>WNGS01164939.1:30385-41160 GCA_020271785.1 Procambarus virginalis
AAATAGGACAAGAAATTATTCTCTAGAAACTGGATTTAAATAAATGCCAAACAGATCCAAGGGCAACTTCCCTAAGTCGATAATAACGAATTCAGAAGCGCGCTGATGGTTGGTCCTCAGCTGAGTCGGGAGGGAGACGCCAGGCGCTGCCATTGTGCGCTTGACCAGGCAGACGCCAACACATAGATAACGCACCACCACCAGTAACACCTGCACGTATCATCCAGCATCTCGAGGACATTCGTGACATAGGAATATATAGGACCCGCAGAACTCCGATCAACCCACCATTTTGATAATTTGGGAAGCCTTGTCATCGGCTCTCTACTAGTAGATCATCATTTGTATGTCATTATTATTGTATATCTTTTAGTGTGGTATCATACAAGCAAAACCCACAGAACGGGTAAGCTTCCGTTCCATACTATAGATCTCTTCCCAGAATATGCTGTGTACAGCAGTGGCAGGGTACTACTTATTAGTACTCGGCAGGTGCAGTTCAAGGGAGGAAGAAAGTAACAGATTCTACCCGTGGCAACACGGGCCATTGACGGTCGCCATTAGGGCCTCACTCAGCGAGGTGCCCCCCCACCTGACTGAAGGATGTCTAGTCCCTATTATCAGCCTATATAAACATATTAGCTAAGATATAGTTATCATTTTACTAACCCATTTAGTAGTAGATTAACCTTTAGTAACCTATTGTTATTCATTGATTTATTGATAGCTAGGCTACGTACATATTACCCCCAAACTTGTGAACAGGATAACACCTAGCAGGATAAATTAAGAAAATACAGTAAACTCTTAAATATACAGTCCATTTTTAGTAATAAATTAAAGTTTAGTAAATTAATACTTAAATTTCGGCTGGGAAAATTACCCACAATATTGATGAGCTGGTGTACTATTGATGACGTGGTTGTGCATTGAAAGAATTAGGATCTTGTAAGGTTTAAAAGTGTGGTGTTGATGAGGAGACTGGTGTGGTGTTGATGAGGAGACTGTGGTGTGGTGTTGATGATGAGACTGTGGTGTGGTGTTGATGAGGAGACTGTGGTGTGGTGTTGATGAGGAGACTGTGGTGTGGTGTTGATGAGGAGACTGTGGTGTACTCACCTATTTGTGCTTGCGGGGGTTGAGCTCTGGCTCTTTGGTCCCGCCTCTCAACTGTCAATCAACTGGTGTACAGATTCCTGAGCCTACTGGGCTCTATCATATCTACATTTGAAACTGTGTATGGAGTCAGCCTCCACCACATCACTTCCTAGTGCATTCTATCTGTTAACTACTCTGGCACTGACAAAATTCTTTCTAATGTCTCTGTGGCTCATTTGGGTACTCAGATTCCACCTGCGTCCCCTTGTTCGTGTTCCACCATTGCTAAATAGTTTATCTTTGTCTACCGTGTCAATTCCATTTGAGAATTTTGTAGGTGGTGATCATGTCTTCCCTAACGCTCTTCTGTCTTCCAAGGGACGTGAGGTTTAGCTCCAGTAGCCTTTCCTTGTAGCTCATACCTCTCAGTTCTGGGATCAGTCTGGTGGCTTACTCTGAATCTTCTCTAACATTTTGTTGTGTATATCTTGGCATGAACTCCAGGCTGGAGCTGCATACTCTAGGAATGGTCTGACATATGTGGTATACAATGTTGTGCTGTTGTGGTTGTGCTGTGGTGTTGTTGTGGGAATTGCTGTAATGATGTTGTGTTGGTGCTGTGGTGGTGGTGTTGTTGTGGTGATATGATGGTGCTGTTGTGGTGCTGTGTTGTTGTGGTGATATGTGGTGATATGATGGTGCTGTGGTAGTGCTGTAGTTGTGGTGCTGTGGTAATGATGATGTGGTGCTGATATGATGGTGCTCAGGGGGTGTTTTGGTGGTTCTGTTGTGGTGTTGTGTTGGTGCTGTTGTGCGATGGTTGAGATGCTGTTGTGGTGATGATTTGGTGCTGATATGATGGTGCTGTGCTGGGGGTGCTGTGGGTGTTGGTGCTGCTGTGGTGGCGGTGTTGTGGTGGTGTTGAGATGGTGTTGTAGTGTTGTGGTGGTGGTGCTGTGGTGGTGCTGCTGTGTTTATGTTATGGAGTACCATAGCAGTTGAACTTTTGTCTTCACTGACATAAGGTGTACACAGACAACAGATAAACATACGGGGCCAAACTGTGGTGTAGAGGGAACATATTGTAAATCACATGTTAAGTACAATGAGAGTCAAGCCGCACACAGTGAGCTAACACAAAGAGGCAACACCCAAACACCATCAGTCATTAACATACTACTGTAAACTTTGAGGCACCATGTCAACTTTAAGCTCCAGTTAGCTTCCTGAGCCTTGCACCAGCTGGGAGCGTTGTCACCTTCACTCTGGTGTAGGCCTACAGTCCTCCCCTCTCTCTGGTGTAGGCCTACAGTTCTCCCCTCACTCTGGTGTAGGCCTACAGTCCTCCCCTCACTCTGGTGTAGGCCTACAGTCCTCCCCTCACTCAGGTGTAGGCCTACAGTCCTCCCCTCACTCTGGTGTAGGCTTACAGTCCTCCCCTCACTCTGGTGTAGGCCTACAGTCCTCCCCTCACTCTGGTGTAGGCCTACAGTCCTCCCCTCACTCTGGTGTAGGCCTACAGTCCTCCTCTCACTCTGGTGTAGGCCTACAGTCCTCCCCTCTCTCTGGTGTAGCCTACAGTCCTCCCCTCACTCTGGTGTAGGCCTACAGTCCTCCCCTCTCTCTGGTGTAGGCCTACAGTCCTCCCCTCACTCTGGTGTAGGCCTACAGTCCTCCCCTCTGGTGTAGGCCTACAGTTCTCTCCTCACTCTGGTGTAGGCCTACAGTCCTCCCCTCTCTCTGATGTAGGCCTACAGTTCTCCCCTCACTCTGGTGTAGGCCTACAGTCCTCCCCTCTCTCTGGTGTAGGTCTACAGTCCTCCCCTCTCTCTGGTGTAGGCCTACAGTCCTCCCCTCACTCTGGTGTAGGCCTACAGTCCTCCCTTCACTCTGGTGTAGGCCTACAGTTCTCCCCTCACTCTGGTGTAGGCCTACAGTTCTCCCCTCACTCTGGTGTAGGCTTACAGTCCTCCTCTCACTCTGGTGTAGGCCTACAGTCCTCCCCTCACTCTGGTGTAGGCCTACAGTTCTCCCCTCACTCTGGTGTAGGCCTACAGTTCTCCCCTCACTCTGGTGTAGGCCTACAGTCCTCCCCTCACTCTGGTGTAGGCCTACAGTCCTCCCCTCACTCTAGTGTAGGCCTACAGTCCTCCCCTCACTCTGGTGTAGGCCTACAGTCCTCCCTTCACTCTGGTGTAGGCCTACAGTTCTCCCCTCACTCTGGTGTAGGCCTACAGTTCTCCCCTCACTCTGGTGTAGGCCTACAGTTCTCCCCTCACTCTGGTGTAGGCTTACAGTCCTCCTCTCACTCTGGTGTAGGCCTACAGTCCTCCCCTCACTCTGGTGTAGGCCTACAGTTCTCCCCTCACTCTGGTGTAGGCCTACAGTTCTCCCCTCACTCTGGTGTAGGCCTACAGTCCTCCCCTCACTCTGGTGTAGGCCTACAGTCCTCCTCTCACTCTGGTGTAGGCCTACAGTCCTCCCCTCACTCTAGTGTAGGCCTACAGTCCTCCCCTCACTCTGGTGTAGGCCTACAATTCTCCCCTGTGGTATAGGCCTACAGTCCTCCCCTCACTAGTGTAGGCCTACAGTCCTCCCCTCACTCTGGTGTAGGCCTACAGTCCTCCCCTCACTCTAGTGTAGGCCAACAGTCCTCCCCTCACTCTAGTGTAGGCCTACAGTCCTCCCCTCACTCTAGTGTAGGCCTACAGTCCTCCCCTCACTCTGGTGTAGGCCTACAATCCTCCCCTCACTCTGGTGTAGGCCTACAGTGACAATATAACAATAAGCCACATACACACGTGAAAGCCCCTCCTCCGAATAGACAGTACGCCTTAATACTAATAAGTACAATCCTGACTACCGGCTTAGTATATAAATACACTTAATCGCCAGACTCTCACCAAAATATTGTGAATATTAGAGTTTACCTGAAAAGCTGTATAGAAAACCACGACCTAACCTCCTAACCTTAGTGTAGGAGGACAACCATTTTATTCCTTCTTAATTACAATTAGTACTTAACCTATAGCTATATTGATATTACAGTTTTATAAAACTAATTAAGCAAAACTAAAATCTTTCAATAAATTATAAAGTAACTAAGGATATTTTCAAATTTTGTATAAAATCTTTATTGTTTAATAAAACTGAAAAAGAAATTCCTTATATTTATACCTTGTGAATATAGAATTGAACATGAAAACTTCATCCTAAAATTTTGAGTGTATTAATAGAAAATGAGGAGAATATATGGGGAGGTAAATGTAACGACACAATTAAGTGTATTTATGTACTATGCAGACAGTAAGGCATGTACTTATTATATTTAGTATTAAAACGTACTGTCTAATCGGAGGATGTGTTGCATGTGATAACCACAAGAATAATAACCAGCGCGTGAGGCCCTGTGACCAGTTATGGACTATCAACAACCAGCTGCAAGCCATTAACTGATCAATAATTGTCCACATGTGCACAACGATTGCTTATGTTGCAATGGAAAATTATTGCATTACTTTACTTATACAGTCACATTTGAGGTGCTCTAACATATACAGTCACATTAGAGGTGCTCTAACATATACAGTCACATTAGAGGTGCTCTAACATATATAATTACATTAGAGGTGCACTTAACAAAGTCATACTAGAAGTGAAACTATGTGATCCTTCACATGGTTACAATAGAGGTGCACTATGAAGAGCCCTCACATTAGTGCTACACCTAAAAAATACATATTAAAGTCACATCACTGCAATCAATATTATATACATATACATATACATATACATATACATATACATATAAATATATATATATATATATATTATATATATATATATATATATATATATATATATTATATATATATATATAGGGGGGGACTCCTTCCTCCCTACCCCCTCAAGGCCATGTCCTTGCTTAACCTCTAAAGTCAACTAATTAATGACAATTCCTAATTAGTTTATGTTATATATATGACAAAAAATATTATTGTTACTAACTTTGACATGGAAAAACACGTCAGCTTATGACACATGTTATAATTTTGAATATAATAAAATTACGAAATAAAATTGCCTGGTTGTTATTTGACTAATAATAGTCGTATTTAACAAGTGATTTAACATGTCATAGAAAGTCTTACGTTAAATACATTATTCCACAAATTAACTAATAATTCAATTGTTTAATTCTGACATAATGATATTTGTTGTGGTGTAAAAGCCACTGACATAAAAGTTACTATGAGCCATACTACCTACTTGACATTGATCCCTGACTACACTTCTAGGATGTCTAGCAACTATTGCTGTCTATTGACACACTGACACACACATGTTCACTTGCATATTAACTTGTACTCAACTAGGTGAGTACATTGTAACGGATCTGGGACTATGTGTCTTGTTGACTTGGAGGCGTATACCACGTCCTGAGGCCACGTTGTTGGGAGAGTGAGCCACCACCACTACTGACCCCTCCTGACCACCACCACCACTGACCCCTCCTGACCACCACCACCAAGTTGGGTCACCAGTAAGGGTGTGACCCAACTTGACCTCACGAGTGCCAGTAAGCCAAGTGACCCAACTTGACCTCAGGTGTGCCAGTAAGGCAGGTGACCCAACTTGACCTCAGGAGTACCAGTAAGGCAGGTGACACAACTTGACCTCAGGAGTGCCAGTAAGGCAGGTGACCCAACCTGACTTCTGGAGTGCCGGTAAGTAAGTAATTATCAAAAGAAGGCACCAAACCGGGAAGGCTATGTAGCACCATCAAGTTTGCCGGATATCTTGAGATGATTTCGGGGCTTTTTTAGTGTCCCCGCGGCCCGGTCCTCGACCAGGCCTCCACCCCCAGGAAGTAGCCCGTGACAGCTGACTAACACCCAGGTACCTATTTTACTGCTAGGTAACAGGGGCATAGGGTGAAAGAATCTCTGCCCATTGTTTCTCGCCGGCGCCCGGGATCGAACCCGGGACCACAGGATCACAACCCCAGCGTGCTGTCCGCTCGGCCGACCGGCTCCCCGTCTCGAGATCGGGATAATCAGAGGGCGATAAATATCACCAAGGATGCCAATACGAGTACAGAAACACATAAGGCGAACGATATCAAAAGTATCCGAGTCACCAAGAATACTATCGAGGGACAAGCGACCGCGACCAGGAAGAAGACACAGGAGACATGACAGACCTGGCAGCAAGAAAGGGAACCCTTGATAGAGGACCAGGAGGGGGACCCTTCGGGACAGAACTCAAAGGAGCAGAGGAGGGGGCGGTGGGCGTATCAGGGTCTAAGGCCTGGAAACGGTTCAGAGTCTGAGGAAGGTGGGAAGGACGAGAAGAGGAAGAGCACAACACGCGAGCATAAGAGGAAAAGATAAACGCTCCCGGTGCTTCAAGTTGAGGACGGCTGCCTCAAGCTTGTAATGTATACACGCACAGGAGAAGGTAGGGTGGGCCTCACCGCAATTGAGGCAGTGAGCCTGGGGAGAAGTGCACTCCGACTTAGTGACCTTCGCCCCCACACAAAGGACAGAGAGAGATAGTCCCAGAGCAGCAGAGGGCACCATGCCCAAACCTCCAGCACTTGTTACAGAGCCGAGGAGAAGGAATGTACTCCTGGACAGAGCACCTGGCTTCACAACCCGAAGGGGTTGACGGCGACGACCACAAGGGGGACGAGTAAACGTGTCTACCTGGATTGGCCCTGGGCATCGAGGATATGGTTATCTTGAGATGATTTCGGGGCTTTTAGTGTCCCCTCGACCAGGCCTCCACCCCCAGGAAGCAGCCCGTGACAGCTGACTAGCACCCAGGTACCTATTTTACTGCTAAAATAGGTGCTAGGTAACAAGGGCATAGGGTGAAAGAAACTCTGCCCGTTGTTTCTCGCCGGCGCCTGGGATCGAACCCAGGACCACAGGATCACAAGTCCAGCGTGCTGTCCGCTCGGCCGACCGGCTCCGACCAGTTCGATATGACGAATATCTTCGTGGCAGTCCTGGAGATTCCGAACACCGGTAGCAACATGGGGCGGGAGGAGAATAGTGCCAACACTGGCATTCAACTGATCGTTCTTGGAGACCCGAACAGGGGTCTCGCCAAGGCAGGACAAGGCGGCCAAGCGGGAGGCTGCATCCAGAGAAGGAGCAGCAACGACACGTGCACCGAGACGGGTG
This sequence comes from Procambarus virginalis, assembly GCA_020271785.1. Classification (NCBI taxonomy): domain Eukaryota; kingdom Metazoa; phylum Arthropoda; class Malacostraca; order Decapoda; family Cambaridae; genus Procambarus; species Procambarus virginalis. Next base: position 37,675 of record WNGS01164939.1, read on the forward strand.
GGGTGGAAAGTAACAGAGGCATCTACGGAATCAACAAGGTGCCTATGAAGAGAGAAATCGTCAGGAGGCGCAGAATCAAGAGGGAGATCAAAGTATTTGTCCCAGGAAGCGGGACCAAACAAGGCCTGATACGCTTCAGTACAGGAAGGAATCGAGCGAGTGCGGCCATGTCGAGGACGGCGTTGAGAACCCCCAGAGAGAGAGAGAGAGAGGGGTTAAAAGGCGCAGTAGTTACAACTAGAGACTGAGCCGTGCCAGGGGACGAGGTGGTCACCACTGGGGGCTTGGGGCTTGACCCAACCACAGAGGAGGGTGGGGAGAAGCGGGGGCTACAGAGCCCGGTCTTCCAACACGGTCCGACTCGGGGGTTTGGTAGCCCACCTCACGAGGCTGAGAAGGTAAAAGAGGAACAGAATGTGACATAGGTACGAAAAGAAAAACATTCATCCACGAATGTGCCCCCATACTTACCATGGAGCCACAATTAGAGGCAGGACACCCAACAAGAAGCTATCGCCGATCATGCCGGGGCCCCCCCCCCTAGGGGTGCGTCGTGAGTATACGCCCCACTAACGCCACCTTAAGAACCGTCAGTCCGTCGAGATCGGGTTCAGTGACGAAAGGAGGATTGACAATAAAAGGGTCCCCTCGCTCGAGACGTTGGGTACTACAGTTCTACGGGCGCAAAAGTATGCTTCCTCAAGCAACCGGGCGTCAAAATGGAAGAAGTCCAAAAGAATAACCAAAACAAGCAAAAGGTCGGCAGGAAACGACAAGCAGATAGGAGAGGAGGGGGGGAGAAAAACGAAACATAATGAAAAGGTGTCCAGCAGAATTAGAGAGGACAGCAGCAGGAGCACAAGGCGACAAAAGGACACATGACTTCCTTAAGGAGCATCACACTCCAGCAGCCGCCCACCAAGCCCCTCCACGGCAACAACGAGCTGGACTTGACCTCTGGTGTGCCAGTAAGACAGGTGACCCAATTGACCTCTGGTGTGCCAGTAAGACAGGTGACCCAACTTGACCTCTGGTGTGCCAGTAAGACAGGTGACCCAACTTGACCTCTGGTGTGCCAGTAAGACAGGTGACCCAACTTGACCTCTGGTGTGCCAGTAAGACAGGTGACCCAACTTGACCTCTGGTGTGCCAGTAAGACAGGTGACCCAACTTGACCTCTGGTGTGCCAGTAAGACAGGTGACCCAACTTGACTTCAGGAGTGTCAGTAAGGAAGGTGACCCAACTTGACCTCAGTAGTGCCAGTAAGGAAGGTGACCCAACTTGACCTCAGTAGTGCCAGTAAGGAAGGTGACCCAACTTGACCTCAGGAGTGCCAGTAAGGTAGGTGACCCAAGATGACCTCAGTAGTGCCAGTAAGGCAGGTGACCCAACTTGACCTCAGGAGTGCCAGTAAGGTAGGTGACCCAACTTGACCTCAGGAGTCAGGGTGTGACCCAATTTGACGTCAAGAGTCCCAGTAAGGTAGGTGACCACACATGACCTCAGGAGAGCCAGTAACGGGGGGTGCATGAGGCTCCAGTGCCTCATACTACGTAACACATCACCCAGACACGTCGCTGCATGCTCACCTCTATCCCAGTAACAACTAATATTTCACGTTAAAATACATTAGAAGCTATGGCTCGTGATCCATGCAACTATTCCTATACGTATATAATATCTATAAAGTACTTGGTTGCTTCTATATCTCCTATAACATGGTCTAACATTGGACTAGGTTTCTTGTTCTTAACCGTGGTTTCAAACTGATAGATCAGACGTCTGCTTCATGCTACATTGTATTTGAGTTTCTAGAGAGACGTCCATCTAAATACTATAATGGAGTGGGTGACTAGAGCACTAGAGTGGACGACTAGAGCGCTAGAGTGGACGACTAGAGCGCTAGAGTGGGCGACTACGGCAAGAGGACAGAGGTATTGTGCAGGGTGTGTGCAGGGCCCTGTTCCCTGGGGCCTGGTGCCTGCAAGTGCCCTTGGAGGTCCAGCAGCCAGCTTCTTGGAGCTTAGCGCCAGCTTGTACACCTGGAGGACTAGCTTCCTCGGGCCCAGAGCCAGCTAGTACACCTGGAGGACCAGCTTCCTCGGGTCTAGAGCCAGCTTGTACACCTGGAGGACCAGCTTCCTCGGGCCCAGAGCCAGCTAGTACACCTGGAGGACCAGCTTCCTCGGGCCCAGAGCCAGCTAGCACACCTGGAGGACCAGCTTCCTCGGGCCCAGAGCCAGCTAGTACACCTGGAGGACCAGCTTCCTCGGGCCCAGAGCCAGCTAGCACACCTGGAGGACCAGCTTCCTCGGGCCCAGAGCCAGCTAGCACACCTGGAGGACCAGCTTCCTCGGGCCCAGAGCCAGCTAGTACACCTGGAGGACCAGGCTAAGGTACCCGCACACATCCCTCACTAAAACATCAGCATCGCAGTATCCGGAAACATGTAAGTAGCTGCACGAAACCTTATGAGAAGTAGGGCAGGAGCTGGCACTAATTACGGTGAACAATGTTTGGTAAAGGCAAGAGTGACGTGCCTGCTCCTCAATTTATTATTATTATTATTATTTATTATTATTATTATTATTATATATATGACTATTGATCCTACTACAGACGTAATGGATTTCTATTAGTTATATTTTATTATCAAAGCTCAATGGATCAAATGGAGTCTGCTTCCACATAGATATAATGGCGGCCCAAAAGCCACTATATTGTAATTTTTTTCATCTACAGCATCATCCTATATAAACATTTAAATTAAAAATAAACTAAAGTAATAGAAATACATAAATTTAACAAAATTTAAAGGTATCTATATTTTTTTACTTTAGATATTAAATAGTATTACGGTAGAATATTAACTTTTAGGCCACCATAAATATATATATATATATATATATATATATATATATATATATATATATATATATATTATATATATATATATATATGTCGTACCTAGTAGCCAGAACGCACTTCTCAGCCTACTATGCAAGGCCCGATTTGCCTAATAAGCCAAGATTTCATGAATTAATATATTTTCTCTAATTTTGTTCTTATGAAATGATAAAGCTACCCATTTCATTATGTATGAGGTCAATTTTTTTTATTGTAGTTAAAATTAACGTAGCTATATGACCGAACCTAACCAACCCTACCTAACCTAACCTAACCTATCTTTATAGGTTAGGTTAGGTTAGGTAGCCGAAAAAGTTAGGTTAGGTTAGGTTAGGTAGGTTAGGTAGTCGAAAAACAATTAATTCATGAAAACTTGGCTTATTAGGCAAATCGGGCCTTGCATAGTAGGCTGAGAAGTGCGTTCTGGCTACTAGGTACGACATATATATATATATATATATATATATATATATATATATATATGCAATTGACGATCACAAACACTGATCATTTTATGCGGAAAATAAATAAATAAATAAATAAATAAATATATATATATATATATATATATATATATA
>WNGS01164941.1:1902-42042 GCA_020271785.1 Procambarus virginalis
CTGTCTGTCTGGGTGGGTGTAGGTGACGGTCTGTGGTGTAAGTGAGGATCTCTGTGGTGTAAGTGAAACTCTGTTGTAGGTGAAGCTCTTGTGATGTGTGTGTGTGTGTGTGTGTGTGTGTGTGTGTGTGTGGTGTTGTGTGTGTGTGTGTGTGTGTGTGTGTGTGGTGTGTGTGTGTGTGTGTGTTAGGTGACGCTCTCTGTGATTTGGGTGTATTTAAAGCTCTTTGGGGTGTGTGGAGGTTAAGCTTTCCGTGATGTGTGGGTAGATGAAGTTTTCTCTGGTGGTTAGTGTAGGTGATGAGATCTCTGTAGTGTGTTATAGATGAAGCTCCCAGTGGTGTGAGCAAGTGAAGCTCTGTGTAGGTGAAACTGTCTGTGGTGTATGTGTAGGTGAAGTCTATTTGTGTGTGTGTAGTTGAAGCTCTCTGGACTGTGTTGGTGAGGTTCTAAGTTGTGAGTGTACGGTGAGGGTTTAAGTTGTGTGTAGGTAAGGGTTTATATGGTGTGTTGGCGAGGTTTCTATGTGTTGTGTCTGTGATGGTGAGGTTTTTTGTGGTGTGTGTTGTGAGGTTCTAAGTAGAGTGTGTAGTTGAGGTTCTACGGGTGTATGTGTAGGTGAGGTTCTAGATGGTGTGCGGGTGATGTTCTATGTGGTGTAAGTGAGGTTCAAGGTGGTGTGTGTGGTCGATGAGGTTCAACCCGTGGTCTTAGTAGGTGTAGGGTTCGGTTTGGTGTGTATAGGTGTTACCGGCCCTGCTTGTGCCAGTAACTGGGCTCTTTCTGCTTATGGGACCTTAGAGCATCTCTTCTTCATTAATCCCACCCCAAGTCAATGGTATAGTACATACAAAATAATGGCGGTTGCAAGTAATTCTGAAAATAACTGGGGGTTAATCCAAGGCTGAATAATAGTACCTTCACCGATTATATACAATCTTCGTATTCCTACACATCTGTACACTGTCACCTTGCTTCGGACAACCAATACTATCTCAGTTTCTTCGAAGTCCCGGCGAGTCCACTATCTTCAAGTATACTTCGTCCACGTTCAATGGTCATCACCGGCGAGTTCACCTCTTACCCTCATCATGGGCCAGTCCAACACCGTTCTTCACGATATAATACTCACATCTGCTCATTCAGAAACCCACTGGCAGAGGGCTTCAGCAACACTTCGGGGTCACAAGTAATAGTCCAGGAATCTCCACTAAACACCTGGCAGAAGTCTCGCCACACATTTGTAGCTATCAAGTTTTGGGGTTTTTATAAACTGGATTACTGAACTTAACCGATACATTACTTACTGGCAAACAGAGACCCCAACCACTTCTCTGATAAAATAACAATCGACCACAGCAGCCATGCTGCTGCTGTCGTCAATTGATTAGCAATGGACACTGAAGTGCATATAATAAGTTGGGAGATCACCCTGTAAATGCTGTATGCTCAGAGAGAGGGGTTCAACGTCACCCGTTTAGGGGATGCAGCTCCAACCTGGCCTATTGGCTTGAATACAAACCTATCGAGCCCGCGTGACTCCCCACACTTCCTATATGGGAGATCCCCTAATTCCCTTTATGATGTTACGACCTTTAAACAATTTGCAAACGTTTCTCTCTCTCTCTCTCTCCTCAAGAAACCTCACCAAGAAACAGCAAAAATCAGCTGTCAACAGACAAAAACATTATAACATGAAAATATATGAATGAAATACATATAATCAGTACAGTACAGTACCCCTAGGCAGCAACAAACTGGCAACATTCCAAAATCAAATTGTCTTCATCAAATAAACTGTACTAGGCTGCTCCCCAATTTCGGCCCACAACCTACTGCCTACTCACTGCTTGGGTTGAATACCTGCACATAAAAATATCTCCAACAAAGAAAATAGAAATAAATTTCTCACCTTACACTGCATCTTTAATGCCAATATGCAATCAAGGACTCCCTCAAACATATCAATGGTGTTCATACGATTCTCTGTTCTACGTTCTGAGGCTCCAACTAGATAATCTGTCGGATCCACCAAAATTAGGTAGGTACTCCTGCAGTCTTCCAATATCTGCTGCAAACGAAGTCCCACTCGAATGTCAGTAAAGTTCCTTCAAACGGCTTCACAAAAGTAACGTGTAACTTCCCTAACCGAAAGTTCCACTCTACCAATGGAGTTTTACTCCACACTTGAAGTTCAGTTATAATTCTTCAGATGAATATCCTCCACTAACTTCTCCACACCCCAACCCGCAGAATTTTAGGACGTGACGACGCTGCCTCTGGACGCTCCATAGACGTATCTTCTTGGTCAAAAGCAAAATCCTGTTTAGGACTTGTGCTGTGGATCACAGACCGCCCCTTGTAGTAACGTATTTTGTCTCTACACCACTGGGTCACCACTCTGTACCGTGTGTCATTGCTATAGTCGCCCGTCGTGTAGCATACACCCCTATCACCTCACCAGACTGCTGTATGCTGTATGGCCTCACCTTTTCGTCGAGTCTTGAGAGGTAAGTATTTACTGCACGATTTTTGCATTTGACGAGATGTCTCGCTGTTCAAAGCGCTCTAGGGCACCGACTCCCCGGTCCAGCGTCACCTTTTCTCCCGTCCGTAGCCGCCCTATTGCAGCTGTCGAGTCGCGTATGTATCACTTATGCTAGTGATGCACACGCCAAGAAAGGACGTACGTATAGATTCTCCGAAGCTTCCTCACAACTTGATAGATAAGGAGCTTCCAGCTCATCAACGTAACAAGGGACACTCTAATTCACTTCTTCCCAGGAGGGACGACGGCAGCGTTGTCAGTTCCTGTCAACTCGATATAGATAGTACAACTCTCAACGTGATGCTTCTCCGCCTGCACGTACTCTGTAGAGCGTCACTGACCGTCGTGAAAGAGTCATAAGTCACTTGTTAATCCCCTGTTCACCTTCAATATTATTGCTCTGGCACGTTTATCTGATCACGGCTATACTTTCAAGCGGGTGTTGATTGCTGCATCAGGCATCATGCCTGCGCGGTTGTCAACCCTCCATGAACGTCCTTGTACACCACAAGGCCGTTCACTATCAATGTATACCCCACGGCGCAATCTGGCGTCCTGTAGGATTTCTATAGCCTGTGTGCGGTCAGGTGTGTAGACTGCAGTAACTCCTTGTTGTTATGGTCTCGCACGGGTCATTCGTTTGTTACCAATATTAGACTACCTGGGTTCATTACACAGCCTTCTCAGACAGAATGTTGACACTTCCAACAACGCGCCTAGTCCTGGCTCTATCTTGTACATTCCTTCACTCGTGTTTGTGCACGTCGTACGACGCTATCTTTACATGTACTCGCAGCCTTGCACCGACAACCACATCAGTACCAGTTACCTGGCATTTGGCCCGATAGCAGCACGTGTGTACCAGCTCCTACTGTCTCTAATCGATTACTTCGTATCTACTTGCGTCACGGTCCTCTGCCCGGCTGCTCCTTATATCGCTGTGCATGTCTCTGTGACTGGAGGAGGCGGAGGCATTTCCGTTCCTGGGTCGACCCCGCAGGAACAAGTACAGACGGTAGCGTTGTGTGAAGAGCCTCTAGCGCACCGCATGGCACTCGTGGGTACCTATTATTCTGTGAGTCCAGTTCTTTTAGATGGTTGTGACAATCAAGAATTTGCTACTCTACCGGCCCTGATCAGGTCTACATTCCCTCACGTTGAGGCACCCCCTGACTTCAGTGATCACAGGCAGACCAATGTAGGTTACACAGCAAAAGAGTGGCAGTCGCTCCCCCAACACTTGACACCATATCACGCATATATTAACAAACTTTTAGCGGGATGTGTGAAGCCAAGCGGACCATTTGTAACACGGAATCGCACGCGAGATTCCTGTCAACCAGCATAGACTTCTACCACGGCCTACCATATTTAGATAGGTAGCTGGAGCACAATACTTTATTGCGCACTTTGATGTGATACAGTTACGCTATTCTACGAGTCACTAGGTATGCGCTATACCTCTCCATCTCTCATTTACTTCAGTGTCACTCCACGCCCCTTCCCGAGCATCCTGTTACAGTGATGAGGTTGTAGACTTAGCCGATATGGTGTAGGCCACTTAGTCATTGCACTACACATTCCATTTTGCAGATGACATGATTCCGGCACGCGTCCTACTCATACGCCACACATCTCGGAGCGTCTGTCCGCTCCTGATGCCCCTATTTCTAGCGGAATTGAGCCACCTGTAGTTGCCACAGTCTTCACAAGTACCACCCCAGTATCGTCCGGGATGGGCCGGCTCGAACTCTTAAAGTGGATGGGTGTGCCTAATTCAATAAATGATGCCACAGCCCTCAGCTTCCCACCTAGTACAGCTATCAAGCCGTCTCTTGTATCGTTGTGTGTGTATATTACCATCGCGTGTGGAGCCACGTTGGCGGGGGGGTTGGAGGCCTCTTGACCTTTTGTCGGGACTTTGGGGCATCTCACTGGGAATCAGATTACACGAATGTTACGAAGTGATCTTTTTCAGCGCCAAGGGATTCACCACACCACCCCCAGAACTTGGCCAGCGGGGTACCGGGGACAGCTATGGCCACCAAGGGCACGCCCTATTTACGTGCCCTAGGCCGTAATACCTAGGGGGCGATGACGAGTCGTGTTGACGTGCGCAGCACACTGCACATATTGGTTGGCCAGAGGATCCGGAGCGAACCCGTCGTAGCGTACCACACACACAGGTCGCATTAAGCAGTACCCACCTCGCCATGTCTCACGAAGCACCCGCCTGCTGTCCATCACATCGCTACATCCACCCACACCGACTGCCACAGGGTAGTGTGCTGCTACCCAGTGCCTTGTGTGTATTCCTGTTACCCTATTATGCGATGCATCACTAGCTGTGAGTCTAACAGGGCGTTGCCAGATTGTGCTATCGTTATCGGTGCCCGCCTCTCTCAATGTTCAGGAGTAACTACTACCTATTTTGTGTCCCTTGTTCGACTAGCCTCACACAGTTCAATCCATGTCATCGCAGGAAGCAGCCCATCCCATTGCCCGCACCACAGAGCTTGCAATACCACTCACACGTCCAGGTGAACCATATTATTTGTAATGCTAGGTTAACTTGTAAGGGTCGACCATCACGAGAGTACCTGTACAACCAACATGTACACCTCTATAGCCCACCCATGCACTGGCCTCTCCCTTATGGCCTATGACGCCGCCTTTTGGTGTATGATCTCACGACCATAGAGCCACCGAACCAAGGATTCTATAGTTAGTCGAGCGTGTTATCCCACACAGCCACCGGTGTGTGTGTGTGTGTGTGTGTGTGTGTACTCACCTGTGAGCATCTTGTTGTGGTGCGGGGGTTGAGCTCTGGCTATTTGGTCCCGCCTCTCAACCGCCAATCAACTGATGTACAGATTCCTGAGCCTACTGGGCTGTTTCATATCTACATTTGAAAACGTGTAGGGATTCAGCCTCCACCACATCACTGCTAATCATTCCACTTGTTAACTACTAGACATCGTCGTTGGGCTCATTTGGTACTCAGTCTCCAACTGTGTTCCTTTGTTCTTGTACCAACCGTGTTAAAATGTTTATCCCTATCTATCCTGTCAAGTCCTATGAGGGTGGGGGAATTTTGAAGATAGTAATCAGTCTCCCTTACTATTCTGTCTTCCAGTGTCGTGAAGTGAATCTCACGCAGCCTTTCCTCTAACTCATGCTCTTAGTTCTGGGACTAGCATAGTTGCATACCTCTGAACTTTTTCCAACTTCATCTTGTGCCTGACAAAGTACGGGTTCCATGATGGGGCCGCATACTTCAGGTTGGTCTTACATATGCTGTGTACAAAAAAAAAGAACAACAAATATGGTTCTAAATGATCCTTTCACAGGTTCCTGAAGGCTATTCTAGAGTTCGCCAGCCTCGCCGCAGCCGCTCTGAATTTTTATGTGGGCTTCAGGAGAAGGTTTGGTGTGATATCAATCCTAGATCTTTCTCTCTGTCGTTTCATGAAGATATTCATTCCCAGCGGTATCCTTTTTCCATCGCCTAGTTTCATACCTTGCATTTACTCGGGTTAAACTTTAGTAGCTCATTGTTGGACATTCATTCAGTCTGTCTAGGTCATCTTGTAGTACCTACTATCATCCTCTGTTTCAAGCTTCCTCATAATTTTTCCCTCACAGTAAACAATGAGAGAAACGTTCCTATACCCTCTGGGAGATCTTACATATATCAGAAACAATATCTTCTCCTACGCCCACACCACAGAGAGCTTATCCTACGCCCACACCTCGGAGAGCTTCTACACCCACACCACAGAGAGCTTCACCTACACCCACACCACAGAGAGCTTCACTTACACCTTCATCCCAGAGAGCTTCAACTACACCTACATCAGAGAGCTTTATCTACACCTACATCACAGAGCGTCACCATCACACATACCACAGAGAGCTTCACCATCACACACACCACAGAGAGCTTCACTATCACATACACCACAGAGAGCTTCACTATCACATACACCACAGAGAGCTTCACCATCACACACACTACAGAGAGCTTCACCATCACACACACCACAGAGAGCTTCAATATCACACACCACAGAGAGCTTCACCATCACACACACTACAGAGAGCTTCACCATCACACACACCACAGAGAGCTTCAATATCACACACACCACAGAGAGCTTCACTATCACATACACCACAGAGAGCTTCACCATCACACACACCACAGAGAGCTTCACCATCACACATACCACAGAGAGCTTCACCATCACACATACCACAGAGAGCTTCACTTTCACACCACAGAGAGCTTCACTTACACACCACAGACCGTCACCAACACACACACACACCACAGACAGCTTCACCTACACCTACATCACATAGAGCTTCACCAACACACACACCACAGAGATCTTTATGCATTCACCACAGAGAGCTTCACCTACACATTCACCACAAAGAGCTTCACCTAAACACAGCTCAGAGCTTCACCTACACATACCACAGACAGCCTCACCTACACACACACCATAAAGACCGTCACCTACACACACCACAGAGAGCTTCACCTACACACACCACAGATAGCGTCACGTACAAACACACCACAGACAGCGTCATCTACACACACACACACACCACAGACAGTGTCATCTACACACACACCACAGACAGCGTCATCTACACACACACACCACAGACAGTGTCATCTACACACACCACAGACAGCGTCATCTACACACACACCACAGACAGCGTCATCTACACACACACACCACAGGCAGTGTCATCTACACACACCACAGACAGCGTCACGTACAAACACACCACAGACAGCGTCATCTACACACACACCACAGACAGCGTCATCTACACAAACACCAGAGACAGCGTCATCTACACACACACACACACACACACACACACACCACATAGACAAACATACGGCTGAGTCTCACCTAAAACCAGGACGTGAGGCACAAGGCTTGCTGTGGCTAGGTCCTGTAACTTTGTCACCTTGCCGCCGAGGTCGTTAAGAGCAAAATCTCTCCAAGACACACTAGGGGCCCACACTAGTGTGATTCGCAGCTCATACGAGGTGAGGCGGATGTCCGCTTCCAGTAACGTTTTGGCAGAATAATTGATGTTTTCAGTACTGATAGTAATGTTATACTTTAGCTTCATGTCTTCTGAGATTTTGATGAAAGGTTCTTCATGGATGGTGCTTATTCCGTGTTTATTCATGTGACGTTCGGGTTGGCTAGTGACGCTTAGCTTACTGCCACGTTGGTGAAGCTCGTGGCCACTGCTGGCAGGGTGGCGTGCCTTACTTGTTGTCTGTGGGCGGGACGGAGTGGTCGGTGAAGAGGTCGTCCTGGAAGTTGTAGTTATTGTATTTGGTTCTTGGCTGACGGCTGATGTGGTGTTGGTTGGGGGAGCTTTCTTGGACGGCCGACGGCCGACAATGTCGTAAGTTGAAGGCCTGTGTTCATTTTGAGTGAGTGCGAAAGTAAAGTCCTCAAGCGTAACCTGGAACAAAACATTTATATGAATATATTAATTTTGAAACTGTACAACATATTTATATTTTATTAGAATTATTTCCTCATATCGTTCTTTAATGAGTTTCACTATGCTTCACTGTTCCTTTAGTATTGTGTTCACCTATTGTACGACTGTTTCTTGAAGCATAATATTATCTTTTTGATAACAATGTACCGTAATAGCATTAGTATTATTACAACTACCAATAGTGGAGCACATATCATAATGTTGCAGCAGAACGTTTGTGGAGATTTCCACTCTCTGGTCGGATATTTGCGATTAAAAGGCAACCCACTTTGCATGACCTTTCTCGTGTGATCCGAGGAAGGTCACGTCTTCTATATCGTCATGTGATCCGAGGACGGTCACGTTTTGTATATCTTCCTCATGTGATCCGAGGACGGTCATGTCTTGTATATCTTCCTCATGTGATCCGAGGATGGTCATGTCTTGTATATCTTCCTCATGTGATCCGAGTGTGAGGAACCGACTCGTGAGATTTAGATTTATTTAATTTACATGAATTTTATTTACGTTAATTTATATAGGTCGGTAGTAATTTGTATAATTTTTAGCGGACTGTATTTCTGCAATATTCCCACAAATCGACTCCTTACACATTAGTTTTTTTATTAAATTTATACATATGCAGCCAATCAAACACAAAGTATTAAAACACTTTCCTCCCCGGCGGGGGTCACTTGAAAATCTGCAAGAGACATATTTTTATGTCTGACAAACAAATATTTCTATAAAATTCAATTCTTATCCGATCGACTTGGGGATGTTGTTGTTGTTGTTGAGTTAGGGGCGACGACGATCGTGGGATCGGATGCGCCCCGGCGTACCCGGTAAGGATGAAACGCGAAGCCAGGAAAGGCGAAACGCCAAACCAAAACGCGAAACGAGAGACGCCAAGCACTAGAAGCTAAGACGCCACACGGCAAGGAAACGCACAAAGGGAGAGGCACAAGCACAAAATAAAACAGGGAAAACAAGCAGCCAGAGAGGCACACAGCATTTCACAGAGCAAATACACAGGAAATCAGGGTACATACTTGCCCGGGAACCGGGCCCGCGGGAACCGTACATTGAATGCTTCCCAGAGCACCCACCGCCAAGGGTCCCGTCCACCCACCGGGGACTCCATAACATCCGGAACCGGGGCAACAAACACCCGCAAGCAGGGGACCCAAATGGAAGTACCCACGAGGCGAGTAGTCGCCACACGGCTCGACAGGAAGGGAACCTGCCCACCACGAAAGTTCTCTGGCCCGTCAGACAGCTGTAACTCGGCAATCTCCGTCCAGTGACCCGGCGGCATCACAGACGCCGGCAACACGTCCTCCAGGACCCCAACTCGCATCCTCACAGGAGCGAACGGGCCACAGGGCACCACCACAGGGGCACCCGTGGCCCCGGGCACACCACCAGACGACAGCAGGGAATCCGGACGGCGCGCATCCCTCCGTAACGTCACTACCAGGCCACGCCCAGCACCAGAGTCCACACCATCCCTGGCAGCGGAAGCCACCACCCCCCACTGCGGAGAGACCCCTGGCGGAGAAAGAACCGAAGGCACGTCCGAGACACAGGCACCAGCACCGGCAGGCACATGGACCTCCGCCACCACTAGCTGTGGAGACATGGACGTATCCGTATCGACACCGGCAACACCCGAAGACTCACAGTCACTAAAGTCACCAACATCGGCCCAGGCAGAAGACGAACGCCGGGAACGTTTGGGCACCGGCCGGATATCGTCAGGGCCGGAAGCGGACCCAGAAACACGGGCACCACGAGCCGGACGAACCGACGCCCGAGACAGAACGGCAGCAGCCTCCACCACAGGGGGAACCGGGACACACACCGCAGGAGGCTCCACAGCCACCCCAGCACCCAGCACATCCGGGACCCGAGACACGGACACAGGGCCAGGCGCAGCATCCGAAGACGAGGGAGAAGACGGCAACGCCACACAGGGAGCACCAGGAAGGCCCACGGGAGCAGCGAGGACAGGGACAGGATCAGGCAGACCAACCGACGGTACCGCAATACCCGGAGGAGGGCCGGCAACAACCGGAGGAACGTCAGGCGTCGCCGGGGGAGCTGCAGTAGCGAACGGGACGCGCACCTCCACAACATCTCCAGAGGCAGCCTCCAGCGGGAGCGGCGGGAAATCCTCTTCTCGGAACAAGTTGACAGGAGCAGCTGGGGTAGCAGAGCACCCTGCAGCCTGATGCCCCAACAGGCCACACCGGAAACAGGTACGAGGCTGCCGGGCATAATACACCCGGACGTAGTATCCCATAAGCCGGACAGAAGAAGGTATATCCGACCGCAGGCGCATTCCCAACGTGCGAATGTTCGTTCGCCTTCCAGCATACCGGCCCGAGGAGAGCGTGTTCACCCGCACGCTGACAACAGTACCAAACCCCCCGAAGTAACGCCGTAGGAGGTCGTCAGGAAACTCCAGGGGCGCACCATGGATGCTGACATAAGTCAGGGCACCACTACGATCCGAGATCGCCACAGAGCCGGCATCACCCGGCAACGACAACGTACGCCCCTCGTACCGACGGAGGAAGTCACGGTACTCCTCCTCCCCCACGAACTTGAGAACAACCCGGTGGGCAGTAACAAGCTCAATACCAAAGACAGCCTCCACCGGGACACGAAGCATGTCACACATAACCAGCTCCACGTCTGAGTATCCAGCCCGACTAGTGAACTCCAAGCCCACGGAATTCACACGCACAACGGGGGAAGGCCTCCCATGTCAAACTTGCCACGTCAACACGCAGCCGAGCAGCAACACAAACTGGGGGGGGGGGGGGGGCAGAGACGCCCACACCACCTAGCGACCAAAATGGCAAACAACCCCAACAGCCACGGAGGGTCGGCAAGACGTCTTCACTCCACGGCCGCCAGCAGTTGACTCCCGACTTGGGGATAGTATGAACATGTTTGACATAAAATTTACGTTTTCTCTAATAGCCACAAATTCTATTTGAGAGAACAGCATTGTCTTGTATCGTCTTGGTAAAACTATTGTAGATCGCCGATGTGCGGTAACGGGTAACACTTTGCCCACTTCCCCACACTCTTGCGGGTGGTCCGCGATCATGATTCTACATTTATATGCATATGTCCGTGTAGGAAATTTTATTGCGATCTCAAAGATACCAAATTTTACGCTGTAGGACAAGTGTGGAGTTGACAACCCTGAAAAGAATGGAAACATCTCGTCGCTGTTTCGAGCTCACGGCTAGTGATCCACGTAGTTTCATTATTGGTAGTGGTTTAAATCACGGTTTGGTGACATTTTATATATATGTTCTTCTAGAACATTCTATTGCGAACACATTGGTACAAAAATGAAATATGTACATCGAAAATAAAGGTCAGCACAGTGAAAAGAGTATACACTTTTCCGTGTTGCCGCTCGATCTCCCGAAACGGTGATTCCACTTCGAGCAAGTTTTGGTCCTGTTCGTGGAGAGCAGTAAAGTGTTTTAATAGTAATGATAATTTAGAGGCCTTATCTTATTGTATGGTAGGCTTAATCCACCAGGTATAACTAGGATGATGACACCAAATAATCCTCAGTTGAGACTGAGGATTCCTACACCCAAGTAACTGATGTACTAAGATTAATTCTTGCTTCCTCTTCTATGCCTGTTAAAAGGACACTTGCTGTATAGCAGGAATCCTATATATGACAGCTATATCAGAGAAAATACTGTAAATTAACTGGCCAGAAATGTGGTAATAAACGGGTTTCGGTATGACACTTCCCTTGTTTGGATGTTAACTGCGTATTGATAAAGGAAGAAGCATTAATTTGATCTCCATAACACTTCGTCCAAAGGAGAATTATAGGAGCTGAATTTGCTCCATTGTCTCTGGTCTAAACAATGGCTGACCTCCCACCACCACTGACGCTCCTGGCTCTTTGTCCTGTTACGGTGCCCTCTCTCGTATTTCTCCCATATGCCAGACTTAAGAGTCATATCAGCTTACTTGCAGGTTCTCTGAGATGCAGAGAATCTTTTGATGTATGAGGCTACCTAAATGGTTACTTATTTGTGGAGAAATTTGCATTTTTAGTTTATAGGTAAGGGGGAAAGTCGTGCCCAGGGTACAACAAAATGGCGGTCCCTGTCTGCAAATCACCATTTTATGTGCGACGCCAGCCGGCTGGTGATTGGTTGGCAGAGGTCACATGACGTGATGGGCCAATCAGAGCCCGCCCCTGGGTCTGTGACGTCACCGGGAGACTATGCCCATCGCCTGCAGAGTGCCAGGCGCTCAGAGATCTGCAACACTTCATTGAAAGTGGACGCGTGTACTGGTTGAGCTCTCGAGTTCCGAGGTCCAAGAGCCTCATTCAGTGGGATTACACAGCCTGCCAAGTTTATAGTGACTACCAAGGACTGCAGTACTTCAGGGAAGTGCGAGGAGCCGAGTTCCAGCATTATATGAGTGCCGAGAGCTGTGAACTGATAGTCTCGGAAGGTCGCGGGAGTGACTGGGGCAGGAGCAAGAAAGGCTTGCCGTCAGTGGAACTCTGAGGCGTGCAGAGCTGTTGTGATTGGATCACGCCCACTGGGAACTCAGAAGGGAGAAGAAGCATCCTGATCCATGAGTGAGTGGTCTCGGTGAAGGAGTGCTTGAGGGAAACGACGTGTGCAGTGACGTCTGGACGAGCCAACGCCCAGGAACTTCACTAAAGGAGCGAGCGCGGAGATGACGAGAGTCTTCACGAGGCCTATAGACTGGCGACTCATCTGGAACGTCAAGGACGACGTGAGGGACTGAGGAACCCCGGCGACCATCGGAATCCAGGCATCTGAGGGCAGGACTTGATAAGGTAGATCATTTTTCCCTCAATGTTAGGCAAGATAGCCCTATTGTTATCTAGGTATTTACTAGTGCTTCTAGAAGTCATAGGAGTAGATTAGGCTGTGGGAGAGCACTTATATATATATATCTACTGCCTGGTGAAGACAGCGAGTGGTGTGAGTGAGCGACCTATGGTGGGGTGTGGATCTATGCTGACGGAGCCGCCCCCCTTTCAGAGAGGGGCCCGTGGTCCATTTAAACTCGATCAGTTGATGCGAGTTGCCAGCGGCTACCAGACGAGAGCTGCTGCCACCGTTATTATTTCCATACGAGTACAGTATATGTAGATATCTCATGTGTCTGTAGTTTACTTTTGAGTAAATTTTATTATTTTATCATTGTTTTTGGTGTCACCTCCATCTCATTGGGTATTGTGGGTAAATTATATATGATTATACTACACTCGTACTGGCATTACATAGAGAGGGGCCCTGTGTTGGCAACACGATATTATATTTGAATACTGGTACTGGCATTTCTTAGAAAGTGATTCTGTGTTGGCAACATTACAGTATATTTGAATTTTAGTACTAGCATTATATAGAACGAGGTCCCGGGCTGTAGATATGACAGCATATGTGAACCAACAGCGTTGCTGGGAGGCAGAGAGAATTACCCAGCTGGCGACCAGAAGGGAAGAGGCGAGATTGAGGTCATGGCCGGGAATCCGGCAAAACTTTGCCACGCACAGGTGGGCAGGCTCGGTGGGGAGTCACACACACTGCAGGATTGAGCTTAGCAATGTGGGCTGGGCCTTCTCCTCTTCCCCTTGGGTCCATTGTCAAATAGTGGTGACCTATTGGGGTCACCTATTGGGGACCTATTAGGGTCAAATGGTGGGGAGCCGGTCGGCCGAGCGGACAGCACGCTGGACTTGTAATTCTGTGGTCCTGGGTTCGATCCCAGGCGCCGGCGAGAAACAATAGGCAGAGTTTCTTTCACCCAATGCCTCTGTTACCTAGCAGTAAATAGGTACCTGGGTGTTAGTCAGCTGTCACGGGCTGCTTCCTGGGGGTGGAGGCCTGGTCGAGGACCGGGCCGCGGGGACACTAAAGCCCCGAAATCATCTCAAGATAACCTCAAGAAGATAACCTGTCTTGAGGCATGACTAGGAGAGCTCCCTGGGGGACAATGCATGATACTCTAGTGGAGGGAGCAAAGACCCACGGCTTGAGGTTACAAGATCAGTAGCATGATCCCCCACTGTTTAACTGCAACCTCACATAACACAAAGCCAAGGTGAGTGACGCGTGACAGTCCAGATGTCAATAATTGGTAGAAAGGTCACATTTACTTTTTTTGGTACTGATAATTAAGTTAACTCAAATGAGATGCTTTTACGATGTTAAAAGTCTAAAGACAGCTGTATTAAGAATAATTCCCAACAGAATAGCTGGCGAATTTATAGCACTGTGGTAAATGATATCCCATTTTCTATTGACATAAAATTCTACTACTACAGGCTACATTTTCTATAGGTTAACTTGTGTATAAAACAGCAGCAATATTATCTGCATATTGTATTAAATATTAGTAAATGGTGTCTGGTTTTCCGACACCGAGGACAGTCATGTCTTGTATGGCTTCCTCTTCCTGGGTCATATCATTAGTGATGATGGTGTTTGTTTACTACCTGTAGTGGAGTGGATTACGTCGTCGGCTCACAACAGAGGATCCAGAGTTCGATCTCTGGAAGGGACAGAAAGGTTATCTTGAGATGATTTTGGGGCTTAGAGGCTTAGTGTCCCCGCGGCCCGGTCCTCAAGCAGGCCTCCACCCCTCGGAAGCAGCCCGTAACAGCTGACTAACTCCCAGGTACCTATTTACTGCTAGGTAACAGGGGCATCAGGGTGAAAGAAATTCTGCCCATTGTTTCTCTGCCGGAATCGAACCCGGGACCACAGGATCATGCGTCCAGTGTTCTATCCGCTCAGCCACCAGATCCCATGTGGGCGGACAACAAAGGTGGGCACATTTCCTTTCACAAGATGGCCCCTGTTCATCGAGCAATATTTTGATAATTGGGAATTAGTTAACTGTTGTGGTTTGTATTATCGATAAGGTCAGCAGCATTTGGGCTAGGGGGGACTTTCATAAGCTTAACAGGCTTCCTGTCCCCTGACTACGGGAAATCACTGGGTGAACCAAACACTCGAAACTCTGTTCACATTGTTATGACACGGTTACTATCTTCTATTATATTTGACAAATCAAACCAAAAATCCAATGTAGATAAGCCGTTGTATCAGAAAAGTTAATAAAATAATGAAATTTCTGGTATGAGGTCGCTCTGTCGGAAATCCGACACACATAATAACATAGTATCCCCCTTACAGTATCCCCTTAAGAATAGAGAATGGGTGACTCCGTGACGTCATTGACGACGCCGTATATTTATATTATCTAATATTGTTTATATAGCAGTGTAATGTCTAAATTGAATAAAAAAAAGTGTACACTAAGAATGAATATAATTATTAACACCAACATATAGTTTGACTCCCTTGTTATTGTAAAATTTACTTTAGAAGTGGAACCACAACACAGGGGCGTCGGTGGCCCTGAGCGTCGCTCTCTTGCTCTCCTCATCAACAACAAACACGCTGTAGAGGGCTCCAGAAGCTGAAATACCTAGACACCCAAATTACGTGTCAACAACCAGCAACACAGCCTCTCAACAGCCACAACAACGACAGTATTCGTCTTACCAAGTATATGTAGATTAAATAAGTGCACTGTTTAGTCACAATAGGTAGATGGTTAAGTTATAGGAAACCCCCAACAACACGTACGTGTATACCATTTAACACCCTCATATTCCATGTCATACCTGTAATTATATGTTTAGGGAACTTTTATTAATTCCTTACATCCCAAACAGGTAATTGTGTTTTCGAGTTGGGCCTTACACATAATTTACCTAGCTGTATGCCAAGCCTTGTAGACCTCCTAACAGCCACCATTACGTGGCACTCAGAGGCACATGGTCACACCCATTTTCATGCTACAATTACACAGCCTTAACAGGCCCCTTCAACAGGAACAGCTAAGCCCTTTTTGTTCTATACTGTGAAAGTAGTATTCATAACTATTAATTATTGAAATAATAGTAGACTAGACCACCATATGTGGTATAATATAATTATAGTAAAGGTAAACGATTTGTAGTTTAAGAAGGAGCCATCTCACAGTGGTTTAAACTACAAACTGTCCCACCCCCCCAGTTATGTGAGATAATTTCAGGAAGTTTTAACAAGTACATACAATTCACTTAATTAATTTCTTACTTACTAAGAATATAAATAAGATGAAACTTTATTTTATTGAAGTCAATTTAAAAGAGAATAGCTGCCTGGAGTTTTTTACCCACACAAGTTTTGGTCCTTCGAACCTAGATGATTATATCAGTTAACCAGTAGGTCCTTTACACCTAGATATAAGATCCTGATATATAACATTAGTGCAATATTACATATACATAATTATAGCAGGAAGATACTGCTATATATTTGCATTTTTCTAGCCTAACTTTTTCAATCTCTTACCAAACAGAACTTACAACAAGCACGTATTATTGTTCTGAGGCCTGTACCAAAAGAACAATTGTGTTTTTTCATTACAAGAGGTTAATAAGAGGCTAATTTAATTTAAGTTTATAAACATTACTTTAATTTTGCACCATTACTGTAACAATTACTGCATGCATCATTATTTACACCAAATTCTTGCACAAGGGTAGGACATTTTAGGCTGGTGTTGTACAGCAACCTAGTCTAATTTATTGTGCTAACCTGGTGTAAGGGTAAGAATTTTAAACTTGTCTAGAGTTGAACATATATTACAACTTAGCAAGTACATACTTTTATGCAGTATACATGACAACCCGAGTTGTGTTGTCAACATATTATTACTATAACTATAGTCATAACTTAATTATAATCATTTCACCTTTGAGTGTTAACCTGTGTCTATGTACCAACCAAGAGTGATAAAGAAGGGCTAACTTGAGGAATTCCAGCATTGATGCAGGCTTACCACTCAAATTATAGAGTGTATGATTATATAGTGTATTTTTTAAATGATAAACAGCTCTAGTTTGGAAACTAGTTGCTCTACTAATTCAAGTGAAAGAAATAGTCAAAGTCCATACGACTAGCAAGTACTTCCAAGACGTCTACTGTCAAAAATGTGAAAGCGACCCTCACTGGCATGAAGGGCCACTTAACAAGGCAGATTAAAAAATGTGAAGACTTGAGTAATCAAACTCCAGTTAATTATGCAGCACTGGAAAACTATCATAAGTTTGCACACATCAAATATCAGCATGTGCTGCAACAAATAATAAAATATCAAGATGTCTTGAACCTCACAAGTGTCACTGAAGAGGTACTGAACGATGTAATACAAGAAAACTCAGATTACGAAGATGCAATGCTTGCAAAGTTACAACACTTTGACGATTTAATAACCATACATAAGGCAAATATAAATATTGCAGCCACAGCTTCCAAAACCCAGACAGCACCAGAAGTCAAATTGCCATCACTCAATCTCCCAACTTTTTCTGGTACAGAGGACGAGAGTTGGGACAACTTCTGGAACAAATTTGTCGATTCTGTGGATTCTAATGCCAATGTACCAAAGACAACAAAGTTTACATATTTACAGAGTGTCTTAAAGGATGAAGAATTTCAGTGGTCTGCAATCTGACCTTCACTGATGACGGTTATGACAAATGCCGTACAGCTCCTTAAGGATAATTATGCTAAACCAGAAAGGACTATCAGAATTCTAACCCAGAAGCTGCTGGACATTAACCCTCCAAATAATACAGCAGTCTCACTCCAAGCCTTTAGATTGGAGCTTGAGTCCTTGCTCAAGGCACTTAAAAATAAAGTGAACTTGGATGAGTCACACTGGATAATCCAAGTCCATATGACATGCAAATTACCCAGTGACATACTGGATAAGCTGTTTGTATTATATATTATTTCTCTGACAGTAATGGAGATTACAGAAGGGTTACCCACCATCATAGAAAGACAAAGAGTTAACCCAGATGGAAAAGCGACATCTAAACCTTTGTCTACTACTAATAGTAAACAACAGAGTACAAACAGTACTCAAAACAAATCTAAAACAACTTCTCCCTCCCCAAAGTGGAAACAAGGCAGTGTGGGCACATATGCAGTTGGTCCCTCCAAACCTACAGTTAACGCGTCACCCAAAGCGGTGACTCCTCAAGATGCTGTTAACGTCTGGAAACCATGTGTGTTTTGTGAGCAATCACATTCCATGTACAATTGCAGACGTTTCCCTGATCGTGCTACACACATAAAACGACTCAAGGAGTTATATAGATGTACCAAGTGTATAAGAGATCATCATCCCGACACCTGCACAACTCCAATACGCACCTACAATAGGTGCCATATGGGTCAACACCATACAGCACTTTGTGGGGACTCAAGTACAAAGGCTGCCAAACCACAGGAGGAGGAAGGAACTACCACTTCAATACTGCTTTGTACTGTGTTACCTGACATAAGTGTCTTCTCAACAAGGTCTGATCATAAATCAGCTCTACCTACTGCACAATTGATCATTAAAAATGGAAAGTTCAAAGCCACCGTACATGGATTATTTGATCAAGGATCCCAAATGACCTTTATATCAAAGGAGTTGGTAGATGCACTAAAACTTACATCTGTGAAGGAGACACAAATAAACATAGCAGGTTCCTGACTGACTCAGGAGCCCGAGTCTTCAGGTAGTACAACCCCAAGTACGTTTAGGAGTTATGTCCCGAAAGATACAAGCTCTGTAGTAGATAGATTCCCACAGATCTGTATGTATATGGTTAGGGACAACCCCAATTCCTGGAAGAAAGGGAATTCATTGGCTGATAAAATCAAGGACAACCTTTCCAATTTGGAATTCTTATGGATGGGATGTCTACCATAAGTTTATCAAAGGAAAGGAAGACAAACACGTATGAATGTGTTACATCTGCATGGCTATTTGCTAACAGTCCAGTATTCGGCTAAAACAACCCGCACCTGTAGACCACCAACATGCCAACCCAGTAATGGTTGCATGACTAGGAGACCAGTCTCCACTACAACTCAGAGACATGTCCGAGGAAGAGCTTGATCCCCCGGTACAAAAGGTATGTGACCTGGCAACTCTCGGCATTGTCCCTGAACAACCTAGCCCAGATGATGACTGGACTTACAAACAATACCTGGACTCAGTTATATACAGGATAATCAATACTGGGTCAGGTTACCATGGAATCTGAATCACCCTCAGCTACCCGTCAACCATTTTATGGCACAAACCCAATTAAGATCACAGGTGTTGCGCTTACAAAGACAACCTGAGAACTTGAAGTTGTACCATGAAATAATACAGAAGCAACTCGATGACAAATTTATCGAAGTTGTTACAATGATAACCCAAAGGAAGGGCACTACCTGCCACACCACCCTGTACAGAAAATTCTGCTACTACCCCACTACGGATAGTATTAATTGCAGCGCTAAGAAGAGGCAGAGTAGTGTTTCGTTAAATGACTGCCTTCAAACTGGCCCTAGCCTGACACAAAGGCTTTACGACGTGCTGTTAAAGTTCCATATTGGGACTTACGCATATACGGCCGACATCAGCAAGGCTTTCCTAGGGTAAGTCTTCAAGAAGAAGACGGGAACTATACAAAGTTCCTATGGATCAAGGATCCTAACGATCCAAACAGTGAATTAATCACTTACAGATTTGCATCGTCTTTTCGGGGCCCCTCATCACACTTTCTGCTTCAAGCTACCTTGGATACGCACTTGAAGAAGTCCAATAGCCCCAAAAAAACGGAAATTAGTAAAACCTGTATATGGATAATTTCAAGGAACAACACAGTGAGAGTAAACTGTTAAATATATACCATGAGGCCATCGAGATTAATGGGAGCCATTATGCCTCTCCAGTCTTGGGTCTCTAACAATGACAAATTAAATCAACTGATCGCAACTGAATTTCCTGGCTACCAGGTACCCGAGATGACAAAAGTACTAGGTGTCGAATGGAACACGACAACAGATCAGTTGACAATCAAGTCGGCGGAGCCAGACACCACTAACTTAACAATGAGAAAATTACTATCACAAGTCAGCAAACCCTTCGACCTATTAGGACTATTAAGTCCAATCTTAATTAATGGGAAGTTGATAATACAGGAATGTTGGCAACAAAAGGTAGGCTGGGATGATTTTCTAACACCTACCTTACAAGAAAAATGGCAAGGGTTAGTAAAAGATTTAAGTACCCTAGAGTCTGTCAAGTTCCCTCGGAACACAGTAGTAAATGAAAAAGAACCAATTAAGCTACATGTATTTTGTGATGCCTCAGGAAAGGCTTATGGCACAGTAGCTTACCTGATCTAAAATGGGCAAGCCAATTTGCTCACATCAAAGGCCAGAGTGGCACCTTTAAAGAAAAGATCATTACCACAACTGGAATTAACAGCCTTACTGCTAGGTGTAAGATTGGCTCACTATCTGATCAAGGCCTTAAGCCACATTCACTTTGAAGAAACAGTAGTATGGTCAGATAATGAGGCAGTGCTACAGTGGGTTAAAAACAATAACAGTAAGAATCTTTACGTGAGTAACCGCTTTAAGGAAATACGAGAGTTGTCAGCAGGGTATAAACTAAGATATGTACCCACTAAAGAGAATCCAGCTGACTATCTCTCCCGAGGCCTGACTTTACGGCAATTAACAAAGGCAGAGATGTGGTTCAATGGACCTCAGTGGCTAATCAGCGACCAGTGGCCTGAACAAAAGCCACAAGTCATTGTGACCAATGTCACTGTTCCCACTGGAACCCAGAACCACCTCGGACTTTGGTAATTGATCCTACTCGGTACTCTGAACTGAACAAACTTATAGGTGTCACCCAAGTAGTGTTTGATTTTCTAAAGAAAATAGGAATCAAGCATAAATTTCCTAATGCCCTTAGGTATTGGGTCAAAAGAGCTCAGACAGACACATTCGGGACTGAATTTGACAATGTTCCTAAGAAGCTACAACATGATCTGGGTCTCTCATTAGACACTGACAATTATAACATAATCAGATGCGGAGGCCGCTTACAGCACGCTGACATAGATCTGGAAGCAAAAAATCCAATATTCCTCCCTCGTCACCACACAGTAAGCAAACTAATTGTGTTACACATACACAAATACTGCACTCTGCATGGTGGGGTATTAGATACTCTCACAGACTTAAGACAACAATACTGGCTACCCCGAGGTAGGCAGACAGTAAAATTAATAATGAAATCCTGTGTTATTTGCCGGAGATACGATGCCAGAGAGTGTCCATATCCTGGCCCTCTTCCACTTCCGAAGGAACGAGTTGTACATATTCGTCCCTTTGAGACTACAGGAGTAGATTTCACAGGAGCACTAACACTAACAGGCACTAAGGACAAGAAACCAGTAAAAGCCTATATCTGTCTTTTTACTTGTGCCACAACAAGGGCAGTCCATCTAGAAGTGACTCCCGATATGAGTGCCGAAGCATTCTTACAGGTTTTCTGCAGGTTTGCTTCACGAAGATCCTGTCCTAAGTTAATGATCTCAGACAGTGGGTCCAACTTAGTGGCAAGGAGAAGCATGTCTGAGGAAAATCTGGACACACCCAAAGGTAGGCACGGCCCTAAATCAACGGCAGTGCCAATGGAAATTCATACCTCCCAGAGCACCATGGCACAGAGGCTTCTATGAACACATGATTGGTACGGTGAAACGTTATCTACGGAAAACCCTCTACCGCCAAAAGATTGACCTACAGGTGCTTCAAACCGTAGTCATAGAGATAGAAGCACGACTTAATAACCGACCACTTACCTACCTCTCTGATGATGTTTTGCAGCGTGAACCATTAAGTCCAGCTCATCTGATGTATGGGAGACCTCTCGAAACACTTGTGTCCCTTACAGACGAGGAACCAGAGGATCCTTC
This sequence comes from Procambarus virginalis, assembly GCA_020271785.1. Taxonomy (NCBI): domain Eukaryota; kingdom Metazoa; phylum Arthropoda; class Malacostraca; order Decapoda; family Cambaridae; genus Procambarus; species Procambarus virginalis. Next base: position 23,903 of record WNGS01164941.1, read on the forward strand.
ATATGTCCAAGAGAGTGATTTGGTTCAACGTTTCAAACACCTATCAGGGGTGATAAGTCGGTGGAATGACGTATGGACTCGAGAATATCTTGCAGCTCTGAGGGAGTATCATTACGGGGCAAACAACCCCTACAACAGAATTAACTTGAACCCTGGTGACATAGTTCTGGTGGATAGTGATGGGCTTCGCTCAGAGTGGCCTATAGGCCAAATAGTCTCTGTTCATCCAGACAGCCAGGGCATCTTGAGAATAGTGAAAGTAAAATGCCGAGGCAACACTACTCTCAAAACATTAGAGAAATTAGTTCCTTTAGAACTGGCAAGAAAAGAAGACGTTCAACGACTTCCAACACCTGATACGCCAGTACGGGACATACGTCCCCAAAGGACTGCAGCACAACAATGTAAACTCAAATTAAGGCAGCACTATAATTCTGAAGGAGAAGAATAAAGTGATCGCAGTCCTTACCGGGACTTCGACCCGTGTTCTTCCCCCCCCCCCGGAATTATGTCGGAAATCCGACACACATAATAACATAGTATCCCCTTAGAGTATCCCCTTAAGAATAGAGAATGGGTTACTCCGTGATGTCATCGACGACGCCGTATATTTATATTATCTAATATTGCTTATATAGCAGTCTAATGTCTAAGTTGAATAAAAAAAAGTGTACACTAAGACTGTATATAATTACTAACACCAAAATATAGTTTGACTCCCTTGTTATTGTAAAATTAACTTTAGAAGTGGAACCACAACACAGGGGCGTCGGTGGCCATGAGCGTCGCTCTCTTGCTCTCCTCATCAACAACAAACATGCTGTAGAGGGCTCCAGAAGCTGAAATACCTAGACACCCAAATTACGTGTCAACAACCAGAAACACAGCCTCTCAACAGCCACAACAATGACAGTATTCGTCTTACCAAGTATTTGAAGATTAATAAGTGCCCTGTTTAGTCACAATAGGTAGATGGTTAAGTTGTAGGAAAACCCCCAACAGATGTACGTGTATACCATTTAACACCTCATATTCCATGTCATACCTGTAATTATATGTTTAGGGAACTTTTATTATTCCTTACATCCCAAACAGGTAATTGTGTTTTGGAATAGTAAGAAGCTGTGCCGACAGTTGGGCCTTACACATAATTTACCTTGCTGTATGCCAAGCCTTGTAGACCTCCTAACAGCCACCATTACGTGGCACTCAGAGGCACATGGTCACACCATTTTGATGCTACAATTACACAGCCTTAATAGGCCCCTTCAACAGGAACAGCTAAGCCCTTTTTGTTCTATACTGTGATAGTAGTATTCATAATTATTGAAATAATAGTAGACTAGACCACCATATGTGGTATAATATAATTATAGTAAGGTAAACAATTTGTAGTTTAAGAAGGAGCCATCTCAAAGTGGTTTAAACTACAAATTGTCCCACCCCCCAGTTATGTGAGATAATTTCAAGAAGTTTTAACAAGTACATACAGTTCACTTAATAATTAATTTCTTACTTACTAAGAATGTAAATAAGATAAAACTTTATTTTATTGAAGTCAATTTAAAAGAGAATAGCTGCCTGGAGTTTTTTACCCACACGCTCAGTGTGTGCAGCCTCAGTCACCAATAGGCTGTTGTGGTTGCCATAAGGCCTTCCGGAGGGTGATTGGCCTAACTTAACTTTTAACCTTATTTATGATTTCGGGGCTTTAGTGTCCCACGGCCTGGTCCTCGACCAGGCCTCGACCCCCAGGAAGCAGCCCGTGACAGCTGACTAACACCCAGGTACCTATTTTACTGCTAGGTAACAGGGGCATACGGTGAAAGAAACTCTGCCCATTTTTCTCGCCGGCGCCTGGATCGAGCCAGGAGCACGGATCACAAATCCGGCATGCTGTTTACTCGGCCGACCGGCTCCTGTAAACATTATTGCCAACAGCATTTGGTGTTCCCAGGCGGTCACCCATCCAAGTACTAACCAAACCCAACGTGGCTTAACTTCGCTGATCGGACGAGAAGCAGTGTTTTCAACGTGGTATGGCCGTTGGCCTAAAGCCAAGGCCATTGGCCTAAAGCCAACCCCACCACAAATACTCCGATAATTGATAAATGTGACGGAGATGTGTCTTGAGTGGCATAAATAAGACGAAATAATAATAAGAAATAAGAAATAAATATTTAGGAAGAGAATGCTACTGATGTCAGTGACAGTGACACAGAAGGGCCTGAAAGCTGAATGAACAGCACTTCAGATTCGTAGGCCTGAGGTTCCGTGTTCGATCCCTGATGGAGGCGGAAACAAATGAACAGTTTCTTTCACCCTGATGTACCTGTTCACCTAGCAGTAATTTGGTACCTGGTAGTTAGACAGCTGTTACTGGGTGCTTCCTGGGGGCGTGTAATAAAAGAAGGCCTGGTCGAGGACCAGGTCACGGGGACGCTTAGTCTCGAAATCATCTCAAGATAACCTCAAGAAGATAGCCGACACGGAGTTTGGTGGAGGTAACATTATGTGGTTTTTCAGTCACAATCCGGCAAAAAAAAACTACATGGAACAGCTATCTTCTAACGTACACAATGGAGTCAAGAAGCTATCTGTGTCCTGGAGTACCTTGAAGAAGTACTAGCGAGCGAATAGTGTTGAAATTAGTCTCGTAAAGGGTTTACTTCGAAAAGACATGGTGGGACGTGCTCCCTGGAGCTGAGGCAGGCGAGTCACACTCCCCAGAGGAGTATGTGACTTTTACAATTATCTTTAAAATTGCTTTTTTATTTCATGAGTCAATAATTCTACTGCATCTTAATTTATGAATTCAAATGTTACTTATGTATTAATCTTTCGGTGGTAGTATTATTAAACCATCTTGAAATTGAGAGAAAGCTAAAAAATTCTTTAATATGTATTTTAGAGGTACACTAGTCATAGCGACATCAGATACAATTTACCTGAATTTCATTATCAAGAATGTTTTAAAATGGTTTAGATATCAAAAACAAGTTTACTTTTGATGCAAAGTATTTATTTATTATTATAAAGTTAACACCAAAGTACTTTTAGAACAACTGGGATACCACTGGCATCACCGGGGTACCTCATGGACTTACATGAGAGCCATCTGTGGCGCATCTCATAGTCACTTACATGTAACAAGAGCAACCCGCCCTCTTTCAAATTACTGCCTCTCCTAAGCTAACAGCCCACGTCAGAGGACCCAAAACAGAAAACGAGACAGTACGTCACTTTTGTGAGCCGATTTTATTTGAATTACGTCGATTTTTAGCCTTAGTGCGCATATGAGCGAAAAGCGACGTAATTTGTAAGAAGACGGGTTGTTCAGAGTCTATGGAGCTGGGGGCAGTAGCTAGATACCAGATATTAACGGTAACTATGGATTACTAAGGTATATTGGTCGAAGATGGGACGTGCTTTTAATCTTAATAATATCAATAAATATAAAATAAAAGATAATAATAAATCAATACTAAAAGTCCCTAATTTCATCTTCATAGTTTTTCACCTTTTGCCATAAAATTGCACTGTATCTATTGCTACCCAATCTCCCAACCTTTATGTTCCCAATTTGTACATCTTTACCATTGTGATTATTGCTGTCTTCTTATATGTGCTGCCAATCTGCTGTATGGTGTCTATTAATCTTGTTTATCTGTTTCTATTGCTACCCAGTCTCCCAATCTTTATGTACCCAATCTGAACACCTTTACCATTGTGATCATTGCTGTCTTATATGTGCTGTCAATCTGCTGTATGGTGTCTATTAATCTTGTTTATCTGTTTCTATTGCTACCCAATCTCCCAATCGTTATGTACCCAATCTGAACACCTTTACCATTGTGATCATTGCTGTCTTATATGTGCTGTCAATCTGCTGTATGGTGTCTATTAATCTTGTTTAAATTACCAATCAAGCTGTCAATGTAATCAATCAGAGCTTTAATATACCAATGTGCTTTAATATACTTACTAAGCTCTCTCATCTCATTTTTCTCTTGCAATGTATTTGTTATCATTTATCAATTCTGATAGAAATACCTACTTAAAATTATCTGTTAGATTAAGGACCTGCCCGAAACGCTGCGCGTACCAGTGGCTTTACAATATTGTAAATACTGTACTGTTCAATGTATTCTCACAAACCCAATGTACCTTCTTGTATATAAATAAATAAATAAATAAATAAATAAATAAAGATGCAGCCTTGCACAGTATATCTATACAAATATCCAGTGAAGACCAGAAGATGAGAAAAATCATAATGACGGGAGAGGTGTCAGGTGTTTGGTGATTAAACACTACTGACGTAATTAAGCATTTACAACTACTGAGACGGTTAATGTTTGTTTGAGGTGATTCTGTTTTGGGAGTAAGGGTGGGGGGGGGCAGGTTCATGAGTAAACATAGTCAATATAATTTATAAAAGGTAACTCATACAGATAATTTGATGGACACATATTTTTTTCTGACGTTTCCTGAATGAATGAAGGAATGTATGATAAAACATAGTTGTCAGTATGTAGACTGTGAATAACCCCATGCAATCCATTATTAAGGCAGGTATATGGCAAAATAAACTAAATACATTTGTATATTTCCAGATAAAGTGTAGGGCTACGTTATAAGTGATTACTGCAAAGGTCGTAGTGACCGTAACCATCAGTCAGCGCTTGTCGCGACCGACTCTATTGTGACCAAAATCATATTTTCATGTTTATCTGTCGCAATACATATATTAGGTTTAAATAACAGCTATGTTTACTGGTAATTGCTGTTGTTAGGCCGAACACAAAGTCCGTTTCATCATCAATAATCTATATAAATAAAAATGGAAATGTTCGTTTCTTCAAAATCGCTAATTTCCGAAAGTTCTTTACCGATTACTTTGAAATTTTGACACAACGTTCCATTCGCATCCAAGCAGGTTTTTCTGTTGTAATGTCACGTCTGTGACGGCAAAAAAAGCATGCTTTTTTTGAATCACGGTGTTTTTCATGTGTTTTTCGTGTGAGGGAAATCTTGGAAACCTCTTTACCGATTGCTTTGAAATTTTGACACAACGTTGCATTTGAATAGGCGCGTGTATTTATTGTCCTACTATATACATGCCTCACCTGTGATAGGAAAAAAAACATGTTTTTTTTTAAAAACAGCGCCATCTGTTGGACGTAAGAGCAACACACACTGTAGAGTCTGAATGTTCTTGACCAATTGCTTTGAAATTTTGACACAACGTTCCATTCAAATACAAGCGTGTTTTTAGACATACATACTATATAGATGCCACACCTGTGAAAGGTAAAGACATGTTTTTTGAAACAGCCCCATCTGTTGCACGTAATAACAACACACGCTATCCTAAATATGTTACAATTCCATTTTTAATGTTTCCGATTAAATTGATAAATTGGATTTTCATAGATTTCAATTTCTTTTCATTTTTATTTAAATATTTTTGTGACATTGCATTGGAATTGAGTTGTGTTGTTTACCATACCATTCATTTCGTAAGTACAAGTATAGATGTCACACCTATGACAGGTAAAAACATTCTTTTTTAAGAAACAGCGCCATCTGTTGCACGTAAGAACAACAAACGATTCCATTACAATGTTTCCGATTGCATTGACAAATTGAATTGTGATAGATTTAGATTTATTTTAATTTTGATTTAATAATTTTGTGTGACATTGCATAGGAATTGAGCTGTGTTGTTTACCATACCGTTCATTTCGTGAGTATAGTTTATTTTTATTTTTTTCTTATTTTTCATTTCGTTTTTTAAATGATTTCCTTATAATTTCAGTGATGGGAGCATCATATCATTTGATCTGATGCTCAAAATGCTGAAGAATGGTGGAGAGAACGAGGGGACAGGAGTGGAGGATGGTGGTGAGGACGAGGGGACAGGATAATGACGAGGAGGACGAGGGGACGGGGAAATTGGAGATGGTGGCAACGAGAGGACATGGGAATGGAGAATGATGGGAGGACAAGGGACAAGGGAGCGGGGGATGGTGGAGAGAACGAGGAGACGGGGGAGGTAGGAAGGGTAGGAGGACGAGGGGACGGTAGAGTGGTAGATGGTGGGGAGGACGAGGGGACGGTGGAGTGGGGAATGGTTAGGAGGACGAAGGGATGGTGGAGTGAGGAATGGTTGAGAGGATGAAGGGACGGGGAGGGGGAAATGGTGGGGAGGACTGGAAAAGAGGGAAAGGTTGCTGAGCCACAGCAACGCGTTGCCGGGTACAGCTAGTATATTAATAAATTGTTTTGCTTCGTGACAACGACGTTCTCCTGTATCAAAATAAAGCAGCAACACGGGGATATTTAATGATATATGGGAGTTACGATGAGCAGGTGTTATACACCAGCTCTTACTGACAACACAATAAACTATTTAGAATTGACTTTGAATATAAGCCCGTTCTTGTTTACTTAAGTAGAGACAATGTTTGTTTGTCAACTATCACAACTTAGAATTGCTGACACCTTATAAGACTTAATTATACTCTGACATTTCATAAAGAAATATTTTTTTTTAATATTTTGTTTATTTCATTGTTTGTATGTTTTATCTGAGATTACAACGGTGAAGCAACAACCACTCACCTCTCTTTCACCAATAAAGTATGTGTATGTCAACTCTTGAGGAAGAAAGCTGAGGAAGGAGTGCATCTTCTGCCTCTGGGAGGAGTCCCCAATGAGCGCGACCCAGGTGCTGGTGCCTGCAGCCTTCCTCGCTGCGCTGCACGCACCCACCTCCCTGGCCTCGTACTGCCACACCTACAGAGGGGAGGAAGATTATGAAGGAGTGCATCTTCTGCCTCTGGCTGTTGGAGTCGCTAAGGAGAGCCGCCCAGGTGCTGGTGCCTGCAGCTGTCCTCGCTGCGCTGCACACCCCCCACCTCTTGCATTTGACACGTTAAATGTTTTACGCTGTAATGCTTTTGAGCCATCACTGTGATGATGCGAGATTGTGATGTCCCTGTTGTTGTTACTGAAACATCCATTTGAGTATGTGCCTCTCAAACCCATGACCAATTGCCACGCAGCTGGGTAAAGCCCTGGCACCTCCTTACGGCTTTTCCTTTCCCCACACTAATTGTTCTCCTATACCCACTTCCCTGCTCGCCCCTCGGGACACTCTTGTTTAATATTTAGTCTTATGGTATATTCATATAAATATGAAAGCTATAACTAGAAAGCAAAAACTCGTAATATAAAATGCAAAGAAATATATAACTCCTCAAAATATTTCCTTAACTGAAAACGCTAACTTTTAAGATAACTGACAATCGCAAAAAACTAATAGCAAATTAAACATAGACGTTTGTAGTGAAGGAAAAGATGAGGAAAATGTAATAAGGAGAGAGCTGACAGACTGGTAGTGAGGACCAGCAGAAACTTACCTGGCAGGGGATGAAGGGCACAGAGCCGTTCAGGAGCTGGAGTCGAGTCCCTGGGTAGAATAATAATGGGTTGTCGCTCTGAGTGCCGTTCCTCACTTCGGATTCTTCCAACAGTGAAGGCAACTGGCGACTGAGCTCTTGGTAATCTAAAAAAAACACCAGACGAAATACATTTGATCACAATAGTACACATGGAAGCACACACACATTGTTCAAATATTTCTTTCCAACCAAAATCTAAGTAGTGTTTATCCCCATCATCCTACACCAGCATACAATCCCCAAGTAATAAATAATATTTGAGCAATGTAAATGTATGCATATGGTATAACCACAAAGTTATGTCGTAACCAGAAGGGATACGACATGTACCCACACACCATTTCAGTTGCAGAAGCGAAGTTTTAAATAATAAATTATACACTGTCCAAGTGGTTATCAGTAACCGGACATGAGAGATGAAACTGGGAGGAGATGAAGCAGTACTGTTATTGAAAACGTATTGTAGATCTAAGGAAATCACTGGCATATGTCACTAATCTAAGGATGACTTTATCATAAACATAATATTTGTAGAGAACTAAAGGAGAGAAGCATAAGCAAATACTATTCCTCAGCTAAAAGCAGCAAGCCCATGGAGGCGTTTGAGGTCAGAAATGGAAAATCTGTAGGTCACAGTGAGGGCAGCAATTGTGTTGCAAGGATGAGGATTGAGCTCCAAATTTTAAACGATATTAACCCTAGGGATACTGACAGTGTAATGAAGAATATCACTCAGAATAGCGCGTAGAGGGAAAAATAAGCGTACATTACTGACAGGTACTTCCCTAAGACATAACACGAACAAGATTGAAAAGGATGGGGGGGGGTATGAACCAGCATTGTTAGATTTGGTGTTCATCCACAAAGAAGTAGATATAAATGGAATAAGACACGAGAAGTGGCCGGTGGAAGATCTAGTTTGCAGGTTAAAAACAATTTTGTTTTGTTTTTATCACCTTTTAAAATATGTTTTCACATGTTATTAATTACAGCACGGGCTCACTATAGCCCGTGCCACATGGACATTTTGTTCTACGGAGCTAAATCTAAAACATCAACATAATAATAATAATAATTTATTTACAAAAATGTGCGATGGGTTGGTGAGATTACACTAGAGTGATATTACTACATTCTTGCAAAGTCACTAACATGCATAGCGTTTTGGGCAGGTCCTTAATCTAATATATCAGTTTACTTAGCTTAGTTCATTTATTATGCCCCCATACCCATCTTGTGGATGGTAGAGGAAAGGGTTACAGAGGCACATAATGGGCTCAGGGACTGAACCCCCTCATTTAATTTAACTAAGCAAGTTACAATCTTGATGAACTCGTTACAAAGTTCAGTATAAGTCGTCACATTATCAATGGGTTCGAGATCGACCACAAGTACAGTTTCTAAATTAGGCAACTGACATGTGGAGAGCTAGTGTCACAATTGATATGTTTGCTCTGCACACCGCCCCCCATCCAGTGGGCAGCGGTGGGTAGGTTACAATCACTTAGTTAATACCTACAGTTAGCAAACTGGGGATATTTGGCTAAAATTTCTGGTAGCAGATTATTTTGACTGAAATATTTACACAGCGTTGGAACATTTATTATAGAATTATCTCTGAATTCACGTATCTTTTCGCACTTCATCACATAGTGACGGAGGGTGTGCGAATAACTTTATTGACACAGTTTACATTTCGTCAGGTCTACATCAGCAAATAATGAGAATTCCCAGAGATACTTGTATTCGAGTCAAAACCAAGAAGTAGTAACATCTAGAAGTCTGCTGATTTTATTGGATGAACCATAGATGTGTGGCTCCTCTTGCATGATAATATGATGATAGATGGAATTACTGGTGTCGATTTCACTTTGCCTCAGATCTACAAGATTTTGTTAAAGTTCTTAGTGTACTACTGCTCTCAGATTGCTCATTGACAATCCAAGGTTACACTCACACTCAACGTCTCCTTTAAAGGCAGATTCTTTGGCTCTATCATGCATTCGGCGGCCAACATGAGATGTAGACCACATGAAACGGACTCAATTACCATCTTTAATAATTTTGTTGTATTTGTGTCTAGCTTCGGATACAAGCATGTTACAGTTATGTCTTAAAGAATTGAGAGCATTTAAGGATGATAAGGAGTAACTTACAATTAATGTATCAAGTTTGTAGACTTGTACACATTTCAGTGCAAGGAGCAAGGCAAATAGTTCGGTCTGAAGGGTAGAGGCCCAGTTGTATATACGGACTACCCACTCAAAATGTAAGCCATCGCCCATTATCAGGACAACTGTACTTCCAGCTGCACCCGTGGTGCGGTGTAGGGAACCACCAGTGTATATGATTTGAGAGAGAGAGAATGCTTTGTGGACAGAGCATCAATATTGCTTAACTTGTTGAGTTTTGCCTCAAGACGAAGCTTGGGCTGGTCTCTAATTTGCTGCTTGCGTGGTAAGGGAAGGATTAAAATTGGAAAGGGTGTAATCTCCCCCGGTGCAGGAAAGTACCGTTGTTGTTTCTCTTGGTACAAATTATAAACCTGATACATTTTGAGTTCAGTTCCAGTTATAGTTATCCATTTGGAACAATGCTGACCTTCAATAAAGAAATTCTGGAGGGATTCTGTGCAAGGGTTAGGATGAGTTAGCCTAACCATTTTTATACCAATTTGACAGATAATTTCAGTAACACGATCAACAACGCTGCGAATATTAAGTTCTTTTCTCATGTTAAGTATCTTTGTGGTACGAGGGCACCCAAGGATTATCCTCAAGGCTTCGTTCTGCCATTTTCCAAGCCTCCAAGCTTTCTTTCAGGCATCATAGCAAGCAGAGGTGCAGCATAATCCACTAAAGATCTGACGTATGCAAGTTACATCATTTCGACAATTCTGACCAGTATATCAGATAAGGTGAAAAAGCACACTGTAGCCATGAGAAAAATACAATCCCCCATGAGATTGGGTTGATATAAATAGGAACTGCCTCGTATGGGCCAATAGGCTTTTTGCAGTTATCTTCATTCTTATGTTCTTCTGGTCTTAAATGTTTTTGGATAATTTTTAAAAACGATTATAAACGTTAGGTCATAATGTTTTCATAACACTTTTTTTTATAATTAAGTGGTAATGTTAAAGAGGATACGTTTTTAAAATTTTAATGCTAATTATTTCATTATTAGAAATTATTAGGTATAATAATCATTGTGAGAGGATGGGTTGGCACCATCTAAACCTTCTACTGGTGTACGTGCACGTGACGCTCGCGGTGCACTGAAGCACGTGAATGGCTGTGCTCCCTGACTAGATTGGCCACCCGTACCCGAGATATCCCGTGTACTCACCTATTTGTGCTTGCGGGGATTGAGCTCTGGCTCTTTGGTCCCGCCTCTCAACTTTCAATCAACTTGTGTACAGGTTCCTGAGCCTAATGGGCTCTATCATATCTACACTTGTAACTGTGTATGGAGTCAGCCTCCACCACATCACTTCCTAATGCATTCCATTTATCAACTACTCTGACACTAAAAACGTTCTTTCTAATATCTCTGTGGCTCATTTGGGCACTCAATTTCCAACTGTGTCTCCTAGTGCGGGGTTCCCCTTGTGTTAAATACCCTGTCTATACCTACCTTAACAATTCCAATGAGAATCTTGAATGAGGTGATCATGTCCCCCTAACTCTTCTGTCTTCCAGCGAGTGAGGTTTAATTCCCGTAGTCTCTCCTTGTAACTCATATCTCTCAGCCCGGGTACTAGTCTGGTGGCAAACCTAAGAACCTTTTCCAGTTTAGTTTTATGCTTGACTAGATATGGACTCCATGCTAGGGCTGCATACTCCAGCATTGGTCTGACATAGGTGGTATACAAAGTTCTGAATGATTCCTTACACAAGTCTCTAAATGCCGTTCTTATATTTGGCCAACCTGGCATAAAGCTGCTGATGCCATCAGCAGCATATGCCAGGTTGGCATATGGGCTTCAGAGGACAGGTCTGGCATGATATCAACCCCCAAGTCTTTCTTTCTCTCTAACTCTTGAAGAATTTCATCTCCCAAATGATACCTTGTATCTGGTCTCCTGCTCCCTACACCTATCTTCATTACATTACATTTGCTTTGGTTGAACTCTAACAACCATTTGTTTGACCATTCCTTCAGTTTGTCTAGGTCTTCTTGAAGCCTCAAGCAGTCCTCATCAGTCTTAATCCTTCTCATAATTCTGGTATCGTCAGCAAACATTGAGAGGAAAGATTATGAGAATTCCCAGAGATACTTGTTGCCAAGAATTTGTAACATCTAGAAGTCTGCTGTGTAGTCTGCGTGTATATGGTCACTGGAGAGCCTAGGTCATCAGCATTCCAAATATGTTTCAATGGCCGTTGTAGCGCATTTGTGGAAAGAGTTAGAGCGAGTAGCAGCTTTTATTTGTAAAGAGTAGAGGAGACAGAAGCGAGAGGAGGGAGTGGGCGGGAATCCGTGAGGCAGCCAACCGCCACCCGCTCCGTCACCATAGCAATAAGAACATAAGAACATAAGAACAAAGGCAACTGCAGAAGGCCTATTGGCCCATACGAGGCAGCTCCTATTTATAACCACCCAATCCCGCTCATATACATGTCCAACCCATGCTTGAAACAATCGAGGGACCCCACCTCCACAATGTTACGCGGCAATTGGTTCCACAAATCAACAACCCTGTTACTGAACCAGTATTTACCCAAGTCTTTCCTAAATCTAAACTTATCTAATTTATACCCATTGTTTCGTGCTCTGTCTTGTGTTGATACTTTTAATACCCTATTAATATCCCCTTTGTTATGTCCATTCATCCACTTGTAAACCTCTATCATGTCACCCCTAACTCTTCGCCTTTCCAGTGAATGCAACTTTAGCTTAGTTAATCTTTCTTCATATGAAAGATTTCTAATTTGGGGAATTAACTTAGTCATCCTACGCTGGACACGTTCAAGTGAATTTATATCATTCTATAATATGGCGACCAAAACTGAACTGCATAATCTAAATGGGGCCTAACTAGAGCAAGATATAGCTTGAGAACCACACCAGGTGTCTTGTTACTACGCTGCGATTAATAAATCCGAGTGTCCGATTTGCCTTATTACGAACATTCATGCATTGATCCTTTTGTTTTAAATTCTTACTAATCATAACTCCCAGATCCCTTTCGCAATCCGACTTCGCAATCTCAACACCATCTAGCTCGTATCTTGTAACTCTATCATCTTTACCTAGCCACAGAACTTTACATTTATCAGCATTAAACTGCATCTGCCAGTCCTTTGACCATTTCAAAACCCTATCTAGATCAACTTGAAGTGATAGTGAGTCCTCCTCCGAATTAATTTCCCTACCGATTTTCGTATCATCGGCAAATTTGCAAATGTTGCTACTCAAACCTGAATCTAAATCATTTATATATATTATAAAAACAGAGGTCCCAAGACAGAGCCTTGAGGCACTCCACTTACAACATTTTCCCACTCTGACTTGACTCCATTTATACTAACTCTCTGTTTCCTTTGGTATAGCCATGCCCTAATCCAGCTTAATATAGCACCCCCAATACCATGAGCCTCTATCTTTTTAATCAGTCTTTCATGTGGCACTGTATCAAAAGCTTTGCTAAAGTCAAGGTACACAACATCACAATCCTTACCACTATCAACTGCCTCAACTATGCTAGAATAAAAAGATAACAAATTTGTTAAACATGAACGGCCATTTATAAAACCATGTTGCGACTCAATTATTAATTTATGTTTTTCAAGATGAAGACGAATTTTATTTGCTATTATAGATTCGAGTAACTTTCCCACAATAGACGTTAGGCTAATTGGTCGATAGTTAGACGCAAGTGATCTATCTCCTTTCTTAAAAACTGGTATCACATTAGCAACTTTCCAAAACTCTGGCACTCTGCCTGACTCTATTGATTTATTAAATATGATTGACAGTGGGTCACAAAGCTCCTCTTTGCATTCTTTCAGCACCCTGGCAAACACTTCATCCGGCCCTGGGGATTTGTTTGGTTTGAGTTTTACTATTTGTTTAAGAACATCCTCCCTGGTAACTGCTAAACTCGTCAACCTGTCCTCGTCCCCACCCACATAGACTTGTTCGGCTGAAGGCATATTGTTAAGTTCCTCTTTAGTAAATACAGATACAAAATATTTGTTAAAAATACTACTCATCTCTTCATCACTATCTGTTATTTGACCTGTCTCAGTTTTTAATGGACCTATCCTTTCCCTAGTCTTAGTTCGATATAACTGAAAAAACCCTTTAGGATTTGTCTTTGCTTGCCCTGCTATACGAACTTCATAGTTTCTTTTTGCTTTCCTTATCTCTTTTTTAACATTTCTAACCAGTTGTACGAATTCCTGTTCTAAAGTAACCTCCCCATTTTTAATCCTTTTGTACCAAGCTCTCTTTTTACCTATAAGCTTCTTCAAATTCTTTGTTATCCACTTTGAGTCACTAGTAATCGATCTATTTAATTTGTGTGGTATACTATGTTCCTGTGCTTTGTTTAGAATATTCTTAAATAAGTTATATATTGAATCCACATCGAAATCCCCATTTACATCACCTATCGCTGGGTTCATGTCTCGCTCCAAGACCGGCCCACACCCCATACCCAAGACTTTCTAATCAATTTGACCCAAAAAATTTCTTAGGCTATTAAAATCAGCTTTTCGAAAATCTGGCACTTTAACAGAATTTTCTCCTACAGGTCTATTCCATTCTATGCTTAATCTGATTTCTTTGTGATCACTGTTCCCTAGCTCACTCCCTATTTCGATGTCATTAATTTGTGTTTCCCTGTTAGTTAACACTAAATCTAAAATATTATTTTCCCTTGTTGGTTCCTTAATGTGTTGCGTAAGAAAGCAATCGTCAATTATTTCTTGAAAATCTTCTGCTTCGCTATTCCCTGTTTTGTTCAACCAGTTTATTCCACAAAAATTAAAGTCACCCATGACATAAATACTGTTAGATCTAGATGCCCTAGATATTTCATCCCATAGATGCTTTGCTTCCATTCTGTCTAAATTTGGTGGCCTATATATAACTCCTATTATAATATTATTTGCTTTTTCGTTTAATTCTATCCAAATAGTTTCTGTGTGTGGCTCAGTTTTGATTCCCTCTTTGAGACTACATTTCAAATTTTCCCTAACGTATATGGCTACTCCACCTCCTCGTCTAATATATCTATCTGTGTGAAATAGTTTAAATCCATTTATTTGATATTCAGCTAATAGTTCTCTATTATCTACATTCATCCACGTTTCGGTAAGTGCAATAATATCTATTTTTCCTGTGCAGACAAGAGCATTTAATTCGTTAATTATATTTCTTAGACTTCTATTGTTAGTGTAATATACCCTAAGTGAATAGTTATTTTGAGGCCCTTCTCTTCCCTGATCATTTTGCCAATTCCTTTCTCCCACAAACACATACTTTATTACCTCCTTCCTCCAAATCAATTCCCATACCTCTATCTACTAACAGTTTAAACCCAAACAAACACCTCTAACTACTTCTTCCAACGAGTTCGCAACAGCAACAACCCCAGCTCTCGATAGATGCACCCCATCCCGAGCATACATTTCATTCCTTCCATAGAAGTGTTCCCAGTTGTCTATGAAAGATATTGCATTTGATTTGCAATGCAGGCGGCCATCTTGAAGGCCAGCACTGAAGGCCTCGAAGCTCATTTGTGATTGGCCAAGGAGGTAGGCCGCTGTATGCCTTTCTTTGATTGGTTCGTTTGAGGAGGACCGAGAAGCCCGCACCTTGCCTGCCCCTGGCCACATGATAGCCATTCTGCATTCTGCCATTGCCTGTGTTAGACGTAATCTTTGCTCAGTCGGCCAGCTGAGTAAAGGCGTCGTTGGCGGTAGCTCCTAAGTACATCTCCATTTTCCACCAACATCGAAGGAAGTCCATGGGAAGGTTGCAGTGTCCGAGAACTCGTCGTATTTGCGTGTAATAGCAAGGGAGTGTAATAATCAGATCGTGAGAAGTGGGTAAAAAAGTTTACACAAGCAGGCACCAGACTTGTAAGTCCCCATCTCAGATACCAATCAGACTCAATATGATCTCCTGCTAGTGTCTTGTAGCAGTGGAGTGATCTGGTAATATCTTGCCAGTGTTCAGGGCAGTTTCCCATAGAAATTCGTGGGAATTTCGGCAGACAGAGACGCTAATAGTGTTGTTGTGCCATTTTGACGAACGCCATGCTTCGTCCCGAGCCAGGTACCAAACTGTCAGAGTGAGGGTGTATACTAAACGTACCAAGGCCCGCGAGACTCCACCCGGCTACCCCTCCCCGCTCCGCTGCCTTGAGGGGGGGGGGGGAGGCCATCCACCCACCTACTAAAGTGTGTGTGTGCATGGTAGGAGTTGGGTGAAAGGGCCAGGCCATATAAATGAATAAGTAACCCCCTGTGTGTATTTGGTTATTATTATCTCACTGGACGCATGATCCTGTGGTCCTGGGTTCGACCCCGGGTGCCGGAGAGAAACAATGGGCAGAGTTTCTTTCACCCTGATGTACCTGTTACCTGGTAGTAAATAGGTACCTAGGAGTTAGTCAGCTGTCACGGGCTGCTTCCTGGGGGTGGAGGCCTGGTCGAGGACCGGGCCGTGGGGACACTAAGCCCCGAAATCATCTCAAGATTAGCCTGAATTCGAGGTCAGGTGTTCCGCCGCGTTGTCTCTATTAGCACCTGCTAAGGTGAAGAGAAGCGTGGGCACGTGAGATTTTCACCCTTATCTACGTCCTTGTCAGTGAAGGAAGGACTTGGTCTGTTGAGGGCAGACGTACATGTGTGTGTGTGTGGGGGGGGGGGGGGGTCCACTCGGGAAAACATAGTGTTATTAGACTGAGGACCCTGATGGCCGTCCTAGTGTGTTCTGTACTCCATTCTGATGGGATTTCATGTTTTTCATTTTCTATGGAGGAATTGTGTTTGTATGTCCCATGTCCGTGTAGTCTTTTGCAGGAGAGGCGTCTAGTTCTGGTCATCAGTGCACAGTAGTGTGTCAGTGTGGTAACACCGGGGATTTCCTGGCATTTGATTATTGTAGAGTAATACCAGTGTGTGTTTATACAAGTGTTGTGTTCCCAGGGCTGTGATAAGTGTGATAATATATATACTTATGTGACTGACCTGTTAACGTATTTTTGGTAGACTTGTGGTGAAGTGTGAGTAACGTGGCTGTCAGGAATGACAGCTGACAGCTCTGTCGAGTAACGTAACTCACGGGAGTAATTATCGATCCGTGGGATCGCTAATCACATGCTAAAGTTGATCAGGAGTGCACTCACCTAATTCATCTAATTGTACTCACCTAATTGTGCTTACAGGGGCTGAGCTCTAGCTCTTTGGTCCCGCCTCTCAACAGTCAATCAACTGATGTACAGATTCCTGAGCCTACTGGGCTCGATCATATCTACATTTGAAACTGTGTATGGAGTCAGCCTCCACCACATCACTGCCTAATGCATTCCACCTGTTAACTACTCTGACACTGAAAAAGTTCTTTCTAACGTCCCTATGGCTCATTTGGGTACTCAGTTTCTACCTGTCTCCTTATTCGCATACCACCCATGTTAAACAATTTATCTTTATCTACCCTGTTAATTCCTCTGAGAATTTTGTAGGTAGTGATCATGTCTCTCCTTACTGTTTTGTCTTCTAGTGTCGTGAGGTGCATTTCTCGCAGCTTTTCTTCGTAACTCATGCCTCTTAGTTCTGGGACTAGCCTAGTAGCATGTCTCTGAACTTTTTCAAGCTTCGCCTTGTGCTTAACAAGGTACGGCTCCATGCTGGGGCCGCATAGTCCAGGATTGGTCTTACATATGTGGTATACAAGGTTCTGAATGATTCCATACAAAGGTTCCTGAAGGCAGTTCTGATGTTAGCCAGCCTCGCATACGCCGCAATTGTTATTCTTTTGATGTGGGCTTCAGGAGACAAGGTTGGTGTGATATCAACTCCTAGATCCTTCTCTCTGTCCATTTCAGGAAATACTTCGTCTCCTGTTTTGTATCCTGTGTCTGACCTCATGTTTCCACCGCCTAGTTTCATTACTTAGCATTTACTCGAGTTAAACTTTAGTAGCCATTTGTTGGACCATTCATTCAGTCTGTCTAGGTCATCTTCTAGTCGCCTACTATCGTCCTCCGTTTCAATCCTCCTCATAATTTTTGCATCGTCAGCAAACATTGAGGGAAACGAGTCTATACCCTCTGGGAGATCATTTACATATATCGGAAACAGTATAGGTCCAAGGACTGACCCCTGCGGGGCTCCACTTGTGACGTCTCGCCAATCTGAGGTCTCACCCGTCACAGTGACTCGCTACCTTCTGTTACTTAGGTACGATCCAATGGAGTACCTTCCCTTTCACTCCTGCCTGCATCTCCAGTTTGTGCACTTGTCTCTGGTGTGCCACTGTGTCAAAGGCTTTCTGGCAATCAAAAATATGCAGTCTGCCCACCCCTCTCTTTCTTGTCTGATTCTTGTTGCCTGATCGTAGAATTAAATTAACCCTATGAGGCATGACTTGCCATCCCTGAAACCATGTTGGTGTTGTGACACTAAGTTCTTTCACTTCAGATGATCGACTAGT
>WNGS01164942.1:10678-30947 GCA_020271785.1 Procambarus virginalis
TATATATATATATATATATATATCGGGCAGCAGTCGGTCGTGCAGGGGGTTGGGTCCCACATTTTTGCCCATTCAACAAGGATAACAGTGCCTGAGGAAGTTAAGAATCGACTCATGTCTGTGTTAATACCTCCTGAAGACTCTTAGTGGGTCGAGGAAGCCTACCTCTCCAGCAGTGCAACAGAATCAACTGTAAAAGGTGTGTTGTTTTGGCGGGGGGGGGGGGGGTTGCGAGGGAAGGGAAGGACACAGGCCTGGGTGAGGGTTATCTCAGTGCCTCCATAAACAACTGCCTCCTGGCGGGGAGGAAGCCTCAAGTGGAGGGGGGGGGGGAGTGAAGGGGAGGCTCACAAACCTGCTTGTATTCCAGCAGTCTTATAAGTGAACGTGTGCGTCTTTTCAGATGAACGGTGAGTTTGTAGTGATAAACATAATGCACCAGTGAAACTTTGTGTTAAGTGTTTGTGACCGCTACCTGTGGCGGGACCCCTCTCCCCCCTCCCTAGCCTCCCGCAGGCCTCGCCAGCCCACCCAGCAACCCACTCCCGGCGGCTGACCCGACGACCATTGCCCACTCACGCCCACTGTCGACCAACGCCCACCATCACCTCCCGCCCACCGTCACCCAACGCCCACCGTTACCCCACGCCCACCGTCATCCCACGCAACCCTACGCCCACCGCCACCCGACGGCCACCGTCAGCCCACGCCCACACACGTCACACGCCCTACGGCTCCCTCACCAGGAAAGGATGGAAGGACACATGTGGTGTGGTCAAGAGAGGGGGTCACCAGTGTGCCAATAAGTGCTTGAAAAAGATAAGTTGAGTCCAGTCCTGTGGTGACTGGACCATTGTGAGTATCGTGTTGAGTGCACCACACCCAGTGAGCCAGGGCACCAGTGTTTAGTGACAAAAGGAAATTTTCCAAGTGTTAAGTGCCAACCCAACCCTCCCCCCCCACCCCTGAGATTAGTGCCTCCCCCCTCTTCCCCAGTGAGTTTAGTGTCTCCCGCTCCCCCACTCCTTGTGTAGTGTCTCCCGCCCCCCGCAGTGAGGTGCAGTATCTTCCGCTCCCCCGCCCCCACCTCCCACGATCAGGAGGACGCGTCTTCCCCTCCCCCCGCCCCCTCCCAGGCCGGGCCAGCGCAGCCTCCCAACCCCCACCCACCACCTCCGAGCCCACCCACCCCCAGACATCTGCCCAGACATGACGCATGGTATATGGGACAACCTCGTCCCCCCCAGCCAGGAGGGAGAGACAAATACTCCAGTGCAAGGTGACAGTCACTTTACCTAAGGGGATGGCAGAAGAGGCCGCTGCCAGCCAGCTCACCCCTCCGGAAGCCAATCAAAGGAGAGGCACCTGCAGTGTTTGTGGGAGCAACATCAGCATCAACTCAGTCTCCAGAGTCATACGCCAGCATGGTGACTGTCCTGGGTCAGGGAGGCCTCCCGTGGGAGGAGGCAGCACTCAGGAGCCTGTTGCACCAGCACAAATCGCAACAGATTACATTGCAACAGACGACCTGCTAGAGGCAATTAAAGCAACGTCAACCAGGACACTCACTCACATCCCAAAGGCCTCTCGCCCATATGCTGCCGGGAAATACACGGACCTCATCGGAAAAGTCAACAGAGGGTCAAATAACCTTGATGCACCTGATACCATCAAAGCCTGGCACAATCTGTTACTTTTTGGCAATGCATGCTTAGGTGTACCAGACAGAGGAGGCAAGACACTGGCCTCATCCGTCAATAAAGCAATTAGGGATTTTCCTAGGGCTGACAACCTAGTCCGCCTCCCCAAACACACCAAACACCGCCGAGGCAGACCAAGTACGACAATCAGCGACAGCAGAAAATTAGGTACCCAAGTCAGCAAGAAAATTGAAGAGGGCAATACAGTCGGGGCACTCAGGTTGATCACAAGTGAGGACAAAATTTTGCCCAGGGATGAAACCACAGCCCAAGCACTGAGAGAAAAACACCCCCTCAGGGCCGTAGGTGGACCTCCCCCGCAGGTCAGGGTCCCCCCTAACCAGGAACCTCTCGTCCTCCGGGAGTCAGAGGTTTATAAAGCTATCGTTTCATTTCCCCCGGGCTCCTCAGGAGGCTACACAGGGGTAAGACCTCAACATGTGAAGGAAATGGTGAACCCTGCTCTTGGTCCAGCTGCAGAAGCGCTCCTGACAGAAATCACAACGTTTGTCAACAACTGCCTCGCCGGGTTAATCCCTGATGAAATCAAACCATTCTTCTTTGGTGCATCCCTATGTGCCCTGAAAAAGAAGGGGGGAGGGATCAGACCCATTGCCGTTGGTAATACCCTTCGCCGCCTAGTTGCAAGGGCTGCTGTCAGAAGTATCCGAGTGGAAGCAGCCACCATGCTGCAACCCAACCAGCTGGGGTTTGGAGTCCCCCAAGGCTGTGAAGCAGCGGCCCATGCTGCACGAGCCTACATTAGCTCTCTTACTGAAGACCAGGCAGTAGTAAAATTAGATTTTAAAAACGCTTTCAACTCGGTCAAAAGGGAAGCAATCCTCACTGCAGTCCAGGAACATTGCCCAAGCATTCTCCCGTTTGTGTCAGCAGGCTACAGCAAAGACTCAACCCTCCTGTTTGGCAAACATGAAGTCACCTCAGCAGAGGGAATTCAACAGGGAGACCCACTTGCACCCTTCCTCTTTTGCATAGCGGTTCGAGAAATTACAACCAGACTGTCCAGTGAGCTCAACATCTGGTTCCTGGATGATGGCACTCTGGCAGGCACACAAGACTCCCTTCTGGAAGACCTGCAGCTGGTGAAGACACGGGGGGAGACCATGGGTCTCGTTCTTAACCCCTCCAAGTGCGAAATTATTGCATCCGGTGAGGTAATTATTAGAGCAGTGAAATCAGTTTTACCAGAAGCCTCAGTCATTAAACCCACCGACAGCACACTACTTGGAGCACCTCTGGGCCACAATGCCATTGCTGCAGTCCTTGACGAAAAGTTTAGAGACCTAAAGAGGATGGAAGCGAGAATAGGGGACTTGGACTCCCATGATGCCCTCTACCTTCTCACAAAGTGCCTTACCTTGCCCAGGCTAACATACTTCTTAAGGTGTGCACCCACTTTTGGCAACCCACTTCTTAATCAATATGATGAGCTCCTCAGGTCAATATTCAGAAAGGCGCTCAACCTAGATTTAGATGACAGTCAGTGGGACCAAGCAACACTACCAGTGAGATTCGGGGGGATAGGCATACGAAAGGCAACTGAGGTAGCACTTCCAGCATTCTTATCCTCATGTACAGCAGCCAACGAATTGGTAGGGCAGATCCTACCAGAGCGTATGAGAGAGACAGCGGGAACTCATGATCAAACGTTCATCGAAGCAGCCAGACAATGGGACACCATTGCACACCCTCAACCCCGACCACAAGTCCCAAAAGACCACAAGCAGGCCCACTGGGATAGCCCCATAATGGAAAAGACTGTCACAGCAATGATTGACAACGCTGATGCTGAAAACAAAGCCCGCCTCCTAGCGGTAACAGCACCCCACGCCGGGGATTTTTTATTTGCTGTGCCCAATGCAGCCCTGGGAACTCGCCTCAGTCATGACGCTCTCCGCATTGGAGTTGCCCTTCGCCTTGCCGCCCCCATCCTCACCGAACATAGGTGCATCTGCGGAACTGCGATGGCAGACCAATATGGTCGTCATGGTCTGGTATGTCGTAAATCACAGGGTAAGATTGCAAGACATGAAGAAGTCAACGACATCATCAAGAGGAGCCTCGCCACAGCCCGCTGCCCGGCACAAAGAGAACCACACTTATCCAGACCTAACGACCCTCAGAAGCGCCCAGATGGGGTCACCTTGCTTCCTTGGAAGGATGGTAAGCAAGTGGTGTGGGACTACACGTGCGCTGCCACACTGGCCAGTACCTACCTCCACTACAGCACACGTGAAAGCGGTGGTGCTGCCTCTTTCAGGGAATCTCAGAAAATTATTAAATACAGGGGTCTGGCACACTGCTACAGCTTTGTTCCGATCGGCTCGGAGACCCTTGGTTCGTGGGGAAAATGTGCATTGAAGTTCCTAAAGGAATTGGGAGACAAATTGATTAGCGCTACAAAAGACCAGAGAGCAAAAAGTTTCTTGTTCCAGCGCCTCAGTGTTGCGATCCAGAGGGGAAATGCCTGTTGCGTCTTGGGCACTAGTCCAACTTCAGAGGAATTCGAAGAAGTGTTTGACTTGTAACAATGTTCGAACCTGTCTGTGACATTCATCAATGTTTCCCATTGTCGTGTTTTTCAAGAGATCCATAACCTTTAAGCACCTTTTTGTATTCATTTTTGTATCAACCTATGCATATCTTGTAACCATCAAATACATAATAAAACACAAAAAAAGGAAGGGGGTGGTAGGAGAAAAGCACACAGAAACTGTATTGGAGGGGATCTAAACATTCCCTCTAATGCGTTATGCGTGAGGCTATGGGTCCCCCTTCTTCCAGCCAGAGGTGGTACTCCCTTCCATATATATATATATATATATATATATATATATATATATATATATATATATATATATATATATATATATATATATATATATATGGATATTAGTAAAAAAATAAACAAATTTAAATTTTTACCTTGTACCTAGATCCACCAGGCCTGTTTGGTGCATGTTTCAGTACTTCATAAATTTGAAAGGTCACGTCTTCCTCCTTAACTTGCGGATGTGCCTTGATAGATGATTCTGAAAAATTAACAGTTATTTATATAACAAATTCTGTTTAACAAAAATATTCTATAAAATTGAAAGTAATTTACACATCAATCAGATAAAACTCTCCAGAGATGGTGATACACAACATATAAAGGACAAGTTTCAGATCAGGATATGTATTTAGGAATAAGGTTTCGTACATGTAGGTAGCACATGAGAAAAAAAGTGGAAGATGAACAAGTTTATATTAACATGTTAATGGCTTTGTTAAGGCTTTGCAAGAATTAAAAAATATTTCTAATGTAATCTCACCGACCAATGAATTGTACGTTGCTTAAAAGTCACTTATTTAAATTATTATTATTATTATTTAATACTAATGATATAAAAAAGCATTTTGCAATCTACTATTTATGCAAGTATTAACCACAGGATCATAAAATAAACTACAAAATACTGTAAAGGATAAACCAATTAAGTTTACATTTTCCCATAGCTAAGTCAGTCAGTCCTACAGTATTAGCAGCAGAGAACAATTATGACCAACCTCTATTAAATGGAACAATCTTAAGAGCAAGTGATAGAAATATATATATATATATATAATCATTTATACTTAATTGGAACCTAAAATTTAAATTTTTAAGTGAATTTTAAATTAAAAAAATTATTTATTTTTTTTGGTAAATTTTTGGTTACTTACTTAAAATAACATTATATAGTTCTTGTTTTTCTAGAAATGCTGATTTCTTCTTTTGTCCTTTTAAGCTCTATAATGACCAAAGGTCGTTTGTTCCTATCTTCTTCGTCATTCTTCGAACCGTGGTTGCACAATCCGACCCACGTATACTGGTTAAAAGCAACACCTAAAAGAAACAACAAAAATGTAGTACAATAGTAATTTTGATTATATATATATATATATATATATATATATATTATATATATATATATATATATATTATATATATATATATATATATATATATATATATATATATATATATATATATATATATACTTATCTAACTTTATTTGAAAATGTCATTATATATATATATATATATATATATAATATATATATATATATATATATATAAAATCTTATAATAAATAACATCTCAACAAAAATCACATCATTCTAGGAGGTGATTTCAATATTGACCAGGGTCTACAAAATAACCCTCTAGTTGACTATTTCCATAACAGCATGTAATCCTCTATGATAATCTCCACAATCACCAAGCGCAAGCCAAGCACTAGAACAAAGTTCTCAAGTCAAGCCTAGCCTCGGGCCGGGCTTGGGGAGTAGAAGAACTCCCAGAACCACATCAAGCAGATAAGTGTGTGGGTTATGAAGAGAGACACATCTCAACGATTAACAAAATTAGCAAGAGAAATATAGTCGTTGAAATGTAAGCCTCATCCTTGTGGGAAATTTTACCCACCATATCTAATAATCATCTAAGAATGTATTATTTCTATATCATATCAATATCATATCAAATCATATCTATATCATATCAGAATCATATCAAATCATATCAGAATCACAATAGATTCATTATATATAGCTTGATCCTAGATGACAATGCCACTATGATCACGTACGCCATAGGGCCCTATGGATGCCTACGTGACTTTGTGCATGATCTCTCAAGGATCCAGAAGCTTCTAGAAGGATTTGTTAATTAAAAATTTGTTGGAACACTGACGTAGTATCCGGTAGAGATAAAATCGAATCCTTATTAAGAGTCAGTGGTATTATCAAGTACTACTTATAATCTTTAAATCCTATATCATATTTTATAATAATCACATCTTATCTCAATCATAAGTCTAGACTGTAAAAATAATCAATCAATATTCATTGTAAGTTACCCCTCTCAAGGGAGATGGGGGGGGGGCATCTCGGGGGAGAAGCGCCCACCACAGCCCGCGGGCAGAACGCGTATGTTTACACAACTGTGAACAGTGACGGTCCCTTAGCGAACATTATTCAGCTCAAGGACACCTTATCTAATATCTTTATCCCAGTGAACACTCTCTAGAACTGGGGGAGTACCTGGACAATATATCAACAAGGAAAATCCTAGAACATTTATGTAAAATAAGAGTGAAGTGGAGCACTCAGTGATGCAGTCTCCACCTCCTTCATCCCTAATATCTCATCCCTAATCTTCATCATTCTTCTGCAACGCAGTTAATATCCGAAGCAACGCTACTAGTACATCAAAACAGCAACGCTGTAATATAAAATATCGTGCCTAAACTCGCCAAGAGAGTTCTTCAGTCTGGCACACTTTGTCAGACAGGCACCCGGCTTCAGCTAAGTTTATTGAGTGTTATTACTGTAGCGTATTAGTTGGCCAATTAAAGCTAGTATAACATTAATATTCTATAAGTCTGATAGTCGGTAAAAAGGCGAGGCAACGCCTCATATTTCTGTGAGTTTATTATTAATATTGTGGTACAGCTGTTGAGTCTTATCCAAGCTCTAAACCTCATGAGTGTCCAGAGTGTCAGAAAAGATTCAGTCGCAATAAATAAACACATACTCATGAGTGTCCAGAGTGTAGGAAGAGATTCAACAAGCTGACTGTATTTAATCATATACATTGATCATATACATTGCATATACTTGAATATATATAAATTAAGTTAACAATTGCTTGCTTAGTTATTTTTTAAGTAATCATATAAGTTCATTTAATTGAATATCATTTTAGTACCCAGTAACAGTACTCAGACCATATTTAGGTCATTTATCATACTTTACAATTTACAATTTAAAGTGTTGTATTGTTTATAGTATAAATGTATTGGCTGTTAATTGCTAAGGTGCTAGGCTAGACTGTGTATGTTTAAATCTCTGATTTAAACAGAGCCAGTGTTCAGTCAAATAACTGAATTTATTAAATCTTATCCTTGTATAAAATACAAGCTGATGTGAGATACCTGTTGGCAGGTGGACGTGGAACTGCAATCAACCTATCAACTAATTCACTCACCCCACCTGCCCCTTACAGCCCATAATCTGTCATTAGGAAAAGAGGAGCTAGGATTTACAACCCTAGCTAGAGATTTTAGTTGAATTAATTTGCATACAGTAATTTTTTAATTTAGTTCAGTACAAGTCTCTGGTAGTCTCCTCTTATATCAATCACAACAGGTTTTTCCCACAATCCTAACCATACACTCAAGACCTTGAGAAAGCACTCAGGAGAGTGTGAAAGACTTGGTGTTAATATTACATAATTTACAAATACGTAAGTGTTAGATTTTATCCTATCATCATCCTATCGGGGAGCCGGTCGGCCGAGCGGACAGCACACTGGACTTGTGATCCTGTGGTCCTGGGTTCGATCTCAGGCGCCGGCGAGAAACAATGGGCAGAGTTTCTTTCACCCTATGCCCCTGTTACCTAGCAGTAAAATAGGAACCTGGGTGTTAGTCAGCTGTCACGGGCTGCTTCCTGGGGGTGGAGGCCTGGTCGAGGACCGGACCGCGGGGACACTAAAGCCCCGAAATCATCTCAAGATAACCTCAAGATATCCTATATAAACAATGATGCATATATAAACAAAGTTCCATGATTTGGAACTTATAACTGGGGCACATAAGTCTTAAGTAGCTATGAGAAAACCCATCTTGTGATTAAACTATAATTATAATGCTGTTTTTATGTCTGCAGTGTTAAAGTTATGGTGAATGAATGAATAGGTGTCTTGTATCTTAAATCTTAATAATTATAAATTTAATACCTACCGGTTGTTGATAGGATTGATGATATGACATGCACTCGCCAGATTGTTTTGTCCGGCTTTTCATGCTTTTGGCCACTAACTGTATGCCTGCTCCAAGGCCACCAGCACAATATTTTTTCCTGAAAAGTCAAAATAAACTGTTACATGCTAATTTTAGCACTAATTTGGAATATTTTTAATCCAACACAATATATGCAATTTTTTAGTTTCAAAGTAATGCTTACATCATCAGATTTTTCAATCCAGGTTGTGGAGATGATACCCACACTATGATCATTGAAGCCTACTACACCGTACCGCTTTTCAGATGTCATCTACAAAATTGAAAAATCTTATTAAGGGTTGTCCTCCCCCCAAAAAAAGAAATTAGCATAAAGTTGGTAATAGATTTATGGATTAAATTACTTGATTATGTCAATCATAGATTAGGCACATTTGTAAATGATTTTCGGTTGGTATAAACAGTAGCTGCTATGTATGGACTAAAAGGCTTAATACAGTTTTATCTCTTAACGTGCTCTCAAAATATTAATAATTTTCATGAAATACAGGCTAATGGGATTTTTAGACAGGTAAATATTGGTCAAAAGATAATAGCTTTAATAAAAAACGAAATTGTGAATTTCATTAACTTACAATATTAGTTCAAACTATTATTAAAGCATGGATACAGTATTTAAATACGTACTTGTCATAAGTCATGTAGTATTGACAGAAACGCATTTGTGCTTTCTGTCTCGATCATCATACCTGTGCGGTTTAGTTTTCTTGCTGGAATCACCTTCATGGATGAATTCCTAGTAAGAACCTTAAATGATCCAATTAATTTGGAGTTACAAGGTTTCTCAAAGAGAGGTATACTTCTCGAATATACCCTGCAAAGGAACATGCTGTCTCCATTTTCATCGGTGTCACTGACAGTGTCCAAAACTTGGCAGCAAGTTTCATTATTCAGCAAATAGGCATTGTTTGGTGCCTTGGTATATATTTTATGTTCGGTATTTGGTGTATAAATCCTTTGAGCATGCTGCATCTCTTTCAGTCTCTTTGCAATTTGAACAAGAGGGTTTTTACTTGATCGAACCATATTCTTAACCTGCTGCAGGTAATTTTCAAATGGAAATGCTGAACACCTGTCCAAACTACCAAACTCTTTGGCTTCAGAGGATATGTGTGTTAGGCAGTGTACATTGTACACTAAAAAATCCTTACCATACAGCTCACGAGCCTTTAACACAAAGTACAGCAAAAGATCATGTGCATATTGGCTGTAATTTAACTGAATCAATTTAGGTGATACAAGAATAGAAATGGCTACGCTCAGTCAGGAAATGGTCATACAATTTTTTGGGTAAAATCCCCTTCAGTACAATCTTACCGGTGTAGAGAAGGAGTTGCCTGTATTCAGTCGCTTTCCATCTATCAACCTCTGAAAGACTTCGAGGTTTACGTGCAAAGTGTATAGGCACAAATTTTGTTATGCTAATTAGACGCTGACTAATTTCATCAACTTGGCGAGCACATAATTTTACGTTTTTATTTCGTATCCAGGCAAGAAGTAACCTTTTCATAACACCAAGACATATCTGATGCATATAGTCTATGGGGAAAGTACTCACCATATTTATATTTAAGTCACAGAATGGTGATCTACCATGGTGATGTTGAGAATTAGATTGATTACGAAAATCTTCATCTGTTCCGAGTTGTAAATTTTTCACTTGTTGATAAGTCATTCTTCCATTCCAAACACCCTCTTGGGTACATCTATCACACCCAAAGTAGCCAGAGTGGAGCTTGATTGCCTTCACCATTGCTTTTGCTGGGGCATCACATATGACTCTTTTTAGTTTTACTGACAATGTTTTGTCATCATTTTTAAATCCATGGTGCATAATTTTCTTCAAATCCCAAATGAATTCATTTAAAAAAATCTAAATCATTAGGTTTAGAGCTTCCGTATGTGAGGACTACTGGGAAAACTCTTATAGGTTTGACATTATTGATAGCACAAAGAACAGGCCATAAACTTTCATTTTTACTTCTAAATATTGTCAAACCATCAATGTTGCAAATTAAAGATATTTCTGCCAAATCTCTTATTGTTGATTTAGGATACAGCCTTAAAGTTTTCAACATTTCCTCCACTAACCCCAAGTAGATATACATCATGCCTGATTTAGTCTCAGTAGGTATATGTTTATCTGTATTCAGTAACGAACAAGCTGTTTTTGGCAAGTCAACATGTCCCTGTTTTCTCAATTTTTTGAATAAATTATCAATGAAATTGTGTGTTATGCCATATTTATTGACCCATACTAACAATACATCTGATAATGATTTATCATCCTCAACACCACTGCTCTCTGACTCTGATGATATTGGGTCATGCTCATCAATCATGTCCCAAGTCCAATCTCTCTCTCTCTGACTTTCAAGAGAAGATGATGCATCTTCATTGGCTTCACAACCAATATTAGGTTCTGAATTAGATGACAAAGCAGCATGGTCATCATCTATGCTGTTTGTTGTATCATTGGCCAAAGGGTCCTGAATCATCAACTGAATCTCAACCTCATCACTATTTTCATTTTTGCCACGCTGGGACGCCTGTTCTTTTAGGCGTCGTTTTTTGGCCCGTGCCATACGCTGCCATCTTGTGTGGTATTCTCTTCTTCTTTCAATAATGTGTGCATACATTCTGAAGGAGAAAGGCCAAGTGCTACATTACAAATTACTATTACAAGATTATTAGTAAAGTACTGTACTGCAAAAAGCAAATAAAATGGGGTAAACTAAACTTTGAAAACAAATAATAATTAAAACTGGTAAATTAGTAAAATAACAAAAAGGCTTAAGCAGACATGACTCTGCTTAAGCCATGTAAAGTAGACAGATAAGATGGCAATATATGAGGGGAAAAAATTAAAAAGCTAGGATATAAAACTAATTGAGATCAAAAGCATAAATTACTAAAGTAGGGGAAAAAATAACAAATGACTTCATAAAAAAATTATCCAATTGCCAACAGCAACTTGGTAGTACAGTACAAGTCTAAGTCTAAGAAACAAAAACAATTTAAATGCTGTTATCTGCAATGAAACAATACATATTATTGCACGTACCGAAACATGGATGAATGTAAAAAAATAGAGAACTATTTGCTGAATATCCCATAAATGGATTTAAACTATTTCACAAAAAGATATATTAGACAAGGAGGGGGGAGAAGTCATGTATGTTAGGGAATATTTGAAATGTAGTCTCGAAAAGTACACAACTGTGATAGGAAAATTAGGTCACATGGAGGAGTGGGTTTGTATACTATGGAAGACCTTGTATGCTGGGAGCTCCTTAAGGTTACAAATGAGGTGGTAGAGGTATTGGGATTAAAAATAGAGAAAATAAATTTAGTGGTTATTCTAATATACAAACCGCCAGATGCAATGGCCGAGGAATTCACAGAACAGATAAACAAAATAGAGAATAGCCTTGATAATTTGGAGAACCCGATACCTGATATTATCTTCCTAGGTGACTTCAACTTGCCTAGTCTCAGATGGAGAATAACAAACAATAATATTATACCAGGAAATCTATCGGGACCTAACCAACCACAGATTAGAGAACTACTTAGATTCTGTGACAAATTTTCACTCAACCACTCAATCCTAAAAAAGCAGTATGAGGACATGTTTAGCACTCCAATAAACAACATGACAGTGGAAGATCCAGACAATTTCTTTATGCAGGATATTCAAACACCTGTAAATATAACCGATATCAACATGAGCGTATTAGACTTTGAAAGAGAAATTGAAAACATGCCCATGCACTCGGCCCCGGGTCCAGATTCATGGAATTCAATATTTATAAAGAAATGCAAAGTGCCAGTAGCACAGGCACTCAGTATAGTGTGGAGGAAGAGCTTCGACACGGGGGAGATAGCAGATGCACTTAAAGTAGCAGACATAGCCCCTCTACACAAGGGAGGGAGCAAAGCATTGGCAAAGAATTATAGACCAGTTGCACTAACATCGCACATAATAAAAGTATTTGAGAGAGTGATTAGGAGTCAGGTCACCAATTTCATGGAGACCAATGACCTTCACAACCCAGGCCAGACATCAGAGGTCCACGGTTGTTCAACACCCTCCCAGTGAGCATAAGAAATATTGCCGGAACAACTGTGGACATCTTCAAGAGGAAACTAGATTTATTCCTCCAAGGAGTGGCGGACTAACTGGGCTGTGGTGGGTATGTGGGCCTGTGGGCCGCTCCAAGCAACAGCCTAGTAGATCAAACTCTCACAAGTCAAGCCTGGTCTCGGGCTGGGCTTGGGGAGTAGAAGAACTCTCAGAACCCCATCAATCAGGTATCAACCAGGTATCATTTTAACGGTTCGTCTAATTACCACAAGCTTCACAAGCTTTACAAAGCTTCCTAGCAATATGTTAGTAATGAATAAATATGATATATTTTACTCATTATAATGTTGGTGCTGAATGTACAACACAAAAAAACATAATTTTAATCTGAAAAAGTATGTTTTTATAAAGAAATTAGACGAAAATAAAGAGCTGGTAACGCCAAATCAAGTCGACCATCCAAGCGTCAGTTAGGTTAGGTTGGGTTGGGTTGGGTTAGGTCAACCTAACCTAACATATCATATTTATTCATTACTAACGTATTGCCAGGAAGCTTTGTGAAGCTTGTGGTAATTAGACGGACCCTCATTTTAACAGAAACTTGGCTAAGTAAAGACTATACCCAACTCTACAACTTAGCTGGTTATAAAGCCATTCATAATTGCAGGCCTAATAAAAAAGGAGGTGTTATACCAAAACAGATGCAGAACTAGGAAACAGGATTTCTTCAACAGGAATTTTGAAATTGTTCACAATTTTTGTCGGACCAAAGTTGGAGTATGCAGCAGTTGTATGGTGCCCATATCTTAAGAAGCATATCACAAACTGGAAAGGGTGCAGAGACATGCCACTAAGTGGCATTAACTAAATGCCATTAAATATGCCAAATATACTACATAAATATACATACTACACATGCACAATAATGTCCTAGGTCCAATGTCCTGGGACCTCTGTTACTCATTATATATATATAAATGATTTAGATTTAGGGTTTAGATTTATTTAGTTTAGATTTATACTTATAATACATCATCCAGGGCCATCAACACCACCGTCAACACAATTCTAGGCCGCCGGCCATCAACACGCCTCCAGCTAGAGCAATCAACACACCTACAGCTAGGGCCATCAACACGCCTCCAGGGCCATCAACACGCCTCCAGCTAGGGTCATCAACACGCCTCCAGCTAGGGTCATCAACACGCCTCCAGGGCCATCAACACGCCTTCAGCTAGGGCCATCAACACGC
The DNA here is from genome assembly GCA_020271785.1 of Procambarus virginalis. NCBI lineage: Eukaryota > Metazoa > Arthropoda > Malacostraca > Decapoda > Cambaridae > Procambarus > Procambarus virginalis. The sequence continues at coordinate 24,569 of WNGS01164942.1, forward strand.
CTCCAGCTAGGGCTGCTAACACAATTCTAGGCCACCAACACAACACCACCATCAACACACGATCTAACCTACCACCACAAGCTTATATATATACTACACATGTTTAAGAACAAATAAAAGAAATCAGTTACCTTAACTATTGAAGATGCAGCAGGAGTTTGTGGATAAGCCAGCAGCCGTCCCTCTCGACACGGTTTTAAAATGGCGGTGACTACCACAAAATGCAACGAGCCTAAAGAATGTCCAGCTCTAACATTATCTAAATGCTATTATATATTATCAAGCAATACGAAAATCTAAAAAAAAAATGTTACAAATAATTGTATTAAATATTTATTTGCAATTACAATACCTCGTTAGTTTAGTTCATTTATTATGCACCCCATACCCATCCCGTGGGCGGTAGTGGAAAGGGTTACAGAGGCACATAATGGGCTCAGGGACTGAACCCCACAATTCATTTAGCTAAGCAAGTTACAATCTTGATGAGCTAGTTACAAAATTCAATATAAGTCGTCACATCAACAATGGGTTCGAGATCGACCTCAAATACAGGTTCTAAATTAAGCAACTGACATATGTGGAGAGCTAGTGTCACAATTTATATGTTTGTCCTGCACACCGCCCTCCATCCAGTGGGTAGCGGTGGATAGGTTACAATCACTCAGTTACTACCTACAGTTAGCAAACTGGGGATATTTGGCTAGAATTTCTGGTAGCAGATCATTTTGAATGAAATATTTACACATCGCTCGAACATTGGTTATAGAATTGTCTCTAAATTCACGTATGTTTTCGCACTCCATCACATAGTGACGGAGGGTGTGAGAATAATTTTTTTGACACAGTTTACATTTGGTTAGGTCTACATCAGCAGATAATAAGAATTCCCAGAGATACTTGTAACCGAGTCTAAGCCGAGCAGTAGTAACATCTAGAAGTCTGCTGATTTTATTGGATGATCCATAGATGTGGGGCTCCTCTTGCATGATAGTATGATGATAGATGGAATTACTGGTGTCAATTTCACTTTGTCTCAGATCTACAAGATCTTGTTGAAGTTCTCGGTGTACTGCTGCTCTCAAATTGCTCATTGACAATCCAAGGTTAAACTCAACGGCTCCTTTAAAGGTAGATACTTTGGCTAACTTATCAGCTCTATTATGCATTCGGAGGCCAACATGAGATGGAGACCACATGAAATGGACTCTGTTACCATCCTTAATAATTTTGTTGTATTTGTGTCTAGCTTCGGACACGAGCATGTTACAGTTATGTCTTAAAGAGTTGAGAGCATTTAAGGATGATAAGGAGTCACTTACAATTAATGTATCAAGTTTGGAGACTTGCACACATTTCAGTGCAAGAAGCAAGGCAAATAGTTCAGTCTGAAGGGTAGAGGCCCAGTTGTTTATACGGACTCCCCACTCAAAGTACAAGTCATCGCCCATTGTTAGCACAACTGCACTTCCAGCTGCACCCGTGGTGCGGTGTAGGGAACCATCAGTGTATATGATTTGAGAGAGAGAATACTCTGTGGACACAGCATCAATATGGCTTAAGGCGTTGAGCTTTGCCTCAAGACGAAGCTTGGGCTGATCTCTAATTTGCTTCTTGGGTGGAAAGGGAGGGATTAAAACTGGAAAGAGTGTAACCTCCCACGGTGCAGGAAAGTGCCGTTGTTGTTTCACTTGGTACAAATCATGAATCTGATACATTCTGAGTTGAGTTCCAGTTTTTGTTATCCATTTGGAACAATGCTGATCTTCAATAAAGTAATTCTGAAGGGCTTCTGTGCAAGAATTAGGATGAGTCAGCCTAAGCATTTTTGTACCAATTTGACAGCTAATTTCAGTAACACGATCAACAACGCTTAGAATATTAAGTTCCTTTCTCATATTAAGTATCTTTGTGGTACGAGGGCACCCAAGGATTATCCTCAAGGCTTCGTTCTGCAATTTTTCAAGCCCTCCAAGCTTTCTTTCAGGCATCAAAACAAGCAGAGGTTCAGCATAATCCACTAAAGATCTGATGTATGCAAGGTACATCATTTTGACAATTCTGACACTGGCACCATAGCCTGAGTGATAACCTGCAACAGCCTTGAGAGCTCGGAGCCTCTCTTTATACTGACGACAGAGTCTGAATACAACAGGACCATACAGTGGCACCTCAAGGCCAAGGTATTTGAATCTGTTTACATAGTCAAGCTGGGAGCCATCAGTTAGTTGCATCTTGCGAACAGCTCCTCCCTGCCTGGGTGGGCGCCGATTTAGTATCTTTGTTTCCTCTGCTGAGATAATTAAACCTAGGTCCTGACATGAGTCTAATACAGAGTTAAGAGTGTTCTGCGTGTTAGCATACCCAGTGGTGTGTATCATTATATCATCAGCATAGCTAATGATGTGGATGTTGGGTTTGCTCGGTATAGAGTTTAACAGCGTGTTTATTAAGATATTAAATAAGGTAGGACTGAGGACACCACCCTGCGGGGTACCTAGTTCAAAGTCTCTTGTTACACTCCTATGCCCCTGGAAAAATACAGATGACTTCCTCCCAGCAAACACAGAACGTTTGTGAACGTTTTTAAATGGTGCCACAAAGGTAATACTCTAACATTTGACATAAATACGTATTTCTGACGTTCTTAAAACCACTAGATATAACTAAAAACATGTATTCTTGAGACACAGTTTTTTAAGATTTATGTAAAAATTTAAAAATAATAGTAAATGCTATGGAATTATAATGTTTTCATGCTTTATATATAAAAATAAACAATTTTCAATGAACATTTCGTTTTTTTTGTTTACTCTATGTAATCCTATCCAATTTACGTTCTTATAACATAAATATAACATTTATATGTCGTCAATATAACGTTATTTACACAACATCGTTACGTTATTATAATGTTATATTAACGTATAATTCCTGTATAAAAAAGCTGAAAAATATTGAGCTTTATATTTTAAACCTTGTAAAATTGTCGTAAAACTTGGAATAAGACAGTAAGCATGCTTTATTTATGAAAATATAGAAACAAATCAACAAAAACATAAACCACATGTCACCTAGCTATAATTCTTTGTCTTTCTTGAGAATGTAATTTAAGCTTTGACAATCTTTCTTCATATGACAGGTTTCTATTTTGGGGTATTAACTTTGTTATCCTCCGCTGGACGCATTCTAGTATATTTATATCCATGCTGTGGATATACTGTGACCAAAAGTGAAGTGCATATATATATCTAAATGGAGCCTACCCAGAGCAAGATATGTCTGAAGAACAATGAACCGATATCTTAATTATTACTAATGTTTCAATACATAAATCCCAGTGTTCTGTTTGCCTTATTACGAACATTTATTCATTGATTTTTTTTAAATTCTTACTAATCATAACTCCCAGATCCCTTTTATAATTCGACTTTACAATCTCAGCACCATGCATGCATCTAGCTTATATCTTGTAACTCGATCTATCGTCATTACCTATCCTTTAAACCTTACATTTGTCAGTATTAAACGGCATCTGCCAATCTTTTGACCATATTTCAGTACCCAATTTAGATCGTTCGATCGATCAATTTAAACCTCCTTGTATCATGTATCATCATACATGATGATATAATGATACACACTACTGGGTATGCTGATGATATAATGATACACACTACTTGTTATGCTAACATGCAGAACACTCTTAACTCTGTATTAGTCTCATGTCAGGGCTTCGGTTTAGTCATATCTCAGCAGAGGAAACAAAGATACTAAACGGGTGTCCACCCAGGCAAGGAGGAGCTGTTCACAAGATGCAACTGTCTGATGGCTCCCAGCTTGACTATGTTAACAGATTCAAATACTTAAAATTTGCCTTGTATTGTCCTTTTGTATTCAAACTCTGTCGTCAGTATAATGAGAGGCTCCATAAGCCCTCTTGGAGATGTTGCAGGTTATCACTCAGGCTATCGTGCCAATGTCACAATTGTCAAAATGATGTACCTTGCATACATCAGATCTTTAGTGGATTATGCTGCACCTCTGCTTGCCTTGATGACTGAAAGAAAGCTTAAAGGGCTTGAAAACTTGCAGAACGAAGCCTTGAAGATAATCTTTGGATGCCCCTCGTACCACAAAGATACTTAACATGAGGAAGGAACTTAATATTCCGAGCGTTGTTTATCGTGTTACTGAAATTAACTGTCAAATTGGTATAAAAATGCTAAGGCTAGCTCATCCTAACTCTTGCACAGAAGCCCTCCAGAATGTCTTTATTGAAGGTCAACATTGTTTCATGTGGCACTGTATCAAAAGCTTTGCTAAAGTCAAGGAACACAACATCACAATCCTTACCACTATCAACTGCCTCAACTATGCTGGAATAAAAAGAGAGCAAATTTGTTAAACATGAACGGCCATGTGTAAAACCATGTGTTGCGACTTAACCCCATTGATTCTAAATCTTTGTTTCCTTTGGTATAGCCATGCCCTAATTCAGCTTAATATAGAATCCACAATATAGTGAACCTCTATCTTTTAATCAGTCTTTATGTGGCACTGTATCAAAAGCTTATATTATGAGTGGGAAGTCCGTATAAACAATGGGCCTCTACCCCCTTCAATCCGAACTATTTTCCTTGCTTCTTGCACTGAAATGTGTACAAGTCTCTAAACTGATACATTAATTGTGACTCTTTATCATCCTTAATTGCTCTCAAGTCTTTAAGACATACTGTAACATGCACGTGTCTGAAGCTAGGCACAAATACAACAAAGTTATTAATGATAACAAGAGACTTCGAACTAGGTACCTCACAGGAAGGTGTCCTCAGTCCTACCTTATTAATATCTTAATAAACACGCTGTTAAACTCTGTACCGAGCAAACCCAACGTCCACATCATTATAGCTATGCTGATGATATAATGATACACACCACTGGGTATGCTGATGATATAATGATACACACCACTGGGTATGCTGATGATATAATGATACACACCACTGGGTATGTGATGATATAATGATACACACCATGGGTATGCTGATGATATAATGATACACCACTGGGTATGCTGATGATATATGATACACACCACTGGGTATGCTGATGATATAATGATACACACACTGGGTATGATGATGATATAGATACACACCACTGGGTATGCGATGATATATGATACACACAATGGTGTATGCACAATGTATGCGATGATATAAGATACACACAACTGGGTATGCTGATGATATAATGATACACACAACTGGGTATGGATGATATAGATAAACACCACTGGGTATGATGATGATATAATGTTAACACCACTGGGTATGCTATCATGCAGAACACTCTTAACTCTGTATTAGACTCATGTCAGACCTAGGTTTAATTATCTCAGCAGAGAAAACAAAGATACTAATCGGCGCCCACCCAGGCAGGGAGGAGCTGTTCGCAAGATGCAACTGTCTGATGGCTCCCAGCTTGACTATGTAAACAGATTCAATACCTTGGCCTTGAGGTGCCACTGTATGGTCCTGTTGTATTCAGACTCTGTCGTCAGTATAAAGAGAGGCTCCGAGTTCTCAAGGCTGTTGCAGGTTATCACTCAGGCTATGGTGCCAATGTCAGAATTGTCAAAATGATGTACCTTGCATACATCAGATCTTTAGTGGATTATGCTGCACCTCTGCTTGTTTTGATGCCTGAAAGAAAGCTTGGAGGGCTTGAAAAATGCAGAACGAAGCCTTGATGATATAATAATCCTTGGATAATCCTTGGGTGCCCTCGTACCACAAGATACTTAATATGAGAAAGGAACTTATTCCGAGCGTTGTTGATCGTGTTACTGAAATTAACTGTCAAATTAGTATTAAAATGCTTAGGCTAACTCATCCTAGTCCTTGCACAGAAGCCCTCCAGAATTTTTATTGAAGATCAGCATTGTTCCAAATGGATAACAAAAGCTGGAACTCAACTCAGAATGTATCAGGTTCATGATTGTACCAAGAGAAACAACAACGACACTTCCTGCACCGTGGGAGGTTACACTCTTTCAGGTTTAATCCCTCCCTTTCCTCCCAAGAAGCAAATTAGAGATCAGCCCAAGCTTCGTCTTGAGGCAAAGCTCAACGCCTTAAGCCATATTGATGCTCTGTCCACAGAACATTCTCTCTCTCAAATCATATACACTGATGGTTCCCTACACCGCACCACGGGGTGCAACTGGAAGTGCAGTTGTTCTGACAATGGGCGATGGCCTATACTTTGAGTGAGGAGTCCGTATAAAACAACTGGCCTCTACCCTTCAGACTGAACTATTGCCTTGCTCCTTGCACTGAAAAATTGGTACAAGTCTCCAAAACTTGATACATTA
>WNGS01164943.1:0-13650 GCA_020271785.1 Procambarus virginalis
AATTGTGCGAAAAAAGCTAGTGGAAGCATCTGGATCGAAGAACTTTGTAACACAGCTCAGCATGGTTCAAGGATGGCAAGTCTGCCTACAGGTTAATTGAATTCTACGACAAGCAACAAAATAGGTCAAGAGAGAGAAGGGTGGGCAGACTGCATATTTTTTGGATGCAGAAGCCTTGAAAGTACCACATCAAGAGACTAGTGAAAAGCTGGAGATGCAGGCAGGAGTGAAAGGGAAGGTACTCCATTGGATAAGAGGAGTACCTAAGCAACAGGACGACAACGAGTCTGTGGAGGGGTGAAGTCTCGAGTTGGCGGAGAGTCACAGTGGAGTCCCACAGGGTCAGTCCTTGACCTATACTGTTTCTGATATACTAAATGATCTCCCAGAGGGTATGAATCGTTCCTCTGATGTTTGCTGATGATGCAAAAATTCGAGGAGGATCGAAACAGAGGATGATAGTAGGAGGCTACAAGATGACCTAGACAGACTGAGGAATGGTGCCAACAAATGGCTACGTAAGTTCAACCCGGTAAATGTAAAGGTAATGAAACTAGGCAGGAGGAACAAGAGGCAACACGAGATACCGAATGGAGATGAAGCCTTACGAAACGGACAAGAGAAAGATCTGAGTTGATATCACACCAAACCTGTCTCCTGAAGCCCACATCAAAAGAATAACTCAGCGGCTATGCGAGCTGGCAACATCAGAACAGGTCAGAACCTGTGTAAGGACTCATTCAGAACCTTGTAACCACATATGTGAGACCAATCTGGAGTATGCGGCCCCAGCATGGAGCCCGTACCTTGTCAAGCACAAGACGAAGCTGGAAAAAGTCAAGGTATGCCACAACTTGTCCCAGAACTAAGAGGATGAAGTACGAGGAAGGCTGGGGAATGCACCTCTACGCCTGGAAGCAGAAGAGCTGGAAGGACATGATCACAACCTACAAAATCTCAGAGGAATCGACGGGTAAACAAGATAAATATTCAACACGGTGGCCGAACAGGGACACAGGTGGAAACTGAGTACCCAAATGAGCCACAGGACTTAGAAAGGAACTTTTTCAGTGTCAGAGTAGTAACGATGGAATGCATTAGGCAGTGATGTGGTGGAGGCTGACTCATACACAGTTTTAAATGTAGATATGATAGAGCCCATAGGCTCAGGAATCTGTACACAGTTGATTGAGGTTGAGAGGCGGGACCAAAGAGCTCAAAGCTCAACCCCGCCAAGCACAAATAGGTGAGTACAAATAGGTGAGTACACTTCACACACGACTGTGAAGTGAACTGAAGCGGAAAGAGCAGAGTGAACCTAGATGTAATCAGACTCACAGAAACAACTCTCTGGATCATAACGAATGCCGTGTTTCCCCAGAACTACACTGTAATAAGGAAAGCGAGGGAGGGAAGGTGAGGAGTTGAGTGGCCCTACTAATGAGAAAGGAAATGGAGTTTCAAGCAGAATGGTCATCCTGGGCTGGCGAGGATTCGAGACTACTAACAGGCACCATACAATTGGAGGACCAAAAGTAGTAGATAGGCAGTGGAATACATAACCTCCACCTTAAATGGAGAGGATCCTAGGCAAGAGGTATGACAACAACAACATGGCTAGTTAACACTATAATTAGAGGGCAGCTCTGCTGCCATGTAGAAATAGATCCACCGAGTCATCATGGGGACTTCAATCCTACGGATTCACGCTAGACGAGATAAACACACCTAAATTATTGGATTCAAGTCTCAAAGCTCTCCAAATGTACTCTCCTGAAGGAGTAGAGGAGAGTATCCAAATAATATACACGCTGGAAAATACTGGAGGGGCCAGGTCCCAAATCTACATCAGGTAAAATAACAACGTACTGGAGTGAACGATATGGAAGAAAATGCAAGATTGAACCAGTGAAGAGCAGAGGGCCATAGAGCACAATCAGAGGAACACTGTATAAACATCAAGGTCCGCGTTTGTTCAATGTCCTCCAGCGACATAAGAAATATTGCCGAACAAACGTGGACATCTTCAAGAGAAAACTGGGTTTCCTAAGAGAAGTCCCGGATCGCCGGGTTCTGTGGCTGGGTATGTGGCTCTGCGAGCGCCGCTCCAAGCAACGACCTGGTGGATCAAAACTCTCACAAGTCGAGCCTGAGGCCTCGGCGCGGGCTTGGCGGGAGCTAGAAGAACTCCCAGAATCAACCAGGTATCACGGAATGATATGATTGGGAGAACAAGGAACCCGCATGGAGGTGGAGATACATGGATAATCAAACTAATGGAGGGTGGCGACATAGAAACTTTCTAAGCTCAACATGTCAGGAAACCCAGCTAGGATGAGATGTAAACGGATTGATGACCAGTGAGACTCGACCTATGTCTGCACTTGAACGACTCCGACACAAGGAAAATCGGTTTTGAGTGCCCCAATAGGAATGAGCGACCACAGTACATTGGCGTTTGAGTATTCTGAGTTGAAGAAGGGATATTGACTCGAGGAGGGGTAACTGAAACAAAAGGCTGGCATTCCGAAGGGATAAACTACGCAGGAGATAAGAAGATTCCTAACAGATATAACATGGAAAACAGAGCTCAGGGGAAGGCGCCTCAAGACATGATGGACTACATCACGCAGAAGTGAAAGAAGGCAGCAAACAAGTTGGTCCCGGTCCAAAAGGAAGACAACGAAATGAAGATTAGAAACCCATGGTTTAATCAGAGATGTAGGACTAGCTAAGCAGCAAAGTAAAAGGGCATGGAGAAATATAGGAATAACAGGACACTGGAGAGCAGAGAAAGATACCAGAATGCCAGGAACGAGTATGTCAGAAGATGAGAAAGAGAGGCAGAAAGACAATACGAAAAATGACATCGCAAGCAAGGCAAAGACTCAGCCTAAACTGCAGCACAGCCACCATCAGGAGAAAAACAACAGTAAAAAAAACAGGTAATGAATTAATGGATAGGGGCACACAATCGACTTGGAGAATGGCCCCGAGGACGGACCGAAACGTCGTCGTCCCTTCACCTTCTAGTGTGTGGTCTGGTCAACATACTTTAGCCACGTAATTGTGGACTCATCGTCCTGCATAGGGCAGAAGATTCATTACATAAACGAACGAAGGTGAGTGGGTTGGTGAGGAACCGAATAAGAAATTCCAGGAGGCCTCACCTTAGAGCAAGGAGTAAATCCCACGAGATAAGAGAGAGAATAGCTAACCAGGAACCACTGGAAGACTTTGAGATTACAGCGGGAAGTATTGAAGTGTTTACTAGAGTTGGATGTGACAAAGGCTATAGGCCCAGATGGAATCTTCCCTTGGATACTAATAAAGGAGCAGAAGCACTGTGCTTACCACTCTCCATAGTGTATAACAAATCACTGGCAACAGGGAAACTGCCAGAAATTTGGAAAGCAGCTAACGTAGTCCCGATATATAAGATAGGGACAGGAGGCACTACAGGCCAGTGTCCATAACCTGCAGACCATGCAAGCTGATGGAGAAGATTGTGCGAAGAAAGCTAGTGGAATATCTGGAGGGAAGGAACTTTGTAACACAGCATCAACATGGGTTCAGGGATGGCAAGTCCTGCCTCACAGGGTTAATTGAAATCTATGACCTGGCAACAAAAATCAGGCAAGAAAGAGAGGGGTGGTCAGACTACATATTTTTGGATTGCCAGAAAGGCTTTGATACAGTACCACACAAGATGCTAGTGAAAAAGCTGGAGATGCAGGCTGGAGTGAAAGGGAAGGTACTTGCGGGGGTTGAGATTTGGCTCTTTGGTCCCGCCTCTCAACCGTCAATCAACTGATGTACAGATTCCTGAGCGTACTGGGCTCTATCATATCTACATTTAAAACTGTGTATGGAGTCAGCCTCCACCACATCACTGCCTAATGTATTCCATTTACTAACTATTCTGACACTGAAAAAGTTCTTTCTAACGTCCCTGTGGCTCATTTGGGTACTCAGTTTCCACCTGTGTCCCCTTGTTCGTGTACCACTCGTGTTATATCCTTGTCTACCATGTCAATTCTCCTGAGACTTTTATATGAAGGTGATCATGTCTTCCAGAGCTCTTCTGTCTTCCAGCGACGTGAGGTGCAGTTCACCCAGCCTGTCCTCATAACTCATGCCTCTTAGTTCTGGGACTAGCTTAGTGGCATACCTCTGAACTTTTTCCAGCTTCGTCTTGTGCTTGACAAGGTACGGGCTCCATGCTGGGGCCGCATACTCCAGGATTGGCCTTTCATATGTGGTATACAAGGTTCTGAAGGATTCCTTACACAGGTTTCTGAAAGCAGTTCTGATGTCTGCCAGGATCGCATAGGCCGCTGATGTTATTCTTTTGATGTGGGCTTCAGGAGACAGGTTTGGTGTGATATCAACTCCCAGATCTTTCTCTTTGTCCGTTTCGTGAAGGACTTCATCTCCCATTCGGTATCCAGTGACTGGCCTCTTAGTTCCTCCTCCTAGTTTCATTACCTTACATTTACGTGGGTTGAACTTTAGTAGCCATTTGTTGGACCATTCCTTCTGTTTGCCTAAGTCATCGTGTAGCCTCCTACTATCTTCCTCTGTCTTGATCCTCCTCATAATTTTTGCATCATCAGCAAACATCGAGAGGAACGAGTCAATTCCTTCTGGGAGATCATTTACGTATATCAGAAACAGTATAGGTCCAAGGACTGATCCCTGTGGGACTCCACTGGTGACTCCCCGCCACTCTGAGACTTCACCCCTCACGGTGACTCACTGTGTCCTGTTGCTTAGGTACTCTCTTATCCAGCGGAGTACCTTCCCTTTCACTCCTGCCTGCATCTCCAGTTTGTGCACTAATCTCTTATGTGGTACTGTGTCGAAGGCTTTTTGGCAGTCTAGAAATATGCAGTCTGCCCAGCCCTCTCTCTCTTACCTAATTTTTGTTGCCTGGTCATAGAACTCAATTAAACCTGTTAGGTATGATTTGCCATCTCTGAACCCATGCTGATGTTGTGTTACAAAGTTCTTCTGCTCCAGATGTTCCACTAGCTTTTTTCGCACAATCTTCTCCATCATCTTGCATGGAATGCAAGTTAGGGACACTGGCCTGTAGTTCAGTGCCTCCTGCCTATCACCCTTCTTGTATATCGGGACTATCTTGAGATTATCTTGAGAAGATTTCGGGGCTTAGTGTCCCCGCGGCCCGGTCCTCGACCAGTCCTCCACCCCCAGGAAGCAGCCCGTGACAGCTGACTAACTCCCAGGTACCTATTTACTGCTAGGTAACAGGAGCATCAGGGTGAAAGAAACTCTGCCCATCGTTTATCACTTTCGCCCGGTATCGAACCCGGGACCACCGGATCACGCGTCCAGTGTTCTGTCCGCTCAGCCACCGGCTAAATCGGTACGGCTCTACCGACTACATTGGCCATCTTCCAAATTTTTTGCAGATCATCTGTTGCCAGTGATTTGTTGTACACTGTTACGGTGCCCTCTCCTATCTCTTTCGTTGCCTGCTGTAAGAGTCATATCGACTCTCCCTACAGGGAGAAACTTACATTATAAGTTGTAAGTAAGGGGAAATTGGTGCCCAGAATATAAATGAAAGAGTATCCCCTACTGTAGATATGACGTTTTAGAATGGACGCCAAGCCGTGTGCGGATTGGGTGACTCGGGTCACAGGCGACCAATCAGAGCCTGCCGTGACGTCACCGAGTACCCGGGCGGCGCCAACGTGAGAGTTGACCTGACAGCGAAGGGGAGAGGACGCTCCTCTGTCAGCTCTCAAGGATTGGAGGCTAAACAGGCCTTTCTCAGTGGATTAGAGCTAGCCATCGCAGCCCACCTGATACATAGGAGGCCCCGCGCTTCTGGGAAGCAAAAAGGAACCAAGTTGAGTGGGCAGAGAAGTGCCAAACTTGGAGAATTGTCTGCGACGACGCTGGGCGGCGGCGCGTGACGTTGAGGGCCTGAAAGGTGTGGCGGGCAGGCATAGCTGTGACTGGGTCACATCCACTGAGGGTGCTGGAGGGACGACACCGTTCCTAGGGCGAGGAGCAACGCCTTGTGGAAGGAACGTGTGTGTGAATATAGCGATCAGCTCAGCGCCCATTGATGGACCAGGACTGGGATAGCTGAACCCCAGGGATTGGAACGGCGAAGACGCGAAGGCTTCACGACACCTGAGGACCTGTGGGAACGTTCCTGGATCACCGAGGATCGACTCAGGAAGCATAGGACCCTCACACCATCGAGGGACAGGCGTCGTGAGCCAAGGATTGTTTAGGTAGATCATTTTCTCTCCCATTACCCCTTTGTGAGAGTAGGCTAGATAGGCCATTATATTCACTTATATATGTGGAAATAGGATATTAAGGCTTTAGTAGCAGAATAGGCTGCAGGGCAGCTATGTCCAGGACTGTCAGAGAGGACAGTGTGTGTGGATGGCAGGACAGTGAAGAAGAGGAGCCGACGTGGTGAAGAGGCCCTTCTGTGAGAGAGTGTGTGACTCCTGTCTATCTGCCCAGTTGAAGGAGCCTGGAGAACGTGAGAGAAGAGTTGCTGACAATCTCCAGAGTTATTATTATTATTTTATCATTCTCTTATGTCACTTGTAATCATATGTGTGGTCATGTTATTCGTGTCAGTAAATTCACACATTTTACTATTGTGTTTAAGTGTGCCTCCATTGCAAAATTTCTCTATTGAGCATACACGAGGGTTATCATAGTACCATTTAGGGGACATCACGTTCCCTATAGAATTTCTTATTGTCTTGGGAGTAGCAACACTCAGGCAACAGACAACATATATACACCCACTGAACTGCATCGCTGGGGTGCAGATATAATAACCCAGCTGGCGACCTTGTTGAGGAAAAGATAGAGAAGACAGGCGGAAAGGAGTTCCTGCAACCTCTTTGTCCGGCAGGCAAGACTCAGGGAGGTCATTGTTATAAGGTAAGCCCGAGTCTTCCTTTACTCCTCCACGGGTCTAGGCCGGAATTGCTGATAGCAGTTTCCCCGTGGTTGACTGAAGGGCTTCCAGGGTGAGTCAGTGGCACCCCTACAGTGGTGGAAGCAAAGACCTGCGGAGGTGGGCATTGCTGGTCCTCTCCTGTGGGACCAAGGAGACTCCGGTGAATCCCGGGAGTCAGAGGGGCTGAGTATTCTGCCTCCTGAGCCCCTAGCAGCAGAGTGTTAGCAGAGCCCCGACCCACCCCCCGTGACAACACCAAGGAGAGTGGCAGGCACAGAGCTTCTCCTCCTTCCTTTAGAATCCATGGCGAGATTCCATCCGGGACTATAGCCTTTGTCACATCCAAATCTAGCAGATGCTTCCTCACCTCTGCACTGGTAATCACAAACTCCTCTAGTGGTGTCTGGGTTGATATTCCCTCTCTTATATCTGGGACTTCTCCTTGCTCTGAGGTGAAGACCTCCTAGAATTTCTCATTGAGTTCCTCACACACTTCCTTGTCGTTTGTAGTGAATTTTTCTGCCCCTATCCTTAGTTTCATTACCTGTTCCTTCACTGTTGTTTTTCTCCTGATGTGGCTATGCAGCAGTTTGGGTTGAGTCTTTGCCTTGCTCGCTATGTCATTTTCGTATTGTCTTTCTGCCTCTCTTCTCATCCTGACATATTCATTCCTGGCGCTGTGTGGTGTGTGTGTGTGTGTGTGTGTGTGTGTGTGTGGTGTGTGTGTGTGTGTGTGTGTGTGTGTGTGTGTGTGTGTGTGTGTGGTGTGTGTGTGGTGTGTGGTGTGTGTGTGTGTGTGTGTGTGTGTGTTTTGTGTGTTGTGTGTGTGTGTGTGTGTGTGTGTGTGTGTGTGTGTGTGTGTGGTGTGGTGTGTGTGTGTGTGTGTGTGTGTGTGTGTGTGTGTGTGTGTGTGTGTACTCACCTAGTTGTACTCCCCTAGTTGTGCTTGCGGGGGTTGAGCTCTGGCTCTTTGGTCCCGCCTCTCAACCGTCAATCAACAGGTGTACAGTTTCCTGAGCCTAATGGGCTCTATCATATCTACACTTGAAACTGTGTATGGAGTCAGCCTCCACCACATCGCTTCCTAATGCATTCCATTTGTCAACCACTCTGACACTAAAAAAGTTCNTGTGGCGACACCACACATATATGTACTACACCATACCACAGCTTATCACGTCTCTCCTAAGAATATCCGTTCTTTCTCGCTCACAATATGCGAAGTATATTTATATGTAATGGCCAATATTATAGTAAGGTAGGTATGTGAGCTCAGTTATGCTGAGTGATAGCCACCAGCCACCACGAGGAGTGGGCAGCCACCAGCCACCACGAGGAGTGGACAGCCACCAGCCACCACGAGGAGTGGGCAGCCACCAGCCACCACGAGGAGTGGGCAGCCACCAGCCACCACAAGGAGTGGGCAGCCACCAGCCACCACAAGGAGTGGGCAGCCACCAGCCACCACAAGGAGTGGGCAGCCACCAGCCACCACGAGGAGTGGGCAGCCACCACGAGGAGTGGGCAGCCACCACGAGGAGTGGGCAGCCATGTTAAACACGAACTTGGCCACAGCTAACAGATGCTAACACCTGCAACCCCGCAATAGGCATCTACTAAACAGCGAGGCTGTTAGGTCTTATTGACTAATATTAGACCAGGTAAATCAGGAAATTAATTAAGTACAATTTTAAGTGAATAAATACAAATCAATAATTAATTAAATAATAATGTTAATCCTGCTCTATCGCAATTAATACTATCACTATAAATCCCCACTGTGGAGCTGTGTGAAACTCATATTTACCTGTGAAATACACTCTAATATACACCTAATATTCAGTCCACTCACGCAGAAAATAGAATAATCAAAATAACTTAGGCCCATAGGGAGCCGGTCGGCCGAGCGGACAGCACGCTGGACTTGTGATCCTGTGATCCTGGGTTCGATCCCATGCGCCGGCGAGAAACAATGGGCAGAGTTTCTTTCACCCTATGCCCCTGTTACCTAGCAGTAAAATAGGTACCTGGGTGTTAGTCAGCTGTCACGGGCTGCTTCCTGGGGGGTGGAGGCCTGGTCGAGGACCGGGCCGCGGGGACACTAAAAAGCCCCGAAATCATCTCAATATAACCTCAAGATAACATAACCCTACAAGCCTCATATGTTAGCCGGAGTCAACCTCATGTTTAAAATAGCTGGCCTCTCCTCGTCGTGGTTGGCACACAGAGAATGGCAAAGAGGTATGTGAATAACTCGACAAGAGCTTCCAAGAGGTCTTCACAATAGAACGAGGTGAAGTCCCTGTACTTGGAGAGGTGGCAGTAAACCAGGCAGCCTTGGAAAGGTTGAAATTACCAGGGATGAGATTAAGAGGCATCTGTTGGGACTGGAGATGCGAAAGGTTGTCGAACCGAATGGAATCTCACCATGGGTACTGAATGAGTGTGCAGAAGCACTTTGCTTGCCACTCTTCATTGTGTATAGCAAGTCACTGGAGACAGGAGACCTGCCAGAAATATAGAAGACACGGTTCGAGACCCATACAGTCCAGGTGAGTGGAATGTTTATTTCCATGAAAGTATGGATGACAATTTATATGAAAGACAGCTAATGTAGTCCCAATATACAAAAAATGCTGACGAGTAAGAGGCACTGAACTGACACTGAAGAGACCAGTGTCCCTAACTTGTATACCATGCAAGGTGATGGAGAAGATCGTGAGAAACAACCTGGTAACACATCTGGAGAGAAGGGACTTGTAACACATCAGCGACATGGGTTCAGGGAGCGTAAAGCTCGCCTCACTGATTAATAGAATTCTTCGATCAGATGACAAATATTAAGAAAGATTCAGGTGGCATTTTCTTGGACCGTCTTAAAGCCTTTGACACAGTACCTCATAAGAGGCTGGTGCATAAGTTGAAGAAAGAGGCAAGAGTACCTGGTAGGGTGCTCAAGTGGTTAAGTGTAGGATATTATCTCTCAACTTTCGTCCCTGAGTCTTTCCTTGATGCAGAATATAAATTAAATTTACACTAAGAAATTTCTAATTAAGCAGAAGTTAATTCAGAACAAGTACAGAATTACTCGATAATTTAAACAACAAATTACACTCATTACTCTGGAACTGTAGTATAAAACAGCTGAGTTTGCTAGTGTAGACTCTCATATGCAGTCTCAAGTTAGGAAGGAAGACAATGCTGCAAGTATTGATCAAAGGCGTCCTTGAATATCTGCCCAGAAGCTCCACATTAATATTATAAAGAGATAATTGCAGCGAAACACTAGTTCGTCTTGGTACACAACAATAACGTGTATAGCCTAGTTTATTAAACCAGGATATTTGTTATATTAAATATTATTTATAGAAAAAATCAAATTAATTTAATATTTTCACAAATAATATCAAAGGTTTATTCACTCACTTATTTCGATTCTCCACCAGTAAAAACCTTGTAAAACTTCAAGGGGGTAAAAACTCTACCAGAGGAAAAATAGTGACATGCAAGCATATCGACTGACGTCAACTTCGACGTCAACTCAGTGACAACTCTGCTCACAGGGTGGGTCCCGGGTGCTCTCCTCACAGCCACCACATTCAGGTTGAGTTAGTAACGATAATTTGGGGTTGTGGCCAGAATAATGTGGCGTCTGGCTTGATTTACTGCAGTTTGTAGCACTGATTATTGTTTATGGCAGCATGAGGCTTCAACATGACCTGAACTGAAGGAATAGTCCAACAGCTGGCTACTAGAGTATAATACAAGCAAATGTAAAGTAAAAGATAGGTGTAGGGAGTAGGAGGCCAGATACAAGGTATCATTTGGAAGATGAAATTCTTTAATATTCAGAGAGTGAGAAAGTCGGGGGGGGGAGGATATCATACCAGACCTGTCCCCTGAAGCCCATATCAAGAGGATATCATCAGCGGCATGCACCAAGTTGACCAACGTAAGAACGGCCTTTAGAAACATGTAAATAATTATTAAGAACCTTGTATGTCCCGTTTTCTGTTTGAGTCCTCTAGCTTGCTCCATTAGGTTAGGAGAGAAAACTTTCAATTAACGGTTTTCATGAAGTTTTGAAACTTTAGGAGAATTTCCTGCCCTCTTAACCTACCAGAGAATCCTTACTTATTGTTTTGGAAAAATATATCCAAAATCTATTTTCATTTTTTTCATATTCAAATTACGTCCATTTCGGTCATACGGGCAAACGGCCAAATTTAAACATAGTTCGCAAAAGGACTAGTTGACATCATAGTGTTCTCTGATTGTGCCTATGGCACCCTTGTTCTTTACTGGTTCTATTCTGCGTTGTCTTCCATATCGTTTGGCTCCAGTATGTTGTTATTTTACTGTGTGATTAGGGACTTGGCCCTCCAGTATTTTCCACGTGTATATTATTTTATATTTCTCTCGTCTCCTTTCTAGTGAGTACATATGGAGAGCTTTGTGACGATCCCAATAATTTAGGTGCTTTATCGCGTCTATGCGTGCCGTATATGTTCTCTGTATTCCCTCTTTTTCAGCAATCTTTCCTGATCTGAAAGGGAAAGTGAGCACTGCGCAGTACTCAAGGCAGGACAACACAAGTGATTTGAAGAGTACAATCATTGTGATGGGATCCCTGGATTTGAACGTTCTCGTAATCCATCTTTTCATTTATACTGGCTGACCTAAACGTTAGATCTTCAGACATCATTATTCCCAGATTCTTTACATGTTGCTTTCCTACTATGGACAGATTTGTGAAATGTACCCTGTATTATGTTTAAGGTCCTCATTTTTACAGTACCTGAGTACCTTGGAATTTATCACTGTTAAACATCATGTTATTTTCTGATGCCCAATCAAAAACTTTATTAATATCTGCTTGTAGTTTATCAATGTCTTCAGCATAGGTAATTTTCATGCGGATTTTTGTGTCATCAGCAAAGGATGACACGAAGCTGTGACTTGTGTTTTTGTCTATATCTGATATGAGAATAAGGAACAGCAGTGGTGCAAGGACTGTACCTTGACGTACAGAGCTTTTAACTGCGCTCGGACTCGATTTTACTTGATTGACTGTTACTCTTTGTGTTTTGTTCGACAGAAAATTGAGTATCTACCATCGTGTTCTTTACCAGTTATTCCCATTGACCTCATTTTGTTTGCTATCACTCCATGGTCACATTTATCGAATGCTTTTGCAAAGTCTGTGTATACAACATCTGCATTCTGTTTTTCTTCTAATGCCTCAGTGATTTTGTCATAGTGGTCAAGTAGCTGGAGAGGCATGATCTTCCTGCTCCAAATCCATGTGTCCTTGGTTGTGGAGGTCATGGTTTCCATGAAACTGGTGACCTGACTCCTGATCATTATCTCAATACTTTATTATGTGCGATGTTAGTGCAACTGGTCTATATTCTTTACCATGTTTTGCTCCCTCCCTTGTGTAGAGGACTATGTCTGCTGATTTAAGTGCATCTGGTATCTCCCCCGTGTCCAAGCTCTTCCTCCACACTATACTGAGTGCCTGTGCTACTGGCAGAGATTGACTTAAAAATATTTTTAAATTATTATTAAATATTAATTTTTTAAATTTTTACTTTTTTTAAATATTTTTAATAAGATTGACCTAAAATTTATTTAAGATATACCATAGGGGCTTTAGAAGCCAAAGTAGCAGGGTTCACATTACACAAGTGTCCCGCGTGGCTCAGTGGGGGCACTATAGTGTCCCGCGTGGCTCAGTGGGGGCACTATAGTGTCCCGCGTGGACTCAGTGGGGGCCTATAGTGTCCCGCGTGGCTCAGTGGGGCACTATATTGTCCCACGTGGCTCAGTGGGGGCACTATAGTGTCCCGCGTGGCTCAGTGGGGGCACTATAGTGTCCCGCGTGGCTCAGTGGGGGCACTATAGTGTCCCGCGTGGCTCAGTGGGGGCACTATAGTGTCCCGCGTGGCTCAGTGGGGCACTATATTGTCCCACGTGGCTCAGTGGGGCACTATAGTGTCCCGCGTGGCCAGTGGGGGCACTATATAGTGTCCCGCGTGGCTCAGTGGGGGCACTATGTGTCCCACGTGCTCAGTGAGGGCACTATAGTGTCCCGCGTGGCTCAGTGGGGGCACTATATTGTCCCACGAGGCTCATGGGGGCACTATAGTGTCCCACGTGGCTCAGTGGGGGCACTATAGTGTCCCGCGTGGCTCAGTGGGGCACTAATATTGTCCCACGTGGCTCAGTGGGCACTATAGTGTCCCGCGTGGCTCAGTGGGGCACTATATTGTCCCACGTGGCTCAGTGGGGCACTATATTGTCCCGCGTGGCTCAGTGGGGCACATAATGTCCCGCGTGGCTCAGTGGGGCACTATAATGTCCCGCGTAGCTCAGTGGGGGCACTATAGTGTCCCGCGTGGCTCAGTGGGGGCACTATAGTGTCCCGCGTGGCTCAGTGGGGCACTATAGTGTCCCGTGTGGCTCAGGTGGGGGCACTATAGTGTCCCACGTGGCTCAGTGGGGGCACTATAGTGTCCCGCGTGGCTCATGGGGCACTATAGTGTCCCGCGTGGCTCAGTGGGGCACTATATTGTCCCATAGGCTCAGTGGGGCACTATATTGTCCCGCGTGGCTCAGTGGGGGCATATAATGTCCCGCGTGGCTCAGTGGGGCACTATAGTGTCCCGCGTGACTCAGTGGGG
>WNGS01164943.1:14650-25211 GCA_020271785.1 Procambarus virginalis
AAGGCTCGTGTGTGTGTGGTGTGTGTTGTGTGTGTGTGTGTGTGTGTGTGTGTGTGTGTGTGTGTGTGTGTGTGTGTGTGTGTGTGTGTGTACTCACTATTTGTCTATTTGTGCTTGCGGGTTTGAGCTCTGGCTCTTTGGTCCGCCTCTCAACCGTCAATCAACAGGTGATACAGGTTCCTAAGCCTATTGGGCTCTATCATATCTACACTTGAAACTGTGTATGGAGTCAGCCTCCACCACATCACTTCCTAATGCATTCCATTTGTCAACCAACCACTCTGACACTAAAAAAGTTCTTTCTAATATCTCTGTGGCTCATTTGGGCTCTCAGTTTCCACATGTGACCTCTAGTGTGTGTGCCCCTTGTGTTAAACAGCCTGTCTTTATCAACCCTGTCGATTCCATTGAGAACTTTGAATGTGGTGATCATGTCCCACTAACTCTTCTGTCTTCCAATGAAGTGAGGTTTCATTCCCGTAGTCTCTCCTCGTAGCTCATACTTCTCAGCTCGGGTACTAGTCTGGTGGCAAACCATTTGAACCTTTTCCAGTTTAGTCTTATGCTTGTGTGTGTGTGTGCTTGTGTGTGTTGTGAAGGCACAACTCACCTAGTTGTGCTTGCGGGGGTTGTGCTTTGGCTCTTTGGTCCCGCCTCTCACTGTCAATCAACTGGTGTACAGGTTCCTGAGCCTTTTGGGCTCTATCATATCTACATTTAAAAACTGTGTATGGAGTCCAGTCTCCACCACATCACTGCCTAATGCATTCCACCCGTTAACTACTCTGACACTGAAAAAGTTCCTTCTAACATCTCTGTGGCTTATGTGGGTACTCATACAGTTTCCACCTGTGTCCCCTTGTTCACGTCCCACCAGGGTTGAATAGATTATCCTTGTTTACCCGGTCGATTCTTCTGAGTATTTGTAGGTTGTGATCATGTCTCCCCTTATTCTTCTGTCTTCCAGTGTCGTAAGGTGCATTTCCCGCAGCCTTTCCTCGTAACTCATGCCTCTTAGTTCTGGGACTAGTATAATGGCATACCTTTGGACTTTTTCCAGCTTCGTCTTGTGCTGACAAGGTACGGGCTCCATGCTGGGGCTGCATACTCCAGGAGTGGTCTTACATATGTGGTGTACAAGATTCTGAATGATTCCTTACACAGGTTCCTGAAGGCTGTTCTGATGTTAGCCAGCCTCGCATATGCCGCAGACGTTATTCTTTTTATGTGGGCTTCAGGAGGCAGGATTGGTGTGATATCATCTCCTAGATCATTCTCTCTGTCCGTTTCATTAAGTACTTCATCTTCTATTCTGTATCCTGTGTCTGGCCTCCTGTTTCCACTGCCTAGTTTCATTACTGTACTTTGCATTTACTCGGGTTGAACTTCAACAGCCCATTTGTTGGACCATGCACTCAGTCTGTCTAGGTCATCTTGTAGCCTCCTACTATCGTCCTCAGTTTCAATCCTCCTCATAATTTTTTGCATCATCAGCAAACATTGAGAGAAACGATTCTAAACTCTCTTGGAGATCATTTACATATATCAGAAACAGTATAGGTCCAAGGACTGACCCCTGCGGGACTGAACCCCCACACAGGTTTGGTCGAACCTGTGTGTGTGTGTGTGTGTGTTTGTGTGTGTGTGTGTGTGTGTGTGTGTATGTGTGCGTGTGTGTGTATTCACCTAATTGTGCTTGCAGAGTGGTAGAGGGTTGGAACACGTTAGGTGAGAAGGTGGTGGAGGCCAAGACCGTCAGTAGTTTCAAAGCGTTATATGACAAAGAGTGCTGGGAAGACGGGACACTATGAGCGTAGGCGTAGCTCTCATCTTGTAACTATACTTAGGTAATTACCACACACACACACACACACACACGCACACAGGCTGACTCCATACACAGTTTCAAGTGTAGATATGATAGAGCCCAATAGGCTCAGGAATCTGTACACCTGTTGATTAACGTGGTGAGAGGCGGGGACCAAAGAGCTCAACCCCGCAAACACAACTAGGTGAGTACAACTAGGTGAGTACACACACGTGTGTGTGGTGTGTGTGTGCACATGGAGTCCCACAGGGCTCTGTACTCGGCCCTATCCTGTTTCTGATATACGTAAATGATCTCCCAGATGGAATTGACTCATTCCTCTCAATTTTTTGCTGACGACGCCAAAATTATGAGAAGGATTAAGACAGAGGAGGACAGCTTGAGGCTTCAAGAAGACCTGGACAAGCTGCAGGAATGGTCGGAAAAATGGCTGTTAGAGTTTAGCTCAAGCAATGTAATGTAATGAAGATAGGGGTAGGAAGCAGGAGACCAGATACTAGGTATTATTTGGGAGATGAAATACTTCAAGAGTCAGAGAGAGAGAAAGACCTGGGGGTTGATATCACGCCAGACCTGTCCCCTGAAGCTCAATCAAGAGGATAACATCAGCAGCATAGGCCAGGTTGGCTAACATAGAACGGCCTTTAGAAACTTGTGTAAGGAATCTTTCAGAACATTATATACCACATATGTCAGACCAATCCTGGAGTATGCGGCTCCAGTGTGGAGTCCATATCTAGTCAAGGCATAAGACTAAACTGGAAAGCTTCAAAGGTTTGCCACCAGACTAGTACACGAGCTGAGAGGTATGAGCTACGAGGAGAGACTACAGGAATTAACCTCACTTCGTTGAAAGACAGATGATTAGTAGGGGGGACATGATTCACCACATTCAAGATTCTCAAGGGAATCGACAGGGTCTCTCCATCTTATGCATCAACCTTTTATGGGGTACTGTGTCAAAGGCTTTCGACAGTCCAAAAAATAAGCAGCTCCCATTTTGGAAGGGGTTACCCTAGATGAAAGACTATCAGATATAGAGTGACAGTATCGAGGTAATGACACAGTTGACAACTCTAGATGCATCTAAAGCAGTAGGACCAGACAAGTATCACCGTGGATACTAAAAGAAGCGGCGCAGGCCCTCAGCGTGCCTCTGCAATGATCTTTAATGAGTCCCTTATGTCGTGAAATTGCCCAGTTGCTGGAAGAAGGCAAATGTCGTGCCGATCTTCAAGAAAGGTGATAGGGAGGAGGCACTTAACTATAGACCTGTATCACTGACAAGCATCCCCGTAAATAAACTGGAAAGAATATTAGGCTACTCACTGGTTGCACACCTGGAGACATTAGGTTTGTGAACAAGCATCAACATGGGTTCTGGACAGGGAAATCGTGCCTAACAAACCTTCTGGAATTCTATGATAAAATAACGAGGATAAGACAGGACAGAGATGGTTGGGCAGACTGCATATTTCTGGACTGCCAAAAAGCCTTTGATACAGTACCGCACATGAGACTGCTGTTCAAACTCGGAGGCAGGCGGGGTGGGGGGAAAGGTCCTAGCAGGATAAGGAACTACCTAACAGGAAGAGCCAAAGAGTTACGGTAAGGGGCGAGAAGTCGGACTGGCGACAGTAACAAGTGGAGTACCACAAGGACGATGCTGGGACCAATTCTATTTCTTGTATATTTAACGATATGTTTACGGGTGTAGAGTCCTACATGTCGATGTTTGCGGATGACGCAAAGTTGATGAGAAATTTGTGACATGAGGATTGCAGGATCCTCCAAGGACCTGAACAGGTTGCAGAGATGGTCAGAGAAATGGCTACTGGAATTCAACACGAGCAAATGTAAAGTTATGGAAATGGGACTATGAGATAGGAGACCAAAGGGTCAGTACACAATGAAGGGAACAGCCTACCTGTGACGACGCGCAAAAGAGACCGGGTGTGGACGTAACAACCTATCTATCTCCTGAGGCCATATAAAAAGGATAAGGACAGCAGCATACTCTACACTGGCAAAAGTTAGAACATCATTCAGAACCTAAGTAAGGAGCATTTAGGTCGCTTTACACTGCATACGTGCGGCCTCTTAGAGTATGCCGCCTCATCATGGAGTCCCCATCTGAAGAAGCAATAATGAAACTGAAAGGTTCAGAGGTTTGCAACGAGACTCGTCCCAGAAGCTACAGGGGGGGGGATGAGGAGCGCCTGGGGAACTATGCCTTACGACACTAGAAAGAAGAAGGGAGAGGGGGGACATGATAGGAACGTATAAAATACTCAGTAGGGATTGACAGAGTGGACATAGACGAAATGTTCACACAGAATAGTAACAGAACGAGGGGACATGGATGGAAGTTGAAACTCAGATGAGTCACAGAGATGTTAGGAAGTTTTCTTTTAGCGTGAGAGTAGTGGGAAAATGGAATGCACTCAAGAACAGTCTTGTGGAAGCAAATACTATTCATAATTTTAAAACCAGGTATGATAGGGAAATGGGACAGGAGTCATTGCCGTAAACAACTGATGCTCGAAAAGCGGGATCCAAGAGTCAATGCTCGATTCTGGCAGACACATATATGTGAGTACATATAGGTGAGTACACACACACACACACACATGAGGAAGGCTGCGGGAAAGCATCTTACGACACTGGAAGACAGAGAGTAAGGGGGGACATGATCACAACCTACTACAAAATCCTCAGGGGAATCGCCGGTAAACAAGGATGAACTATTCAACACTGCAGGGACGCGAACAAGGGGACACAGGTGGAAGCTGAGTACCCAAATGAGCCACAAAGACATTAGAAAGAACTTTTTCAGTGTCAGAGTAGTTAGTAAATGGAATGCATTAGGCAGTGATGTGGTGGAAGCTGACTCCATACACAGTTTCAAATGTAGATATGATAGAGCCCAATAGGCTCCGGAATCTGTACACCAGTTGATTGGCGGTTGAGAGGCGGGACCAAAGAGCCAGAGCTCAACCCCCGCAAGCACAATTAGGTGAGTACAATTAGGTGAGTACAATTAGGTGAGTACACCCACACACAGCTGATAGCAGTAAAAGAGGAGATAAGAATCCTCAAAGAAAATCCTACTCAGGTGTCAGAGTAGCTAGTAAATGGAATGCACAGATACCCATCCTAACAGATGATGGAAATATACCAGTGTAAGGGACTACCACAGTACACGCCACAATATACCAGTGTAAGGGACTACCACAGTACACGCCAGAATATACCAGTGGAAGGGACTACCACAGTACACGCCACAATATACCAGTGGAAGGGACTACCACAGTACACGCCACAATATACCAGTGGAAGGGTCTACCACAGTACACGCCACAATATACCAGTGTAAGGGACTACCACAGTACACGCCAGAATATACCAGTGGAAGGGACTACCACAGTACACGCCACAATATACCAGTGGAAGGGTCTACCACAGTACACGCCACAATATACCAGTGTAAGGGACTACCACAGTACACGCCAGAATATACCAGTGGAAGGGACTACCACAGTACACGCCACAATATACCAGTGGAAGGGACTACCACAGTACACGCCACAATATACCAGTGTAAGGGACTACCACAGTACACGCCAGAATATACCAGTGGAAGGGACTACCACAGTACACGCCACAATATACCAGTGGAAGGGACTACCACAGTACACGCCACAATATACCAGTGGAAGGGTCTACCACAGTACACGCCACAATATACCAGTGGAAGGGTCTACCACAGTACACGCCACAATATACCAGTGGAAGGGACTACCACAGTACACGCCACAATATACCAGTGGAAGGGACTACCACAGTACACGCCACAATATACCAGTGGAAGGGACTACCACAGTACACGCCACAATATACCAGTGGAAGGGACTACCACAGTACACGCCACAATATACCAGTGGAAGGGACTACCACAGTACATGCCACAATATACCAGTGGAAGGGACTACCACAGTACACGCCACAATATACCAGTGGAAGGGTCTACCACAGTACACGCCACAATTGCAGGAAATGATAAGGCAGAGCTCAGAAGCAATACCGACAGTGAAGTCCTTAATCTTTTAGATTAAGAGGCTGCCCGAGACTCAATACATGTTAGTGGCTTTACAAGAATGTAAGAACACCAATGTTATCTACTCCCACAAACCCAATGTACCTTCTTGTATATCAATAAATAAAATAGGTAAATACATAAGTACAATTAAAGACGCTACCTCACAGGAAGCAGCAAGGTGCACTAGTCAATTACTGGAAAGGAAAAGATCAGTGGTAGCAGTGGGCATTAGAGAACAAAAAGGCTCTGGTCAGAGAGAATGAAAAGCTAAGGACAGAGTGGCAGTGAGAGAGATCTTAAAGAGGGTGCAGATGGAAGGGGCTGAACAATGCATAGAGAAGGCTTTCAGGCTAGGCTGGTACAAGAAAGACAAATATCGATTGATAAAAATAGTGTTTATGAACGAAACCACAGAGGAGGAAATTCTAGCAAAGAAGAGCCACATTTTAAGAATAATGAGATACAAAATGTATTCATTCAGAAGGACATGACTAGCCTTTAAACTGTGCAAAGCATCATATGATGCTTTGAGTAACTGTCAACAAATTGTGCACATCATATGATGTTTGGGAGTACCACACAAGATTTAAATGACCCATGGTTACGGGGGTTCACATCCGCTTCCTCAGGGCTCTTGTAAACAGACACCATTAAAAAAATCGTCAGCAACATTCCCGGGTGTGAAAGCCTCAGTACTGTGTGAGCAACAAAGGTTGGCACATGCAGCATGAGCTCACACAGCACTGCTGTTCAGCTTGTGACCACAGCACTGCTCTTCAGCTTGTGACCACAGCACTGCTCTTCAGCTTGTGACCACAGCATCGTCTAAAAATGTAAAAAATATATGTAACTGTATTATTTAGCGACGAGTGTATTACAAAAAAACAATGACTATGATAAAAATGACCAGGATTCTTCTGATAATTTGCGCTGTGCGTAGTATTGTGTTAGGAGTAATGTTGAGGGAGGGAGGACGGGCTGTAGCGTCTTGTACCGTAGCTGTGTGGCCGCTTGTTAATGTGTGTACTCACCATTCCAGCTTAGTGGTTCGCTATGGTGAAAAAACCGTGCAGAAGCCTATATATAACCTGAGTATATAGTGTAATAATAGCAAAATTATTTGTTTATTATTTTAAGAACATAATAAGTGAATCATTAATATGATCACAACACATTTGAGTATAGCGATGAGTCACACATTTTATTATATAAATATATCACACTCTACATTATCGAATAATATTACTACAAAAAAAAATAGAAAAAATCAATCAGAGACATTGAAATAATTAGGTAATAATATCTTTGTGGCAACTCCCGCCTGACAGCTGGGGCGGGGGAGACCTCCTCGGACCATGATCTGTCAACGCTTGTTTTTGGCCAGACTTTCCCGCCCTATTCCGGCCAAAATATGCCACCTACGATTTTTTTTTATTAATTTTCCCGTGATGAGGGAACACAAATAAACACTTTTATAAAACGAAATATTTTTTTTTATTTTGTTGTTGTTGCGCCTGTGGGTGTTAAAGGCCGTGTGGCCTAGAGCAGCCCAGGGGCTAGAGAGAAGAGAATCATGGCAGCTGATTCAAGGAAGACGTGTAGGGAGAGAGGAGAGACCCAGACAACCAAGGTCTCCATCTCAACATTCCCAGAGGGGAGTGGGCAACCCCCAACCAACAGCCCATCCCTTATATGATATATTATCATTATTAAATAATAATTAAATAACAAGGGCTGATGCAACATTTGTACTGTCAGTCCATTTAATGTCATCATAGAATTTAAGCAACTAAATCAATACTCTTAACTCTCATAATTAAATAACCACAACCACTTGGGCTGGACGATTGTGTGACGGTCTCTGTTCATGCAGGTCTGCGTTCAATCCCCCACCGTCCAAGTGGTTGAACACCATTCTTTTCCCCCACACCATCCCAAATTCTTATCCTGACCCCTTCCAAGGGCTATACAGTCGTAATTACCTGGCACTTTCCCCTGTTAATTCGCTCCCTTCAGCAACCCCAGAAAAGAATGTAGCACCACCACCCTCATCCCCACAGAAACCTTCCTGTCCCCATTCAAAAGCTCATTCAACCCTCTCTGCCCCCCCCCCTCACCCCATACCCTCCTTGACCCCGTCCTTCATTCCAGAATCCTCGGGGCCTGTTAACCATCTCACAAATTTTCACATTCTTGGGAACAACTTCCTACATTGGCAGAATGCCCACCAAGAAGAAAGAAAACACTAATGGATTGAAGAAAGTGACCTTCAAGGCAATGTACTCAAACATACATGAATTACAAATAAAACAAGTGAACCTTGAAAAAGGTCAAAAGATGAAACCATAGTAGCAGTCGCAGAAACAAAACTAACGTAAACCATAAGAAATGCAGTGTTCCAACAGGAATACTATGTAGTAAGGACAGGGAGGTAGGGAAGGGGTGGAGGTGAGTGACTCGACTGCTGATTTAACATACTGGAGTTTTGGGGAGATGGTTATCCTTGGCTGTGAAGGGTTCAGTGACTACATAACAAGCCCCATGGCAATTGGAGGACAAAACATAGTAGTAGTAGTAGTAATATATAGCCTCCAACCAAAAGACAGAACATCCAGACAGGAGTATGATTGTAACAACATGGTTACCATTAATATAATAAGGAGAGTCGATTAAGGCAGCGTGTGGGATACTCTCGGACGTAGGTTCGAACCCTCGTCACGGTCCTTGTGGATTTGTTCATTTAATAAGGAGAGCATTTTTTTGTCGCTTGCAGGGATGGATCCAGACCCTTTTTCATGGGAGACTTCAACCACGGGAAGATAGACTGGGAGAACTGAGACCCACATGGAGGACCAGATACACGGAGAGCCAGGAATGAGGATCTCAGTGATATAAGAGAAGCAGAGATACAGAATGAAAAAATATAGCAACTAAAGCCAAGAGCGAACAAAACGGCTCCACAGTCACATCAGGAGGAAAACATCAGTGAAAGATCAAGTAGTGAAGCTGAGAACGGGTGAGGACTGTTGGAAATTTTTCCCATTCACTTACATAAATTATTATATACTAGATTTATAATAACCTACAACTATGAGGATTCTTCCTCAATGTTAAGTTTAAATGACTAATTACAATTTATCAGCCTATAAACTATGTAATTATGAGGGTTTTCCCTATGTTACTATTATTTTAATTATATTTTTATTACGATAATATAAGGGTTGATGCAATGTTTGTATGTCAGTCTATTTTATGTCATCTTGGGCGTTAGACAACTATATCAATACTCATAACTTTCATAATTTAATAACCACGGCGTGTATAGCTTCTAATGCTCTACACATAAAGTTGAATACCTTACTTAATTCAATCATGTGTGGACTTAAAGTAAATCGTCTCTCTCCCGAATAAACCAATATTTACTGTGGGGTGACGGCGAGGTGTAGAGGGAAGGACTTGTTGAGGTGCACGAGGTGTCCGCTGTGTTGTGGCGACACCACACATATATGTACTACACCATACCACACCTTATCACGTCTCTTCCTAAGAATATCCGCTCTTTCTCGCTCACAATATGCGAAGTATAATGTTATATGTAATGGCCAATATTATAGTAAGGTAGGCATGTGAGCTCAGTTATGCTGAGTGACAGCCACCGCCACCACGAGGAGTGGGCAGCCACCAGCCACCACGAGGAGTGGACAGCCACCAGCCACCACGAGGAGTGGGCAGCCCACCATGCCCCACGAGGAGTGGGCAGCCACCAGCCACCACAAGGAAGTGGGCAGCCAGCCATGCCACCACAAGGGAGTTGGGCAGCCACCAGCCCACCACAAGGGATGTGTGGGCAGCCCACCAGCCACCACGAGGAGTGGGCAGGCAACACGAGGAGTGGGCAGCCACCACGAGGAGTGGGCAGCCATGTTAAACACGAACTTGGCCACAGATAACAGATGCTACCCACTGCGACCCCGCAATAGGCATCTACTACAACAGCGAGGCTGTTAGGTCTTATTGACTAATATTAAACCAGGTAAATCAGGAAATTAATTAAGTACAATTTTTTTAGTGAATAAATTACAAAGCAATAATTAATTAATAATAATGTTTAATCCTGCTCTATCGCAATTAATACTATCACTATAAAATCCCCACTGTGGAGCTGTGTGAAACTCATATTTACACCTGTGAAATACACTCTAATATACACCTATAATTTCAGTCCACTCACGCAGAAAATAGAATAATCAAAATAACTTAGGCCCATAGGGACCGGTCGGCCGAGCGGGGAGCACATCCGCACCATCGCTGGACTGTGTGATTCCTGTGATACCTGGGTTCGATTCCCATGCGCCGTGCGAGAAACAAACTGGGCAGAGTTTCTTTCACCCTATGCCCCTGTTACCTAGACAGAAAATAGGTACCTGGGTGTTAGTCAGCTGTCACGGGCTGCTTCCTGGGGGGTGGACGGCCTTGGTCGAGGACCGGGCCGCCCGGGGACACTAAAAATGCCCCTGAAATCATCTCAATTAAACCTCAAGATAACATAACCCTACAAGGCCTCATATGTTAGCCGGAGTCAACCTAATGTTTAAAAAATAGCTGGCCTCTCCTCGTCGTGGTTGGCACACAGA
>WNGS01164943.1:61672-78093 GCA_020271785.1 Procambarus virginalis
CCCTCCACCACCTGTGAGCCCCAGGACTCCTCCCACCACCTGTGAGCCCCAGGACTACCACCCTCCACCACCTGTGAGCCCCAGGACTACCACCCTCCACCACCTGTGAGCCCCAGGACTACCACCCTCCACCACCTGTGAGCCCCAGGACTACCATCCCTCCACCACCTGTGAGCCCCAGGACTACCACCCTCCACCACCTGTGAGCCCCAGGACTACCACCCTCCACCACCTGTGAGCCCCAGGACTACCTCCCACCAACTGTGAGCCCCAGGACTACCACCCACCACCTGTGAGCCCCAGGACTACCACCCTCCACCACCTGTGAGCCCCAGGACTACCTCCCACCACCTGTGAGCCCCAGGACTACCACCCACCACCTGTGAGCCCCAGGACTACCACCCTCCACCACCTGTGAGCCCCAGGACTACACCCACCACCTGTGAGCCCCAGGACTACCACCCACCACCTGTGAGCCCCAGGACTACCACCCTCCACCACCTGTGAGCCCCAGGACTACCACCCTCCACCACCTGTGAGCCCCAGGACTACCTCCCACCACCTGTGAGCCCCAGGACTACCACCCACCACCTGTGAGCCCCAGGACTACCACCCTCCACCACCTGTGAGCCCCAGGACTACCACCCTCCACCACCTGTGAGCCCCAGGACTACCTCCCACCACCTGTGAGCCCCAGGACTACCACCCTCCACCACCTGTGAGCCCCAGGACTACCACCCTCCACCACCTGTGAGCCCCAGGACTACCACCCTCCACCACCTGTGAGCCCCAGGACTACCTCCCACCACCTGTGAGCCCCAGGACTACCACCCTCCACCACCTGTGAGCCCCAGGACTACCACCCTCCACCACCTGTGAGCCCCAGGACTACCACCCTCCACCACCTGTGAGCCCAGGACTACCACCCTCCACCACCTGTGAGCCCAAGGACTACCACCCACCACCTGTGAGCCCAGGACTACCACCCACCACCTGTGAGCCCCAGGACTACCACCCACCACCTGTGAGCCCCAGGACTACCACCCACCACCTGTGAGCCCCAGGACTACCACCCTCCACCACCTGTGAGCCCCAGGACTACCTCCCACCACCTGTGAGCCCCAGGACTACTACCCTCCACCACCTGTGAGCCCCAGGACTACCACCCACCACCTGTGAGCCCCAGGACTACCACCCACCACCTGTGAGCCCCAGGACTACCTCCCACCACCTGTGAGCCCCAGGACTACCACCCACCACCTGTGAGCCCCAGGACTACCTCCACCACCTGTGAGCCCCAGGACTACCACCCTCCACCACCTGTGAGCCCCAGGACTACCACCCCCACCACCTGTGAGCCCCAGGACTACCACCCTCCACCACCTGTGAGCCCCAGGACTACCACCCACCACCTGTGAGCCCCAGGACTACCACCCACCACCTGTGAGCCCCAGGACTACCCTCCCACCACCTGTGAGCCCCAGGACTACCACCCTCCACCACCTGTGAGCCCCAGGACTATCACCCACCACCTGTGAGCCCCAGGACTACCACCCACCACCTGTGAGCCCCAGGACTACCACCCACCACCTGTGAGCCCCAGGACTACCACCCACCACCTGTGAGCCCCAGGACTATCACCCACCACCTGTGAGCCCCAGGACTACCACCCTCCACCACCTGTGAGCCCCAGGACTACCTCCCACCACCTGTGAGCCCCAGGACTACTGCCCTCCACCACCTGTGAGCCCCAGGACTACCACCCACCACCTGTGAGCCCCAGGACTACCACCCACCACCTGTGAGCCCCAGGACTACCTCCCACCACCTGTGAGCCCCAGGACTACCACCCACCACCTGTGAGCCCCAGGACTACCACCTCCACCTGTGAGCCCCAGGACTACCACCCACCACCTGTGAGCCCCAGGACTACCTCCCACCACCTGTGAGCCCCAGGACTACCACCCTCCACCACCTGTGAGCCCCAGGACTACCACCCACCACCTGTGAGCCCCAGGACTACCACCCACCACCTGTGAGCCCCAGGACTACCACCCCACCACCTGTGAGCCCCAGGACTACCTCCCACCACCTGTGAGCCCCAGGACTACCACCCACCACCTGTGAGCCCCAGGACTACCACCCTCCACCTGTGAGCCCCAGGACTACCACCCACCACCTGTGAGCCCCAGGACTACCTCCCACCACCTGTGAGCCCCAGGACTACCACCCTCCACCACCTGTGAGCCCCAGGACTACCACCCACCACCTGTGAGCCCCAGGACTACCACCCACCACCTGTGAGCCCCAGGACTACCACCCACCACCTGTGAGCCCCAGGACTACCACCCACCACCTGTGAGCCCCAGGACTACCTTCCACCACCTGTGAGCCCCAGGACTACCACCCACCACCTGTGAGCCCCAGGACTACCACCCACCACCTGTGAGCCCCAGGACTAATGCCTTCCACCACCTGTGAGCCCCAGGACTATCACCCACCACCTGTGAGCCCCAGGACTACCACCCTCCACCTGTGAGCCCCAGGACTATCACCCACCACCTGTGAGCCCCAGGACTATCACCCACCACCTGTGAGCCCCAGGACTACCTCTCCTCACCGATACACACACTCCTGGCACAAAGTATACCCACATCCCAGATTTTTCTGGTTATGTCTATGTCCTCTGCTGGGTATATCTGTATAAATTATAAATTATTCTTAACTATCCAACCAAATGTCCAAAAAACTTACGTTGTCGTAAAACCCGACACCATTTACTAATATTTATTAGTAAATCTCACAACCCCCCCCCCCCCCCCCACCATACATAGTGTACTCACCGCCAATATTTTCTGATCTTGGCCGCGCTGTGTCTGGTGGCGCGCCTCCCTGAGCATGGTGTCCCTGAGGGTGGCGAGGGCGTGGGCGGTGTGAGGGCGGGGGTCGCTGCCCAGGTCCCAGCGAGCCCCCCACATGCCGCCCAGGATCTGCGCGTCGTGGCTGGGATGGTCCCTCATCACGTGGAAGTGTTTTCCTGAGGCCAGCCATGCCTCTACTGCCGCCCGCTCTCTCTCACTCACCTGCAACGTCACGCTTATCACTACCACCACACTTGCTACGGCTTCTTCACCCTGGATCACTAGTGCATCAAATATGCCTAATAGGCATTTTGCAGTGTTCCTTCAATTTTTAAGAATGGTGCCATCTGATGTGTGGCTCCACTACACCGACCACCACCCCGGTGTGGGCCCGGCAGTCATCATGGCGGCCACACACTTATGATGTAGGCTTCGCGACCTCTGGAAAAGTACTAAGTAATTATCAAAAGAAGGTTTCAAGCCGAGAAGACTATGGAACACCATGTCATTGGTTATTCAAATAACTAAACTAAATATCATTCAGGATGCAAATCCCAGATTAAAAGGACAGAGGACGAGCAACATCAAAATTACCTGATTCACCAAGTATTCTATGGAGGAACAAGCAACTCGGAGGGACATGAGGAACCTAGACCATCCTGAGTACCTGGACACTGCAAGGAAGTGCACGACTGTGAGTAAGCTAGATAATAAGGAGCAGTGCTGATACACAACCCAGCCAGAGCTAGTTCTCATTATCTTCTATGGTGTAATAACGAAGGTCACTGGGGATAAGATCACCTTCAAGAATGTGCAGTTTGTTGTGGTGTGGTGCCTATGGTGCCAGACCAAAGGTGGAAGATTGTGGAGTGAATGAATGGGGAAGAAATCCGAATTGTAATCCTTTTTCAGAAAAAGTACGAATGGCGTCCGTAACAGTGGTGTCCCAAAAGTTCATTCAAGATAACTCCATTATGGCTGCAAAATTCGCGGTCCTAAATCTGCAAAAAACAGCCAGTATTGGATTTCGACCTCCACGGAATGGAAAAGGTTAAAAAGACTCCTGAGCCATGAGAGCACTGCAAGAGTCAGTCACAATGAAAAGGAACACTGATGCTTATATAGCAGCTGTTAGGATTAAGGTATTTTGTAGGATTAAGGTATTTTGTAGAATTAAGTACTACATAGGTTAAGTGCAGATAATTAAGTGCTGTTAATAGTTAATAGTTCAGCCACTCTTCGTAGCCTTCATAGATCTGACGAAGGCCTTCGACCTCGTCAGCAGGGATGGCCTGTTCAAGATCCCCAAGAGCGGATGCCCACCCAGGCTCCTCAGCATCATCAGATCTTTCCACGAGAACATGAGGGGCACCGTGGTCTTTGATGGACTAACATCAGACGCCTTCGACATCTGAAGTGGAGTAAAGTGGGGGTGAGTCCTGGTTCCAACCCTATTCTGGGTCATCTTCGCAGTTATGCTGCGGCACGCCTTTGGGTCTTACACGAAAGGCATCCGCTTGCAGACCAGGTCGAATGGAAAGCTCTTTAACGTCACCAGGCTGAGAGACAAGGCTGAGGTGTCTGCGTGACTTCGTTTTTGTTGACGATGCAGCAGTCACCACCCATTCAGCTGAAGACCTCCAACGCCTCATGACCCACTTTAGTGAGGCCTGTCAGGCTTTCGAACTCACCCTCAGTCTGAAGAAAACACAGGTCATGGGACAAGGAGTGGACTTCCTACGTAATGGCATGTGTGCAGAACATAGCTCCTTCCTCTTCCCCTTCCCTTCCCTCGCTTGCCTTTCCCTCCCTTTGGACTCCCCTCCCATTTGTCACAGTTTGACCCTCGTGGTCATAAACAGTTCGTAGTCACTTGTTCCCCTCTCTCTCCTGTCCTCCTGTCCAGTGACGAACTGGAAGTAGTACCTCAGGGCCAGTAAACTTGTGCTCTCAAGTAACACGTGGGAGACCAGCCGGCGTTTCCCACAGAAAAGTCGTTGGTGCTTTCCCAGTTATTTGAGTTTTCTGTCAAGAGGAATTGCCCATATGGTGAAGCCTGATTCTGATTGGTTGAAGACATGGAGGCCTGTGGAGGCGGGGTCCCCACAGGGTAGTGACTGTCCTTGCCATTGGCCAAGATTCTAGATCACCCAGTTGTGTTTAAATCCATTGGCCATAGGCTTGGGATAGGCGGAGTTAATTTGGGCCTAGGACTAGGGGTGGAGCCGGTCCCACTGGTAAGCGTTTTTAGAAAAGATTAGTTTAGTGTGTCTTGGGGCTTACTGGGGTACAGGTCTCCTGACCTGTAGGGCCAGCCATTCAACATCGTGGCCGAGGCTGTAGGATTAAGGTAATGTCTGTCTGAGTTTTGGTACAACAGTAAATACACCTCACAATTTTTCAAATTTGCCTCTTAGGATGTACTAGGACCTTTCAAAGTTGATTTTAATTTACGTGCTTAATTTAATAAAGAAAAATACATTGGTTCCTGTGGTATTCAGTTAATCCCCTTTTTAATATATTTTTCTACTTTGTCATTTTGTATATGTGGTTGATGTGTTGGCTTGGAGAGTTCCTGTGTTCTCCTCCATCTTATGAATGTTAAAGTCGCTCTTGAATCCCCCTTCAGTTCAGAAAGATTACAGTATTAATCCATTAAGATTTATATACTTGCCCCTTTGAGTTCCATGATTATTGAGTCCCTTCCTTCCTGAGGAAACAATAATTTAGACACATTCATTTATGGTTGGGAAGGTGGTGGCAGTGTTTGATGATTTTAATTATTAGTTATAAATTAATAACCCCTATTCTTGTTATGTCCTCCTCATTTAATATTCAGCTTATATTCGTGACAGTTCAGTGATGGGGTCATACTGGACTGTAACTATGTTAAGCTGGGGTATTGGGTGAAAGGAAAGAGTTATTACAACAAGGGTAGCGTTTATAGATATTACACCCACCTGACATCGGCATCTCTGATTTCAAACTGGAAGTCGTTCACGATTTCGTGTACCTGGGCTCCACAATCTCTGACTCCCTCTCTCTTGAGCTAAACAAACGCATCGGTAAGGCATCTACTACCATGTGTCGGAGTTTCACGGTGTTCTCGTAGAGGAGGGTTAAAGCAACAGTAGACCGGATCTCCTTTCCGGGTGGTTGCTCCTACAGTAACCCTTACTCACCGTCGTTCGGCGGGTCTTCCCTCGATCCTCTAGGCTCCACTGCTGGCCTCGGAGAGTAACCCCAGTCGGTCTCACAACCGGCCTTTAAATTGTAAGATGAGTGAGGGCACAGATCGTTCCCTCAATCTGTGGCCCGCCCCGACACCGAACTCTTACACAGCCTTCAAGGTCGCCAACTGGTTTTTTAGGTGTCCAGTAACACTGCAGTGGTCAGGTGTAATTGTGGCAAGAGTAAATTCCAGTAATATAGTATCAGGCAGGTCACTCTGCTTTACATCATTACACGGTCACAAGATAAATGGAGGGGATGATATCAAACACCAAAGAGTTTTGGTATTTTACTTAAAAGACAACGAGAAATATATATGCATCAATGTATCAGGAATAATATATGACAGTTGCTCCATTCATAGCATAATATTCTAGAGCGCACCGATATGGCAACATCCGGCAGCGCCACGCGTCACCTG
Organism: Procambarus virginalis; assembly: GCA_020271785.1. Taxonomy (NCBI): domain Eukaryota; kingdom Metazoa; phylum Arthropoda; class Malacostraca; order Decapoda; family Cambaridae; genus Procambarus; species Procambarus virginalis. The sequence continues at coordinate 68,186 of WNGS01164943.1, forward strand.
TCAGACTCAGCTGACCGGGACCCTCGCGATCGTGGGAACAGACTAGTACTTGTTTTCTAATTCTGTCACGATCCCCGTTTATTTAACTTTTTCCAAAACACTATTCGACATTCACATGGCTTATGATTTCACTGGCCTCACGATCAACATCTTATTCACAATACTCTCACAGTGGCTTTTCACCGTACCAAAAGATTACTCTATTCTTAATAATATTTACTGTGAATGCACTCACTTGATCACTGAACTTTTCTTTATATCTATACTTTCTCTCACAGAGATATCACTGGCAATCACTTCACGTATATGATATTATTCAGTACACAGTCACGTCATATATAAATCAGTAATCAAATTTCAGGCATATATATCAATAGATCATAGAGATCAACACATAGGCATTTATATCGATAGATTATAGAGATCAACACACGGGCACTTATATCAATAGATTATAGAGATCAATCCACAGGCATTTATATCAATAGATTATAGAGATCAACACACCAATATCTGGTTTACTACCAATATATATAATAATAATAATCACAGATCAATAATAATAGTCACAGTAAATTCTCTGATGAATCTTAGTGCTTGCACACACCCACACATAGATATATATGTAAACTCATACTGTGAGCGCTCTGGGCAGGCTCACCACATACTGTGCTCTCTGTGACTTAAACTCAGGTGAGACTTGCTCACGACATATAAAATATCCTGACAAGAATATATATAGCTAACTAAAGGGGAAATGGGAGGGTAACTGTAAACACCTACTTCACCTATCCTAGGATGACAGTTGGGTTGTAGCTCCTGGTCCAGGCTCTCGCCTCGTTCACCATCCAGAAACACAAGCCAACGCCTTAGGATGTCGCGTCTCGCCGCTTCTGTACACAGCAGGTCCGTGCTCCTTCCTCTACAGTACGTCGCCGGGTTGAAGTCGGTCTCCTGGCCGTCAACTTTCCTCCCAACTACGGCAGCCAGCCTACGTCTCGGCGGTCGTCGTACGTTTCCCAATTAGTTCTTGTCACTGTATTCCCAGAGGAACTGCCTCTCACCACTACGAAGTCACTGTGAAGTTATCAGCCGTCCCGGACGAATGCTGCTTAAACTCCACACGCACAGCACCCGACTTCAGAGCACTTGAAGCTCACAACACTGTCAATTCCCTCGTAGTCTAGATATATCGCTAGGTATTTGGGAAGACTTCTCGACGTGCTTGCATCCAACTGTTGACTCGTAGGGTTCCACGAAGGTGGGGTTACTGTCAAACTTGACAGGATTGTCGATCACACGTTCAACCTGGTTGACAAGGCTGTCAACCTGGTTCACTCACGGTGGGTGGCCCGGCCACTAAGCTGTCTCTTATACTGGTGAACTGCCAACGACGACACACGTCGATGCCCGGCCCACTTCTTGCAACACACCTGTCCCTGAGCACTTGTTGCTCAATATTCTGTCAATTCCTTATCTGAGCCACTTCTGGGTTGCAGGAAGACCTCACAGAGTGCGTGCCAACAACTGGAGACGCTTAAATCCACCGGAGTTCGGTAAATCCGTCACTCTGACAGGATGACCGATCGCGCGTCCTACCTCTCGGACGTGTCGTGAAAGACTGATATCGCCTCGGCGCCAACACGGCCGGACTCCCCATGCCTATGTGACGTCACTTTTCCCAAAGTTGGTTTTCATTGGCTCCCAGTGCCACGTCGCTGACGGTGACCAATCTGGCGCCACTGACGTCACACAGTTTTGGCGGGAGAACAGACTCGCCAGCGCCATATTGGCTCCCTAAAGGGCCTATCCCACAGGCCAAAATGTTCTATTTTCGCAAATTTCTCGGCTCTTCGAGAATACTACTCTCTCCCACATATGTTCAATTGATGCCTGCAATGTAGAGAACGCTCGAGAATAGTGGACATGACTCTTACAGCAGGCGTGGGAGAATCAGAAGGGGGGAACACCGTCACAATGTCCAGATTGATAAAGAGAGTGTGGGCCAACAATAAGCTGACTGAGCATACAAAGATCCAGGGTTACAGAGCCTGTGTCCTGAGCACTCTCCTTTATGGCAGTGAGTCTTGGACACTCCGCTTCAGGAAAGACAGCTGAATGCCTACCACATGAGCTGCCTCCGACATATCTTGGACATCACCTGGCAGGACAAGGTGACAAACAACAGCATCCTGGGGAGAGCTAGAATCACCAGCATGTACACAACGCTGAAACAGAGACGAATACGCTGGCTCGGGCACGTTGTGCGAATGGGCGACGGCAGGATTCCCAAGGATCTCCTGTATGGAGAGCTGATGCATGAAAAGCGTCCAACAGGCAAACCCCAGCTATGTACAAAGATGGGACCTGAAAGCCATTGACATCGATCTTGCTACGTGGGAAACACTGGCCGCAGATCATTCAGCCTGGGGGTAGTCTGTTCAGAGACATTTCTCAAAGTTCGATTAGTCACTTGCCAAGAAATTGGAAGCAAAGAGACAGAGAAGGACAGCCGGTAGCCAGGAAGACAGACCAGAATCAGACTTCGTTTGTGCTCGGTGTGGGATGGACTGCCACTCTCGGATTGGCCTCATCAGTCACACCAAACGCTGCACCAGGATTGACAACCAGAACGCAACTCCATAGCCTCCCAAGGCTGAAATATGCCTACTATTTTTTTTAAGGTTAAGTGCATAATGTTTTGAGCAGATGCTCTTCTGTTTTATAAGCATTGTAAATAGTAAGCCATGTAACTTATACCCAGTGACGTCATTGTTTGTGGTTGTTGTAATAAACGCCATGTGGAGCGCACGTTCGTTTCTCTTCCTGCCAAATTATAACAGTGGCGACGAGGATTAACAGCTGAGGCAGAGAGCCCGGGTACAAGACGAGGTGTGGAGCAGCAGAGAGAGCACAATACATCTTGTGGATGGGCGGAACAATTTAGACAACAGTGAGTTGTGTTCACCCGTGGCCATGGCTGCCCCAGTACTCATTGAAATGGAGCCGTTTGATGCTACCAAGATCTCATTGGACCTGTGACTGAGCCTGATGGAAGCAAACTTCCAGTACCGTGAGATTAAGGATGACGCCAACAAGAAATTGGTACTCTTAGTTTCACTGGGTACAGAAGTATATAGTGTCCTGGGTAACTTGTGTGCTCCAGAGCTGCCCCACACAAAGACCAAAGACTTATGAAGACCTGATTACCCTGCTTAAACGTCATTATGTAGTGACACCTTCATATCACAGGAGTTTGATGGATTTCTAGAAGAGGACGAAAAAGGAGCAGGAAGCCTTAAAATATTTATATGCGGAATTGAAGGTGTTGTCAAACCACTGCCATTTTGAAGCACAGTTTGACTGCCGGGTGTGGGACCAGTTGTTCATGGCAGTAGAAAAGGAGATTTTCCTAATCTGGTGGCAGAAAACTTGGATTTAAAATCTATGACTTTATGGACAGTGCTAGAGAAGATTTTGAATATGGAAAGGGCTTTTGGAGGTAAGAAATCTACTTCCCAAGAAATTATGGTCGTACAGGGCCAGACAAGATGTAAACACCGTGGGTACAATCACAGTACTGGCCTTAGCTGATTACACCACAACATGTCGTGGCGTAATCGAATAAGGCGCGTCTGGGATCATCCCGGACGTAGGTTTGAACCCATCATCACGGCCCTTGTGGATTTGTTCATTTGATGTATCACGCTATTGTGATTTCTGTGTGTATTAAATAAGAAGGCTTTCAGATCACTGTACACACCATTTGTGAGACCAGTCGTAGAGTATGTAGCCCCATCGTATGGCCCCCATCTTAAAACATATAAGGAAACTAGAAAATGTGAAAAGTTTTCAATGAGGTCGTCCCAAAATTTATTAGGGATGAGGTATGAAGAGAGTCTGAAGGAACTAAACCTGACGACGCTAGAAAGAGGAAAGAAAGAGGCGACATATAATACAGACGTGCAAAATACTTAGAGGATACCTTGAGGATACCTTGAGGTGCTTCCGGGGCTTATCGTCCCCGCGGCCCGGTCATCGACCAGGCCTCCTGGTTGCTGGACTGATCAACCAGGCTGTGGACGCGGCTGCTCGCCCTGACGTATGAGTCACAGCCTGGTTGATCAGGTATCCTTTGGAGGTGCGTATCCAGTTCTCTCTTGAACACTGTGAGGGGTTGCCAGTTATGTCCCTTATGTGTAGTGGAAGCGTGTTGAACAGTCTCGGGCCTCTGATGTTGATAGAGTTCTCTCTCGAGTCCAGTTGCACCTCTGCTTTTCAACGGGGGTATTCTGCACATCCTGCCTGTCTTCTGGTCTCATGTGATGTTATTTCTGTGTGCAGGTTTGGGACCAGCCCCTCTAATATTTTCCACGTGTAAATTATTATGTCTCTCCCGCCTGCGCTCAAGGGAATACAGATTTAGGCTCTTTAGTCGGTCCCAATAGTTTAGATGTTTTACCGAGTGGATTCTAGCAGTAAATGATCTCTGCACGCTCTCCAGGTCAGCAATTTCACCGCGCAGCGCAGTGAAAGGGGCTGTCATTGTGCAGCAGTACTCCACTCTAGAGAGCACAAGCGTTTGAAAAGTGTCATCATCGGTATAGCATCTCTAGTGTGAAAGTTCTTGTTATCCAACCTGTCATTTTTCTTGCAGTTGTGACGGGTACTTTATTGTGTTCTTTAAAGGTAAGTCTTCCGACATGAGTACACCCATCCTTTACATTGCCTTTTCGTTCAATGTTATGATTTGCTGAGTTTTGTACGTGGTTCCAGTTTTTATATTTTCTGATAGATTGATAATATAAAAAAAGAGGAAAGTTCACAATGAATACAAAGAGAACAAGAGGGCACAGATGGAAACTTGAGACTCAGGCAAGTCATGGAGATGTTTACAAGTTTTCCTTTAGTGTAAGAGTAGTGGGAAAATATAATGAACTAAAGGAGCAGGTTGTTGAGGCAAACTCCATTCATATTTTAAAAGTAGGGATGAGAGGGAAATATGTTGACCAGACCACACACTAGAAGGTGAAGGGACGACGACGTTTCGGTCCGTCCTGGACCATTCTCAAGTCAATGACTTGACTGAAGACATCGACTTGAGAATGGTCCAGGACGGACGGACAAACGTCGTCGTCCCTTCACTTTCTAGTGTGTGGTCTTGTCAACATACTTCAGCCACGTTATTGTGACTCATCGCCTGGACGCAGAGAGGGAAATAGGTCAGGAACCATTGTATTAGACAATCGGTGGGTGGAACAAGCAGCGTCCAAGAGCTAGAACTTGATCCTGCAGGAACAAATAGGTGGGTACACACACACCCACACACACACATACACACACACACACACATACACACACACACACACACACACACATACCTCTGTACCTGAAACATTTGCGGACATACTGAAAAGGAGCTCAGAAGCAATGGCCACAGTGAGGGAGGTAGCCATGCAAGCTGCTACCTCACAGGAAGCACAAGGTGCACCACTCAGCTGCTGGAGAGAAAAGATCAGTGGTAGTTGTAGGCATCAAGAACAGGAAGGATCCAACAGGCAAGAATGGAATGGCAAAGATAGAGAGGCAGTACATGGGCTACTGAAGGGGTTACAGATGGAAGGGGCTGTACTTAACATTGAGAGGTTTCAGGTTGGGCTGGTACATCAGGGACAGAAACCGACTTGTAAAGGTGGTGTTTGCAAACGAAACCACCAAGGAGGATATTCTAGAAAGGAAGAGTCGTCTCCAACATGTGGAGGGATACAAAAAAGTATTCCTGCAGAGGGACAGACGAAGGAGGAGAGAGCCAGGGCAGCAGAGGCAAGGAGGAAATGCAGGGAGAGAGGAGCAAACCAGGAAATCACAGCCCCCAACACACAGTCCCAGAGACAAGAGGGGAACCCAAACCAGCATCCCAGCAACACCAAAGGTGGGGGCAACACCACCAACCCCCTCTGCATAGAAACCCTTCCTTCCCCTCACCCTACCTGCCCCACCCTACCCTCCCTCCCCCCCCCACGCCATTCTGACCCTGACACCCCATCCCCATTCCCATCATGTCCCCCCTCCCACCTTTCCCCCCCAGTTCCCCTTCCCCCTTCATCCCATACCCTCCCTATTCCTCCTCCCCCCTCACCCCGTATCCTCCATGTCCCCCCTATCTCCTTAACCCACACCCTACCTGTCCCCCCTTCCCTTAAACCCCCACCCCCCACCCCAAAACCCTCTGCGACCCTGCAAACCACCTCACAGATCCTCTCACCCACGGAACAGCTTCCCACACCAGTAGAATACTCGCCAAGAAAGGGATATGTAAATGACAGAAGAAAGTGAGCTTCAAGGCGATGTACACTAACATAGATGGGATTACAAATAAAACTAGTGAACTTGGAGAATGGGCACTAGAAGAAAACCAGACATAATAGCACTCACCGAAACAAGCTAACGAAAATCATAACAAATGCAGTGATCCACAGGGCTACTATGTAGTGAGGAAAGAGAGAAGGGAGAGGAGGAGGTGGTGGCTTTGCTACTAAGAGAAGGTTGGAGTTTCGAAGAGATGGTATTCAGAACTGTGAAGGTTTCAGTCGCTGATCAGGCACCATTGCAACTGGAGGACAGAAAATTATAATGTAGTCATATATAACCCCCCACCGAATGACAGAAGACCCAGACAGGAATATGATAGAAACAACATGGCCACCATCAATATAATAGAGAGAGCAGCTTCTGTGGCTAGCAGGAACGGATCCAGACTTCTAATCATGGGAGACTTCAACCATGGGAAGATAGATTGGGGGAACAGAGACCCACATGGAGGCCCAGACACATGGAGAGCTAAGCTGCTGGATGTGGCGACAAGAACTTTCTAAGTCAACACGTCAAGGGACCGACAAAATAGAGGAGGGGATGAACCAGCCTTGCTTGATCTGATATTTACCCTAAATGAGTCGGATATAAGGGAAGTTAAGTTGGAAGCCCTTGGGAATGATGATCAAGTGTATGAGCTTTGAGTACCTGGTTGAGCTAGGTTATCACCCCCAAAAAGAACTGGGAACCAAAGGGCTGGCTGTAGAAAGGGAAACTATGAGGAGATGAATAAATTCCTATGGGATTACATTGGGACACAGAACTCGAACCAGTCCGAACAGACATGATGGACTTATGTCACCCATAAAATGTCAGGAGGCTGTAAAGCAGGTTTGTCCCAGCCCGACAGGAAAAAACAGAGAAGCAAAGGAAAATCCGTGGTTTAATAGGGAATTGTATGAAAGCAAGAAGCTGAACAAAAGGCATGGAGGAACTTCCTAATAACAGGAACACCAGAAAGTAGGAGAGATACCAGAGAACCAGGAACAGAGTTGTCAGTGTGAGAAGAGCAGCTGAGAAAGGTATGAAAATGATATTGCTAATAAAGCCAAGACTGAACCAAAGCTACTACACAGTCACTCAGGTGGAAGACAACAGTGTAAGGAACAGGTGATGAACTTAGGTGGGCGAGGACAGGTACATACAGATGACAAAGAGGTGTGTGAAGAACTCAACAAAGGTTCCAGGAGGTCTTTACAAAAGAACAGGGAGATATCACGTGCGCTGGGAGAGGTGGCAGCAAACCAGGTGACCTTGGATAGGTTCGAAATTACAAGAGATGAGGTCAAAAGCACCATTGGAGCTGGATGTGAGAAAAGCTGTTATTGCCGGATGGAATCTCGCCATGGTATTGAAAGAGTGTGCAGGAGAACTTTGCTTGCCACCTCCATAGTGTATAGTAAGTCACTGGAAACGGGGACCTACCAGAAATATGGAGACTGCTAATGTAGTACCAATATACAAAAAGGGTGACAGACAAGAGGCACTGAACTACAGGCCAGTGTCCTTAACTTGTATACCATGCAAGGTGATGGAGAAGATTGTGAGAAAAAACATAGTAACACATCTGGAGAGAAGAGATTCTGACAACCCACTCAACATGGGTTCAGGGAGGTAAATCTTGCCTTACAGGCTTGATAGAATTCTACGATCAGGTGACAAAAATTAAGCAAGAAGAGAAGGGTGGGTGGACTGCATTTTTTTGGACTGTCGGAAAGCCTTTGACACAGTACCCCCCCACACCCCCAAAAAGGTTGAGTGCATAAGATGGAGAACCCTGTCGATTCCCTTGAGAATCTTGAGATGTGGATGATCATGTCCCCCACTAACTCTTCTGTCTTCCAACGAAGTGAGGTTTAATTTCCTGTAGTCTCTCCTCGTAGCTCATACCTCATCAAGCTCGGGTACTAGTCTGGTGGCAAACCTTTGAAGCTTTTCCAGTTTAGGGTCTTATGCTGTAGACTAGATATGGACTCACACGCGAGCCGCATACTCCAGGATTGGGTCCTGACATATGTGGTATATAATGTTCTGAAAGCTTCCTTACACAATGTTTCTAAAGGCCGTTCTTATGTTAGCCAACCTGGCATATGCTGCTGATGTTATCCTCTGATATGAGCTTCAAGGGACAGGGTCTGGCGGTGATATCAACCCCCAGGTCTTTCTCTCTCTCTGACTCTGAAGATATTTCATCTCCCAAATGTATACTTTGTATCTGGTCTCCTGCTTCCTACCCTATCTTCATTACATTACATTTGCTTGAGCTAAACTCTAACAGCCATTTTTTCGACATTCCTGCAGCTTGTCCAGGTCTTCTTGAAGCCTCAAGCTGTCCTCCCTCTGTCTTAATCCTTCTCATAATTTTGGCGTCGTCAGCAAACATTGAGAGGAATGAGTCTATACCATCTGGGGAGATCATTACGTATATCAAACAGGATAGGGCCGAGTACAGAGCCCTGTGGGACTCCATGTGCACACACACACACACACGTGTGTGTACTCACCTAGTTGTACTCCACCTAGTGTGTTTGCGGGGGTGAGCTCTTTGGTCCCCGCTCTCCAACCGTTAATCAACAGGTGTACAGATCCGGAGCCTATTGGGCTCTATCATATCTACACTTGAACTGTGTATGGAGTTCAGCCTGTGTGCGTGTGATGTGTGTGTGTGTGTGTGTGTGGTGTGTAAATTACCTAAGTATAGTTACAAGATGAGAGCTACGCCTACGCTCATAGTGTCTCCGTCTTCCCAGCACTCTTATGTCATATAACGCTTTGAAAACTACTGACGGTCTTGGCCTCCACCACCTTCTCACCTAACTTGTCCCAACCCTCTACCACTCTGCAAGCACATTAGGTGAATACACACACACGCACACATACAACACACACACACACACACCACACCACACACAACACACACACACACAGGTTCGACCAAACCTGGTGGGGGTTCAGTTCCCGCAGGGGTCAGTCCTTGGACCTATACTGTTTCTGATATATTAAATGAGCTTCCAAGAGAGTTTAGAATCGTTTCTCTCAATGTATTGCTGATGATGCAAAAATTATGAGGAGGATTGAAACTGAGGACGATAGTAGGAGGCTACAAGATGACCTAGACAGACTGAGTGATGGTCCAACAAATGGCTGTTGAAGTTCAACCCGAGTAAATGCAAAGTAAACAGAAACTAGGCAGTGGAAACAGGGAGGCCAGACCACAGGATACAGGAATAGAAGATGAAGTACTTAATGAAACGGACAGAGGAGAATGATTAGGAGTTGATATCACACCAAACCTGTCTCCTGAAGCCCACATAAAAGCAATAACGTCTGCGGCAATTGCGAGGCTGGCTAACATCAGAACAGCCTTCAGGAACGTGTGTAAGGAATCATTCAGAATCTTGTGCACCACTATAGTAAGACCACTCCTGGAGTATGCAGCCTCAGCATGGAGCCCGTACCTTGTCAAGCACAAGACGAAGCTGGAAAAAGTCCAAAGGTATGCATTATACTAGTCCCCAGAACTAAGAGGCATGAGG
>WNGS01164944.1:26425-40488 GCA_020271785.1 Procambarus virginalis
GGTTATATAGCAAGTACAGTAATAATTGTCACACTCTTGGGGCAAACTTTTTGTAGCTCCTAAGTATACTGTCTATCATACCATTATCACACATCCAAACAATTTGATGTGGTACGCTATTTATTTCCTTATTTCTATAGTTTTCAATAAGTTGACACTCTAATACATAATGTTCTAAGGTGTGGGCGTGCGGCATACTACATAATTTACACTCCTTATCTTCTTCACTGACATCAACACCGTATTGCCAGATATATTTGTATCCTAATCTTAATCTCATGTAAATTGAATCCTTCCAAGTAGACTTTCCTTTACCATAGGTGAAGGACGAATTTGTATTTATTATTGAATAATGCTTAAGTGTGTTACTACTGTCCACCATTGCCATTCTCTTTATCATTTCTTCACCCTCTTGGATCATCTTGATTCTTGTTTTTATTTGTTTCAAGGTTAACTGACATATAACATCAACAAGAGGTTTTTCAGTGGCTCTTTTCGCTATGTCATCAACTACCTCATTCAACAGGATTCCCACATGTGAAGGGATCCACATGAATCTTACTTTATACCCATTTTTTTCTAATTTCTTAACATTCTCTCTACACTCTATCACAATATTCTGATATACTGGGCGTCTGCTATTTAAAGACTCTAACGCTCCTCTGCTGTCAATAAAGAAGCAAGCATTTTTACCACATTTAACTACTTCCTGTAATCCTGCTAATACACCTTGGAGTTCAGCCTGCGTTGAAGAGACATTGTCAGTTAAGCGGCGTCCAATAACAGTATCTACAGTGCCGATGTCAGTGTACTCCCTGATCAAGACTCCACATCCTGCCTTCCCATCCCTAGCTACTGACCCATCACAATATACATGTAGAGTGTTTTCTGTGGGCAGTTTTCTAATTATACAATCATATGTCGCCCTCAGCTCTCCTATTTCATACATACTTTTTTTCTTTTGCAAGGGAGTAATTACTACATCTACATTACAATCCTCCCATGGTGGTGTGACTTTTCTCTTGGGCACAGCAATACACTCTGTAATAACATCATACTTTATAACATTAGAACATAAGTTATTCATATATACTCTCTTCTTCATCATACACTGTTCACTACTTCCCACCTTTTGAACCGAGAGGATTAATTCATTAGCTCCCCCACCTCTCATTAATCTAATGGCAGAGGCTACATTTATCTCTGAAATTCTATCCCCAATACTCTGCAGATTAAGCTCCATCCTCATTATCTCAATCATAGCATTTCTTGGGCATCCTAAGATAATTCTCATGGCTTCATTTTGTACCTTCTCCAACTTGCCCATCCTACCTTTACCAAAACAAGAAATGACAGGTGCAGCATAATCAATAAGAGATCTTACAGTACTCAAGTATATCATTCGTAGCACAGGGACTCCCACTCCCTTTCCACAGCATGCCAAGGCCTTCAGAGGTTGTAATCTCTTCCGACATTGACCCAACAGTCTGTTCATCTCAGCTTCCAAACTCTCATGGGTATATCCAACATATATGCCTAAATATTTATATATATTAACTCTCTCTATATTTTTACCATTTATTTTCAATATAATGGGCCTCCGACTTCTACATTCAAACTTAGTTTTGTTTTCATTAACCACCAGTCCCATATGATGACACAGGTATCCGAAATTGTCCAACACTGTTTGAACCTTTGAAATATCTTTGCCCTGAAACAAAATATCATCGGCATATATGATTGGAGTTACCCCATTTGAGTATCTCTCAGATGCTATCTTATTCATTAGTACATTAAACAGGGTGGACTCAACACGCCTCCCTGAGGTGTGCCGAGTTCAAAAGACCTCACACCTGACATACAACCTTGATACCACACCTGAGCCTTCCTTTCATAAAGATAATCCCCTATCCAGCGCAATAATCTCCCTTTAACACCAAGACCAGCTAATTCATATAAAATAACCTCTTTGTTGGCTTTATCAAAAGCTCCTTGTAAATCAATAAAAATTCTATAATAATCATTTTCATTAGCTAGACATTTAATAATACAATCAGAGGTACTTTTTCCTTTGAGGAACCCGAACAAATTACTAGACAGCTGATCACCTATTTATATAAAAGTCTATTTAAAATGATCCTCTCCATCATTTTACAAAAACACGAGGTTAAAGACACAGGTCTGTACTCTCCATTGGCTTTAGGGATAGGGATGACCATAGCTTTTTTCCATTTACTTGGAATACTGCCCTCTTTATAACTAATATTAAAGAGATCTAAAAGTGGGCTTTTCGTCATAATGCGCTGGCTCTTGGTCTTTCGAAGAGCATGCCTCACGAGCTGGCGCTGGCATCGCCAACGGTGAACACCTCATAGCGGCGGTCCATGATGGCTACTGTGGTCACAACACTGTTTATGCCAGAGACAGCGATAGAGATTCCTCGGGGTGGGACTTGATCTTCAGATCAAAGAATACGAAGCGATCACTCTATCAACTGTACTACGGCGTCCCACATATATATGTGTTTGGAACTTATATATATACCTATAAATGTGGCTCGTCAGGCTAATCTTGGTGTCTTTTTGTACATTATCCAATTGTGTTCTTAATCTTTCTTAATATGAGAGATGCTAAAGCTCGGAGATGAGTCTTATGCACTGGTTTTTGTTGCTTTGATTGTTGAATATAATTAAATTCTTGTTAGTAAATAATTATTATTAAGAAAAGTTTGGTCCATTACTTTATACCACGTCCACTGGCCTTGTACTGGCTATGATATTACTGAACTGTTTACTGTTGAGGTTAACAGTTCGAATGGTCGAATGTGGCCTTAATGTCCAAGTAAATGATGTAACCGCTGTCATCACTCGGCTCAGCCCTGGTATGTTGGTCCACATCATTTGTATACTGTCTAGGTACGCTGGAGGAACACGCGGCGGAGTTTCCGAAGGATTAAGTCATATACCAGAGGATCTGACACTACATCGAGTTCTGCTTTAGATTTAAGCAAGAAGGCATCCCAGGCGAACGATGGGAGCGATATGTGGTGGGAAATGTCCAATTTGTAGAGAGGTTGATTGGTTCGTTGGATGGTTAGTTGTATGAATGGATTGTTAACTTTGTCTGTCTGCTACTGCTGTTCTCGTAGAACCCTCTTCTCCCATCTATTCATGTGATTCCACTTCATCCCTCCTCATACTGCTGATGCTATCTCCCTCTAACACACAATTCTCTTTGTTCTAGCTCCACATACTCTATGCTTCTGTAATGTATCGCACACACACACACCCTAAAAGCTCCCAAGCTCGATATCTTGGCAGCAAAGTGGGTTGCCATTAGATCAGCCTTGTCCTGATTGCTGGTTGCAACAGTTCCATTCTCCCGGTTTAGAGGCAGGATTGTGTACTCAGATGAATATGCCTGCCGATCTTTATATAACTCTTTCACCAGTATACGACTGGTGAAAGATTTTGCTTGGCTGTTCAAGTCCCCCTTGAGCAAGGCTGAGTTGAGACCCGTGATGTGTGTCCTGCTGGTGTTGACGTTGTACAGTGCCTTGTTGAGGTTGGTGATGCATGCCTGGTTATGGTTATGTTGTGGCTGAGAGTGTGGAGGCTGAGAACGCTGGTTAGGGCGGACACGCCTACGCCCACACCTTCTAGGCCTATTCTGGCAGACAAAGTTTTGATCTGGCCCTTTTACATATATCAAGTGATATATGGTTAGTCTGCATAGGTTGGCTTCCTTCTCACTTGCCTCTATACTAATGTATTACTGGAGGGGCGCCCGGCAGTGTCCAGGATAATCTCATACCCCCAACCATCTTTCCTCCCCTCTTCCTTCCACCTCTCTTCACATCCCCCACTCTTCCTCCACCTTCCCTCCCATCTTTACCCTTTCCCTCCTCTCCCCTCCCATTTCTTTCCTTCTTCTCTCTGTTTCCATCTTCCCCGTCTCCCTCGCATCTCCCCCAGTCCCACCCTTGTTCCCACCCCATGTCCCTATCATCCCCCTCCTCACACTTATCCTTACTTCACTCCCTTCTTTCCCGCTCTTCTCCGTCTGGCCTCCAATCTCCACCAGACACCTATTTACATTTATATCCATATATAGAGTGGAATTGGGCAGGGGTCTTTGTCTTTTACCTCCCCTCCCTCCTTCCCTCCTCTCCTTCCTCCTTCCTCCCTTTCCCTCCCTCCCTCCCCCTCCCACCCTACTATCCCTCCCGCCCCTCCACCTGCACACCTCTCCTTTTATTATTATTCCCTTGTCCCCAATCTCCCCTCATCTATCTCATGTCCCCCATCAGTGTAACATTTTCCTGGGTCACAATTTTGACGATAAACTCTACGGAAAACACGTCCACCATTTCATTTTAAAATTCAAAAATATTACCTGAGGGGTTTAAATACTGATATTTATTAAAAAAAACTTAATCCATCCCCGCCCATCCTACATCCAGCCCATACCCCAGACTATTCCCGCAGCAAAGTGGGGTGAGAGTAACCCAAGTGTCTGACCTCCAATTTTGGTCAGACACACAGATATCAGACTGACAAACAGGTATTTCCTCTCATAGTATAGATGTATGCATATGTTATCAGCCGACATTGTGGTGATTCCGAGGATCAACGTCCCTGCGATCCAGTCCCTGACCAGGCCACCAGGTTATGAATAAAATGGTATTTTGATTATTATTTTGATTATTATTATTTGTATTATTATTATTATTATTGAGAAAACTAGCAGTACTCAGACACAGCAACCTTCCCTGTCCCCCAGTCCTCCCCACCATTCCCCCTCGCTCGTCTCCTCAGCCACCCAACCATTCTCCACTCCACCATCCCCTTGATCTCCCCACCATTCCCCACTCCACCATCCCCTCTTCCTTCTCACCATGCCCCAATCCCCTGTCCATTTTGTCCTCTCCACCATTCTCCATTCCCCCCATCCCCTCGTCCCCACCATCCCTAACACCCATGTCTCCTCGTCCTTCCCCACCATTACCCCCTCCCTTGTCCCCTCGTCCTCCCCACCATCTCTCACTTGCATCCCCTCGTCATCCCCACCATTCCCCACTACCTCGTCCAATGCCTTCCCAAATGATCTGATTTTCCCATCAGAAAATTGGGAAGATCTGGTGATATGATGTTCCCATCACTGAAATATAAGAAAAACAGTTAAAAAGTGAAATGAAAATATAAAAAAATGAAAAAAAAATAAACTATACTCACGAAATGAATGGTATGGTAAACAACACAGCTCAATTCCAATGCAGTTCACAATAAGTAAATAAATCAAAATGAAAATAAATAAAAATTCATGAAAATTCAATTTATCAATGCAATCAGAAACATTGAAATGGAATTGCAACATATTTAGTATAGCATGTGTGTTGTTCTTGCATGCAACAGATGGCGCTGTTTTTCAAGAAAAACATAGTTTTACCTGTCACAGGTGTGTCATTTATACTTATACCTACGAAATAAACGGTATGGTAAACAACGCAGCTCAATTCCAACACAATATCATACAAAATAATTCGATAAAAATAAAATAAATCGAAATCTATGAAAAAAAATTATCAATGCAATCAGAAACATTGAAATGGAATTCGTGACATATTTAATATAGCGTGCATGTTGCTATTATGTGCAACAGAGAGCACTATTTTTCAAAAACGCATGTTTTTACCTGTCACAGGGGTGGCATCTATATAGTAGGTATATAAAAAAGACGCGCCTATTCGAATGCAACGTTGTGTCAAAATTTCAAAGCAATCGGTAAAGAGGTTTCGAAGATTTCCCTCACATGAAAAAGACAGTTTTTCAGAAAAAAAGTATGTTTTTTACCGTCACAGACGTGACATCTATATAGTATGTATATCAAAATCTGCGCGGATGCGAATGGAACGTTGTGTGAAAATTTCAAAGCAATCGGTGAAGAACTTTTGGAGATTAGCGGTTATGAACAAACAAACATTTACATTTTTATTTATATAGATGAGTAGGAGCCATAAGGAGGATTCGATACCCACTAACTTGGTACCCCCAAGCTATCTCCATAAAAAAGCCACGCCACAACATGGTCAAGAACAATGCAACTTATGATACCTGTGAATCCTCTAAAGTTTCCGAGGCTTACAACTGAAGCAAGATTAGCGTTTTAAGCATGATGTATAAAGGATTTTCTCATTGTTACATTACGTTAATGTGATTTCATTGTACATTATTATTATTAGTAATGGTAATGTCTTCTCACAGACATAATAACATAGGATAAAAAACCCACACTTCTATATTTGTGAAATTTATGTAAGGAATTTATATAAAGTCTTTGTCCCCTCTTGTGAGTGCTTGGTCAAGGTCTGAGTGTGTGATTAGGACGAGACTTACATCTCGAAGTCTAATGAAGCTGCCATCCTGAGTCCAGTCCTCTATCCTTCTTGACCACATGATCGTGTCTCTTCTAATTCAAACTTCTGATGTATCTGCGGTAATGTCTTTTACGGAATTATGGTCATGTCTCCTTTCTGTAATCCTGCTATTCTGAGAACTGGAGTTGTTATTAATAGAGGTGTTCATCTGAATGTTATCCCTCATAACCATATCCATTCCCGAAGCACCGCGGCTAATGGGACTGCTTTCATTCATTCATTCATTTATTAAGTTCTCATTTGAATTCACTCAGAATGATTTTCCTAGTAAAGCTATTGTTATGTTTAGGCTAGGCAGCTAGAGAAACAATCTTCGTCCACTCGTGGTTTATTCTCAACCAACAACAACAACCACATCACAGAAAAACGTTACATAACTTACTATTTACAATATTATAAACAAACGAGCATCTGTTCAAAACATGCTACATATAACGTCTGTAGTACTTAATTCTACAACATACCTTAATCCTAACAGCAATCCTCCAAAGTAAAGCTTTTGTTGCCAGCGAAAGTATTCAGAGTATTCATTATGAATTCCCCTACCCTTCTAGTTCTAATATTATTACTTTTAAAGATTATTTCACATTTCTTAAAATCAATATTGTGATCCTTTTCCCAACTATGATTTGTTACAGCACTGTTACTAGCCATTATTTTACATTGTGACGATAATCTCTTTCAAGAGAGATTGAGCCTGCTCTTCCCTATACAAGTTACATCAACTACTATAAGTACAAGATGCTACATCCAAGATATGTCCAGCAGTAGCACAAAACGTTTTGACCAGGAAGCAAAACGTACCCTGCATACCCACCTTCCCCCCCCCCCGTCACAACAGCTCAGCGCGACACTTCAACAAGCTAAGTACCAGTCTCCACCTGCCTGCCTTTTGATTGGCTAATGTCGCCGTCAGCTTACTGCCCCTGCACCACGCACGCCATCTAGCCGAGTTGACGTCAAGGTCGCTCCAGCAGACCTTCCTCAGAATATCCGTTGTGCTCTCACAGTTGACATCTCTCTCTGGTATATTACAGCCCTGGTTTACGTATACCAAAGGGAGGTAGCAGCTATAGCCAGTATTCTCAGCACCTGACTTTATTTGCACCTTGTATTATTGTAATTCATCTATATTCTTATTTTTGTTATTTTGTGTTTGTTAACTTATTTTAAATTCAATTAAGCCAAGAGATTGTCTTTATTTATATTTTGCTTTTCTAAATTAATTAAAGTTTCATTATTTTTACTTTGTGTTTTGCGTGTCTTCCCTTACCTTACCACAGACAAACAGGCAAGCAGTCTTTTTTTTTTGTTGTGTGACCAGGCATTGACACCTGCCATTGGAGGACTGCCGAACACCATACTCCAACACTTTACCGTCACAACATGCTTTCTTATCTTCTCCAATTCTGATCTCAAGTTTTCGCCCTGTTTCCCTCGCATAAACTTCATTTCAATGTCTACAAGGTAATATATAATTATTATTATTACGAATAAATAAGTTAAATGAGTTTAAATCATCACTAAATAGGCAGCAGACACTGTTTACATTGTTCAGTAAGGAAGCCGATACAACGACAGAAGCCAGTTTTGTTGTATCGTGGAATATTGCTCATGCTAAACGCCCATATTCTGATGGCGAATTTATTAAGAAAAATATAGCTGAGGATGTTACTGTGTTAAATCAAAGTAACACAACTTGAGCGACAAACAACACAAACACCAGCATCACGCCACAATACAGAGGCGCACAATCAGATCCCTTCTCATGTTGCAGACAAAATGTAAAAGGATTTAAAAAATTCTCTTGTATTCAGCTTAGCTCTTGACGAAGCAACATACATACATACAAGACAACTCAAAACTGGCAATATTTGTTCTTTATGTTGCTTCTGTAAATGTATTGATGGAAATGTGAAAGAGATGTAGGACTTAGTAGTATTATTGTAGCATTGTATTTTTGCCTCAAAAATATAATTAGACTTATTAATAAATTTAATTTAAGACTAATTTTGTAAGATAGAAATCACATTAAAATAGCTCGAACATTTTAGATTATATTTTTTGAAAATATTTGAGTCTTTGTGATTACTGAACTTAATACATGTTAACAGTTTCAAACTGTAATCGTGAATAAATATTATTGCATTAATATGTATTTTTTAAATTAATATTTTTTTAACAAAATGTGTATATAACAATAAAAGGTGACTGTAAATGTTAGTGATGTGGTACAGCTCTCACACATCTGAGCTTTATCATTTGTGGATCTTATAGTAAGCAAGTTTGGCTTCCACTGCCATATAGCATACTGCTAATAACGAATTGTTATTAGTGGCAAATATTGTTTAAGAGAAATTAATGCTGTGAAAACCTTAAAGGGATAACGAGCCAACGAGATGCTCTCTGGCTGAGTTTGCTCGCGGATTTGCTGCCTACCCTCCGGAGGGTGTGGTTGTGTCGGCCGAGCTCTGCTATTGTTGCCAGGAGTGTGTGGAGATCGGATGTGGCTGGTTACGTGATGGATGTCCCCTGTGGCTGTCAGGACATGGGGGGTGGGTTTGTCATTGCCTCCTGTAAAGCCTTCCCCACCTCCACCTGCTGTGTCTTCCGCAGTGGACTATGGCAGTGCGATGCTGTGTGCTGGCGGAATATGTGTGGTGAGTGTCCCTGTGGACGTTGCTGCTGTACCATCTGTGTTGGTGTGTGGTCCGTTGCCTCTGGAAGTAGAGACAGCTGCGGTGTTGCATGACTGTAAGATGCGGGACCATGCACGGCTTCGCAGTAGTCCTGCAGCGGCGTCTCTGGGAGAAGTCGACAGTTCAGACGACATGTCCCCGATGTCGAAGCGTTATAGAAGTGCTCTCAGTTTCTCTTCCCTTCGTGGTGTTGCCTGGGCAGAAGTGGGTGACTACGATGATCCGGTGTCCCCTGCCGTTGAGTGTGGTGGTAGTGGGCCTGCGGCTCCTGCAGTGCTTGATCGTGGTCAGGTGTGGTGGTTGGGGTGTCTCTGTCCCGAGGGCGGTGGCTCCATGCGTGCTTCTGAGCCCTCCCCTGTGCCACCGGGTCCTGGTTCGCCGAAATTGGAGGTTGTTGCCCCTGCTGTCGGCGGTGGTGTGATCCATGACTTAGTTGTGGTACTGAAGAAGGATGCCGTCCAAAACGACTCCGTGCCGTTGAACCCTGTGCCATGGGTCTTCGTCCAACAGGCGCCGGTGGAGGGAATCCACGTGCTGGATGTTCTAAGAGTGTATGCGGCATTCCCGGGTGTTGGTGCAGCTCCTATAATGAGGGCGAGTGGGAGTTATGGGATGTGAATTGAGCGAGATATCCAGGAACATTGTTTCCTGAGTAGTATGTGTATGGGTGACTATGTGCAGGTTGTGACCTACTATTTGTGTAGTTTTGTCTTTGCCATTATGTTATTCGTGTATTCTTCCTGTTATTTTTCTGTAATTATGATGGGGCACTCTGGTGCCTCTTCTTTTATGCTTATCTTTATGTGCCTTGCTTCTGCCTGCTAATCATGTGTATGTATTTTGTGTTTTTGTTTGTGTTAACGCTTCCCAGTTCTGTTTGTGTTACTTGCTGTTCTGTTATTGTCATGTTACTGTACTGCTCACGGTTTTGTCTTTATTTGTTCTTGTGGTTCGGCACCCTTGCTTTTATTATTGTATTTATTTGTGTTTTTCCATTATATATATATATATATATATATATATATATATATATATATATATATATATATATATATATATATATATATATATATATATATATAAGATGCTCGCTGGCTCGGCGCCCACACTTCACCACGTGGGACTTGTAAACAACCCGAGCAAGGGTAGGATGCGGTGTGGTTAACTGTTAATTTAACCTAGAATATTTTGGTAATTCTGAAGACAAAACAGCCAGCTGAATTACCTAAACCAATAAAGCTATTTCTTCACACCCAGACAATTCCACTGGAGTAGTGGGGAAGTTTATATATAACCAGAGGTACGTCCAAAGCCAAGAACATTCCAAGCTTACCTTCCACTCTCCAAAGTATTGGGTTCAATAGAGATATATAGTTTGTTGGCCAAGTTATCAATGCCTTAATTTAGACAAAAGTTGGATCGGTTATAAGTGTGAGAAAACACTAAAATAAGTTGGTGCAGATTGTTGCATTGTTCCACCCATCCTCATTACCTGATCATACTTACCTATTTATACCTATTTGGTCACCAGTACCAATATGTAGTGATGGACCAACAGTAAACTAATTTTTGAAATATTAATTTCACAGTCCCCAAAAAGCTAAAATCAAAACCTAAAAATTCCCATTCCTAGTACTGCACCTATATGTAGTACATTAGGCCTAAAATCGCGAGAATTAGGCCTAGGATTGCTAGCAAAGGTTAGGTTAGGTAAGCTTATACATGAAAGTTATTATTGAAAACGTTTCCAGTTTGTCAAAATTCATTAATACAAAAAGTAACATTTCTGGTGATCCATCACAACATATTGATACTGTCGACTAAATAGTTACTCAAAGAACTTTTACACTCTGAGGAAAGTCAATATTGTTGTCTTGTTAACCATGAACTATGAGTGTGTGTTGACCGTCACAAAGCGCATTGGTAAAGTGTGGTACAATTTCCATATTTATTCATATAAATTTCATACAATTTTCATATTTTTACGTTAATTAAATGTCTAGAAAATTTCCGTTTGCAGGAGATGTTGTGAGTGGAAGCCAGTGTGGTCAGCAGAGTTGGGTACAAGCACTCGGATACCTCCTTCAAATCAAGCTAAGTCAGCTATAGCAAATTCCAAACATGTCTTCATCTTAAGCACGGAACATGACGCCATTAATTCGTCTCTTCAACTGGGGGGGGGGGGGGCAAGGTTTGAGGGTTGTGATGGTGTAAAGTTTCCAGAACGATAACTGGTGACCATGGTGTACAGTCTGTGATGGTGGAGAGTTACCAGGACGCTAAGAGGTGACAATTGTGTACAGACTGATGGTGGATAGGTCCCAAGACGCTAACTGGTGACTATGGTGTACACACTGTGATTAAGGAGAGTGCACAAGACGCTAACTGGTGACCATGGTGTCCAGCCTGTGTTGGTGAAGAGATCCCAAGATGCTAACTGGTGAACAAGGTGTACAGACTGTGATAGTGGAGAGTTCCCAGGACTCTAATTCGTTCCTCTCATTGTTTGCTGATGGTGCAAATATTATGATGAGGATTAAGACAGAGGAAGACAGTATGAGGCTACAAGATGATCTAGACAAACTGAGTGAATGATCAAACAAATGGCTACTAAAGTTCCACCCGAGTAAATGTAAGGGAATGAAACTAGGCGGTGAAAACAGGAGGACAGACACAGGATACCGAATGGGAGATGAAGTCCTTCATGAAACAGACAGAGAAGAAGATCTAGGAGTTGATATCAAGCCAAACCAGTCTCCTGATGTCCACATCAAAGGAATAACATCTGTAGCGTATGCAAGGCTGGCTAACATCAGAACTGCCATCAGGAACTTGTGCAAGGAATCATTCAGAACATTGTATACCGCATCTATAAGACCAATCTTGGAGTATGCGGCCCCAGCATGGAGCCCATAACTTGTCAAGCCCAAGACGAAGCTGGAAAAAGTTCAGAGGTATGCCACTAGGCTAGTCCCAGAACTAAGAGGCATGACACACAGAAATCACAGTAGCGTGATGCATCAAATGAACAAATCCACAAGGGATTTATGGATTCGTGGACAGTTGTGGATTTGTTCATTTGATGCATCACGCTATTGTGATTACTGTGTGTAATGAGGTAAGGGCGAAGAGGTAGAACAACTTATTGATAGAGCTCGAGTGCATGGGGGAATTGTGTAAAACCCTGGTTTGTGTCTCGGAGAGGCTGCAGGGTCCAAGTAAATTTAGTAGAACTTCTGGTTGCAATTCTTTTGACCATATCGTAGCTCAGTTGATTAAGGCAGCGTCTGGGATCCTCTCGGCCGTAGGTTCGAACTCTCGTCACGGCCCTTGTGGATTTGTTCTTTAGGAGGCATGAGTTACGATGACAGGCTGCATGAAATGCACCTGACGACACTAGAAGACAGAAGAGCAAGGGGGAGACATGATCACTACCTAAAAAATTCTCAGAGAAATTGACAGGGGATAGATAAGCATAAACTGTTTACCACTGGTGGTACGTGAACAAAGGACACAGGTGGAAACTGAGTACCCAAATGAGCCACAGGGACATTAGAAAGAACTTTTTCAGTGTCAGAGTAGTTAACAGATGGAATGCATTAGGCAGCGATTTGGTGGAGGCAGAGTCCATACACAGATTCAAATGTAAATATGATAGAGCCCATTAGGCACAAGAATCTGTACATCAGTTGATTGACAGTTGAGAGTCAGGACCAAAGAGCCAGAGCTCGACCCCTGCAAACAAAACTAGGTGAGTACAACTAGGTGAGTACACACACACACACAACACACACACACTCACACACACACACACACACACACACACACACACACACCCACACACACACACACACACACACACACACACACACCACACACACACACTGTAATGAAGATAGGGGTAGGAAGCAGGAGACCAGATACAAGGTATCATTTGGAGATGAAATACTTCAGGAGTCAGAGAGAGAGAAAGACCTGGGTGTTGATATCACGCCAGACCTGTCCCCTGAAGCTCATATCAAGAGGATAACATCAGCAGCATATGTCAGGTTGGCTAACATAAGAACGGCCTTTAGAAACTTGTGTAAGGAATCTTTCAGAACATTATATACCACATATATCAGACCAATCCTGGAGTATGCGGCTCCAGCGTGGAGTCCATATCTAGTCAAGCATAAGACTAAACTGGAAAAGGTTCAAAGGTTTGCCACCAGACTAGTACACGAGCTGAGAGGTATGAACTACGAGGAGAGACTACGGGAATTAACCTCACTTCGTTGGAAGACAGAAGAATTAGGGGGGACATGATCACCACATTCAAGATTCTCAAGGGAATCGACAGGGTTGATAAAGACAGGCTATTTAACACAAGGGCCACACGCACTAGGGACACAGGTGGAAACTGAGTGCCCAAATGAGCCACAGAGATATTAGAAAAACTTTTTTAGTGTCAGAGTGGTTGAAAAATGGAATGCATTAGGAAGTAATGTGGTGGAGGCCGACTCCATACACAGTGTCAAGTGTAGATATGATAGAGCCCAATAGGCTCAGGAATCTGTACACCTGTTGATTGACGGTTGAGAGGTGGGACCAAAGAGCCAGAGCGCAACCCCCGCAAACACAACCTGATGAGTACAACTAAGTGAGTACACACAACACACCTCCTCCACGTCTCTCCCTCACCCCGTCTCTACCTCACCCCTTCTCTCCCTCACCCACTCTCTCCCTCTCCATCTCTTTCCGTCTCGTCTCTCTCCCTCTCTCCTCCCTCTCTCTCCCTCTCTCCTCTCTCTCCATCTCCTCCCCCCCTCCCTTCTACTTTCTTCTCACCTTCAGTGGAAGGGTCGGATCGCCCCCACCCACCCATTTATCTCTCCTTTTATCACTCCCTTTCTCTTTCTCTCTCTCTCTCTCTCTCTCTCTCTCTC
>WNGS01164945.1:36538-48521 GCA_020271785.1 Procambarus virginalis
CCCCGCGGATACACGGGGTTCACCACACCTTCATCAGGGCTCTTGTAAACAGATGCGATTTTTAAAAAAAATCGTGGGCCAAACTCCCGGGTGTTAGGGGCCTCAGTATCGCGTAAGCTACCAAGCCTGACGCACGCAGCATGAGCTCACAGCACTGCTGTTCAGCTTGTGACCACAGCATCGCCTAAAAATGCCATAATATACTTGTTCATGCTATTATGTAGCGATAATATTATTACAGAAGACCCCTGACTGTGATAAAACTGACCATGGGTCTGATAATAAGAGGATTGTGATGATATTTAGCGCTGTGCACCATGGAGGGAGGAGTAATGCTGTGGGAGGGAGGGTGGTGGCGTTGTTATCTGACTGTGTGTGGCCACCTTTTATTGACTGCACTGACCATACCAGCTTAGCAGTTCGTTATGGTGAACACAAATGTAGCTACTTATATATAACGTGTGTATAGAGAGTATAAACAGCAAGAGTAGGAGGTTGGGAGCCGCCATTTTGGTGAGAGGAGCGTCGTCTGCAGGAATTATCGTGTTGTTTACTGGTGATCACGTCTTTGGGCACCATACCAGTTTACTTGTACAAGTTTGGTGAATAAAACCGGTAGATATTTATATATAATGTGTGTATATAGCGTAATAACACCACAAGCAGTATTGTTGGAGGAGAAATAGTGCGTGTGGCCTTGAGGGCGGCAGCCATCAGCTGACTGTGAGGTCCATCAGTGGCAGTGGCAGCCAGTGGCGGGCTGCCACTGCCACTCAGCATACCAACTTAGTGGTTCGTTATGGTGAACACGAATGTAGATACTTATATATAGCGTCTGTATATAGTGAATAAAAGCAAAAACAGTATTGTGGGAGGAGAATGTGGGCGAGTCAGATGACTTGAGGGAGGGCGTGAGTGGCTGGCTGGTACACGGCGGTCACTCCTCGTTACTTTTTGACTCATAATAGCAACTTGGTGGTTCGTTATGGTGAACAAAACATGCAGATACTTATATATAACCTGTGTATATAGTGTAACAACCGACAAAGTATTTGTTCACTGTTTGATGAACATAATTGAATCAACAATATGCACACCATATTTTTGAGTACAGCGATGATTCACCCATTTCATTATATAAATATATCACACTACACACTATTGAATAATATTACAGCAAAAAAACTACGAAAAATCAATCAGAGACATTGAAATAATTAGGCAATTATCTCTTTGTGGCAACTCCGGCCTGACAGCTGGCGATCAACAGACCGCCTGGGACGCATGCTGAGTGAGCGCCTGTTTTGTGCCAGACTTCCCTGCCCTATAGCGGCCAATATATTCAACTTACGATTTTTTACTATTTTTCCCGTGATCAGTGAACACAAATTAACAGGTTAGGAAGAAAAATAATTTTTTTTTTTTTTTTTTTGTATGCGCCTGTGGGTGTCAAATGGTATATAGCTATGCGCCATTTAAGGGTTAAGCATAGTAGGTAGATGGCCTACTTACTAGACGGAGCTACAGTATTTCCAGAGTCCCCCATTAATACCCAGGTAAAAGTACATTCGAGAGGATAGAGGATCAGCAGAGAACAGAGCAGAGAAGCTGGACAATTGAACAGCAGACAAGACAGGCTGTTGGCCGGACGGGGGGAATCTGCCTGTCTACCCCCTCCACACCCCCCCTCTATTCATCTTAGGCTCAGACACTTGGTAAGTGTTGAACTGCAAGGTGAATAATATGGTGTTTCCAACTGAAGGTGTTGAGATTATCAGGGGCAGACAGCCGTAGTGTACTCAATGTCTTGTATGGTGACTCACGTTGTATATTTATCCTGACATAATGAACATTAAGATCGATTGCTTTAATTATGATATTTATCATATTAAATATATATTTGATTAACTTACTTTTTAATCTAACTTTATTTGTGTTCCCTAGATCTTGGATTTTCTGATATATTGCAAGCTAGAGAGTGGAGCACTCTGAGCTTACTGGCTTAAAGATTATGAGTACTGTACATGCTTACAGCAGATTCTTCCCTGTACAAGTACAAGATTTAGTTCATACATGCTAAAGTAACATTTGATAACAACTTAACACTTTCGCTCGGGCATGACGCAGCATTGCGTCATCCGTTTACTGGCGGTGCTTTCGGGCATGACGCAGCATTGCGTCATCCACTTTAAATAATCACCAAAAATCAGGTTTTTATCCGATTTTTTGGGGACTGGTTTTAAAATGCGCGCCTATGCCTTCCCTACACGCCTATGTCATGTTAAACACACAATAGTACAAACATTTGTGGGCAGGAATTGGGAGTTTAGCTGGAAGGCGTCTGGGCACTCACTCGCGGCTAACGTGGCCCGTCTTCAACTCGTCGGCGGTTGGAGCGTGACCAGGTTTTTTATTTTATATGCTATTGTTCCTCTAGAGAATTTTATTGCGAACCCATTGAGACCAAAATGAAAGACCTAGGACGAAAATTGAGGTGACCAGAGTGAAAATAGTGAAAACATTTTATCGCTTTCACGCGCTCCTGGGTAACTCGTTCGCACTTTCTCTGTTTGCTGCGGGTAATTAGCCAGGCTTTTGGAGTTTATATGCATTTAGTGCTGTAGAGAATTCTATTGCGAACACAATGATACCAAATTTAATCTCGTAGAACGAGAATTGAGGTGACAAAGTTGAAGAGAGTATACACTTTACGGAATTAACGCGCGCTCCCGTGACACGCTGGGACCCACTACGCAGAGTTGAGAGGTGGCGCGCGCGGTGAGCGAAAGTGTTAACACTTTAGTCCGGGAACGACGCAGCATTGCGTCGTTTTCGGCGGCAAATTGGCGGCGGCTTCGGGAGGGGCGCACAGCGGTTTTGGATATTATATGCATATACTCTTGTAGGGAATTTCATTGTGAATACATTGATCCCAAAATGAAAGATCTAGGTCCAGAATTGAGGTAACAAAGTTGAAAACAGTATACAGTACCATTTTATTAGCGCTCACTGGGATTAGGCTCCGTCACTTTCTCTGTTTGCTGTGGGTGGTACGCTTGGGTTTTGGACTTTATATTTGCATGTACTCTTGTAGGCAATTTTATTGCGAACACAATGTTACCAAAATGAAAGACCTAGGACGGGAATTGAGGTGACAAACGTGAAAGGAGTGTACACATTTTATCGCTCTTATGCGCTCCCCGGTAACACGCGCACTCACTTTCTCTGTTTGTTGTGGATGGTACGCCGGGCTTTTGGAGCTTATATGTCTTTAGTCGTGTAGAGAATTCTATTGCGAACACAATGATACCAAATTGAAAAACCCTGGACGAGAATTGAGGTGACAAAGTTGGAGAGTATACACTTTTCAGAACTACCGCGCGCTCCTGTGAAACGCTGGGACCCACTGGGCCTAGTTGAGGGCTGGCAGGCTGGGGCCACCAAAGTGTTAAGAGTACAGACAAATTCCATTCCTTGTCTTGTACGTACTGAGCTAGAATGGATGGTAGCAGCCTCTTTCTAACTTCTACTTTCTACTTCTCTCCGAGTTCTCAGCCTCTCCCTCCTTTCTTTTCAAACTTTCCCTTTCACCTGACCACACTCCTCGCTACTCCCAGACTCCTTCCCGTACTCCTCCCCCCTCCCTTCCACTTCTATACCTCCCTCACCCCAAACCCTCACACATTATTTCATTTCATATTTATTTCATTCATTTTCATTTCCGATACGTTACAACCATACCAGCTTAGTTGTACAGTTATGGTGAACAAAACATGCAGATACTTATATATAGCATCTGTATATAGTGAATAAAAGCAAAAACAGTATGGTGGAAGGAGGAATGTTGGCGAGTGAGGTGTTGTTGAAGGAGGGAAGATGGTGTCATTGGCTGGCTGGTGTGTAATTACCTAAGTGTACAGTAATTACCCAAGTGTGGTTACAGGATGAGAGCTATGCTCATGGTGTCCCGTCTTCCCAGCGCACTATCACATAACGCTTTGAAATTATTGACAGTTTTGGCCACCACCACCACCTCCCCTAACTTGTTCCAACTGTCTACCATTCTGTTTGGGAAAGTGAATTTTCTTATTTTTCTCCAGTAGCTTTGTTTCGTTAGTTTAAATCTATGACCTCTTGTTCTTGAGGTTCCGGGTCACAGGAATTCTTCCCTATCAATTTTATCAATTCCTATTATTGTACTATTCTGTATATGGTTATCGTATTGCCTCTTTCTTCTATCTTCTAGCTTTGGCATACTTAATGCCTCTAACCTTTCCTCGTAGCTCTTGTCGTCCAGTTCTGGGAGCCACTATAAGGCTTGTCTTTGCATCTTTTCCAGTTTGTTGATGTGTTTCTTAAGATATGGGAACCATGAAACCTCTGCATATTCCAGCTTTGGTCTAACAAAAGTCGTGAACAATTTCTTTAGTATTTCTCCATCAATGTATTTAAAAGCAATTCTAAGTTCGAAAGTGTAGCATAAGCTCCTGGCACAATGTTCTTAATGTGGTCCTCAAGTGACAGTTTTCTATCTAGAATCACCCCTAGATCTCTTTCTTTATCAGATTTCTTTAAAGATGTCTCACATAATTTATAGGTTGTGTGGGTCTAGGTTCTCATATTCCACATTCCATAACATGGCATTTATTCAAATTAAATTCCATTTCCCAGGTGGTGTTCCATATACATATTTTGCCCAGGTCTTTTTGAAGGGCATGACAATCATCGAAGTTTTTTATCTTCTCTATTATCTTAGCATCATCAGCAAACACGTTCATGTAATTCTGTATTCCATCTGGTAGATCGTTCATGTACACAATGAACATTACCGGTACAAGAATTGAACCCTGTGGTACTCCACTTGTGACATTTCTCCAATCCGATACATTTCCTCTGATTACTGCCCTCATTTATCTATCAGTTAGAACATTTTTCATCCATGTTAGAAGCTTACCTCTTATCCCTCCAATATGTTCCAGTTTCCAGAACAGCCACTTATGTGGATCTCGGTCAAAAGCCATTTTTCAGGTCCAGGTGCATACAGTCAACCCAACCATCTCTTTCCTGTAAAATCTCTGTGGCTCGATCATATAAACTGAGTAAATGCGATACACAGGATCTTCCAGATCGAAAACCATACTGTCTGATATTATATAATTTCTCTCCAGGTGTTCTACCCATTTAGTTTTAATTATTTTTCCCAATACTTTGACTATTACACTTGTCAATGATACAGGTCTATAATTGAGGGGGTCTTCCCTGTTGCCACTTTTCTAGATTGGAACTATGTTAGCCTTTTTCCACACGTCTGCTACGACTCCTGTACACAGGGATGTCTGGAAAATCAGTTTAAGTGGAATGCTGAGCTCAGGTCCACATTCTTTCAGAACCCATAGTGAAACTCCATCTGGGCCAACTGCATTGTTCTTAGTTTCTTGAGCATTTTTTTCACTTTGTATCTAGACACCTCTATGTGCTCTATGTTGTTCTCTGGAATTCTTATTGTGTCTGGTTCCCTGAAGATTTCATTTTGTACAAACACACTTTGGAACTTTTCATTTAATGATTCACACATTTCCTTTCAATTTTCTGTGAATCTGTTTTCCATTTTCAACCTCTGAATATTATTCATTACCTGCAGTTTGTTGTAATATCTGGGGTCTGTTCACAATATATGAATTTATAGAATTGGCCTGGTTCTGTTTTACATTTGTCTGCTATCTTTTTTCAAAATTTCTTTCTGCCTCTCTCCTCTCTGCCGTGTAGTTGTTTCTCGCATCTTTGTATCGCTGGTATGTTTGAGGGTTTGGCTTCTTCCTATACTGATTCCATTTTTCTGTCTTTTGGTCTCTGGCCCCTGTTGCATTTTCTATTGAACCAATTCTGTTTCCAAGTTCTGCATCTCTGCTTTGGAATAAATTTATTTGTGCCTTTATCATATATTTCACAAAACTTGACATACATCTCATTTACTTCATTTCCTAACAGCAAGTCTTTCCAATCAAATGCCTTAAATAAATTTCTAAGTTCCCCATAATGACCTCTCCTGAAATCAGTTTTTTCAACTGCTTTAACCTCCTTATTTTCTTCCAGATTATGATGCATTGCATACTTTACTCCCAAAAAGACATGGTCACTTTTACCCAAGGGAGGAAGGTACTGAATGTCAAATATCTCTTTCCTGGTAAATATAAAATCTATCATGGAAGGAACACCTCCTTCCTCATTCCCGTAGCTTGTTTAAATAAGAATTTAACCATCTGGTTTGGCCAGGACATTAAGATTAGTTTGTTAATTTGACCTGGCCGGGTAACGTTAGTAGCTAGAGATGGCGGAGTGATATTAGTCAGCCTTCACTGTCTGGTAGACAGAGGGAGGTCAGTGTGGTTCGGGCAGCGGAAGAGATCACCATTTCACCTCGGGAAACCAGAGCACCATCAGCTGCTTTCTTAGATTAAGATAAAAGTGCTGTAGAGTTTAGTATGGTCATTTCTCCAACTGTGCCTCTAGAATATATTTCAGATTAGGGTGTTAAGTTAGGGAGTGATTTTATTTACATTTTATAGCTTTGCATCAATAAACTTTGAGTAAGATTTTTCTTTCGTATTTTTGAGTATTTCCACGAATGATATTACATGCGAGTGTCTTGGCCATTTGGTCTCCATGAGTCTGGTTTATTGGTTGAATGAGTCAGTACCTATACCCCAAGAAAGCCTAGGCTTTTAATATCTGATATACACACTTGTTTTCAAGCTAATTCCCACACTTAACGTAAACTAATACCTCCCGTTCCACGAAACTGAGAATGATCTACGCCAAGGGTTAATGGTTAATTAATTGGTACAAACCCCCATTAATTAACAGCACTGGTTTTTGGTTTGGTGGTGGCGGCGAACTGAGATCATTGAGCATGCTAGAGCCTAGTAAAGGCATCACGAGCTTTGTAGTTCCTAAGGCGGTCGAACGTCCAAGGTCACGAGGCATGGACTTAGCTGAGAGTTAGTTCTGGGGTCTTGGAGTTAAATTTATTTACAGATAGGGTAGTGGACAAGAGAAGAGAGCCAAAACCCCGTCCCGTGTTACACCCTTCATTTATTCTCTTTATTTCTTCTTTTTCTTTTTCTCTTATTTCTCTCTCACGTTCCCATTCTTACTCCTATTATTACACCCTATATTACACTTTACCTTCTGTACCTTTTGCTCATATCTTCCTCTAAGATTTCCG
Organism: Procambarus virginalis; assembly: GCA_020271785.1. Taxonomy (NCBI): domain Eukaryota; kingdom Metazoa; phylum Arthropoda; class Malacostraca; order Decapoda; family Cambaridae; genus Procambarus; species Procambarus virginalis. Next base: position 43,764 of record WNGS01164945.1, read on the forward strand.
TCTCCTCACCTCTCTTGCCTTACTTAATGCCCTTACCTCCCTCGTCTCATCACTATCGACTTTATAATGGTCCGGGACGGACCGAAAAGTCGTCGTCGCTTCAATTTCTAGTGTGGTTTGGTCAACATTTTTCAGCCACATTACTGTTACTTTTCATCTTGTTGAATGTTTTTAAAACTTGAGCTCTCTGAAACTGCACAAACAATGGTCCACCATATTTTCTCATCTTATTGATATTTCTTAAAATGTTAATGTTATTGTCAAACCCTTTAAAATTGTTTGCATTCTCATTACCATGCACTATCATCTACTGTATCTACAATCTTTATCACCTCATTCAATCATCTCTCTACTGTTATATTTATCTGTCCCTAAGCTTTATCCCCTTAATGAATGGCATCCCTGACTGTATCCTTTCTAATACTGTATTTATATAAATTACAGTGAACTACAAGCACAGTGCAACACTTATATTTTTTAATAATATTTACTAGTAAAGGCATACAAATAGTTAAAATACTGAGCTTACGCAATAGCCTAGAAATTACTAAATGTAATCGTTCAGAGATTGCTTCTGTGAACCAGGATGTACTTAGGATGTAGACCATCAACACCTGGACTGAAAGTAAAATTGGCTGGACTTTGCTGGCCCAGATCTTGAATGTTGAGTGTATAAAGAAATATGTAATGTACATAAGAGTTTATTACTACAATACTAAAGTATCTAATGTCACTACCAAAACATATGTCTGAAGACTTTGAACGGAACTTCACCGCCCTGTCTAGTCAGCGGAGTACACAACTCATTTCACCATACATATTTGGTACTGGAACTTCCAGGACTATGATCACATTCAGGTACCTGTTCTTCCTAATAAAGGACAAAACAACTAACTCAATGTGGTTGTGTACATGTTCTTACACCCACCTTGTTAGGGTTGTTGACCTTGATCAGTTGTGACAATGAAGTAGTAGGAGCCATGATGGTGCTGCTGGGGTTCAACATCTGCAGCTGTATTGACTGAAAGTTGTAAGTTTATATAAAGTTTGACATACTGAAGTACAGTACTGCATTGCTAAGTGAAATCTTAGACAATTCAACTGTATAATTTATATAATGTAGACAGGCAAAATCATTCACGCTAAATAAAAATACAGCCGAGTGTATTGCATAATAAAACCAGTGTGAATGTAATGAAACGCCATTTTCTGGGCGAGATCCGGAGGCTCCCCGGAGCTATACCAGGCTGATTTGTGTATACATTAAACCGTGGCAAAAGTCAATCGATGGAGTTCTTAGCCAACTGGGAACCACGAGCCAGAACCTGGCCCCCCCCCCCCCCCTCAGAGACATGAGGAGCAATGTCCTATAGACACCCCCCATATAGTTGGAAGCGGTCTATGTCTGCCATCTACTAGGTCAGGCACCCAGAGAGGTAGGAATCCCCCAAAAAGCTACAACTGGTTAAAAATTGCAAACCAAAAACCGAACAAGCAGGCAGAACTCCCCCATCAGCAAACAAGCATGATGTTACCACAGCTGCTGCACCACTCCCGGGGGGGGGGGGGGGGTAGGGGTTCGGGTTCTGACTTATCTCAACGGCTAGCTGGTCTGGGCTTCCAGCCAATCCGCATGTCTGCTCACCAGGGATTTGGTTCTTTCCCCAGCTCGCCGGGTTAGGGTTCTTAACGAATTGGAGGACATCCCATTGTGTTCCTCCCAGGTTCGGACTTGGCTGGGTCTTGTGTGGAGGGACTCGGACCGCTTTGTTGTCACTCCCTTTGGCAGCATTGCTGCAGCTGTGGTCCCGCCTTCGGCTGGTTTGGAGGGCACCAGAGTCGCTCGTCGGTTGTTTGAGCAGCTGTGCTGGAGTCTGAACTTTGCCGTGCTGGTCTACCCATCGGGTCGGATCTGGCTACGATGGCTGTTTTGGTTCCACTGGGGGATGTCCTTTCCACCGCTCTCGCAATCTCTGGGTTCGGACCCCAAGGGCCTTGCATTGGCTGCGGCATCGCCGACTTCCTCTTCGGGTTTTTCGGGGTTCAGTGCCGTGGCACTTCCATTGTCTTTGCATCGTCTTTAGGCTGGAGTTTTGTGACCAGTGCTCATCAGTCCGGCCAGGGGCGGTAAGGTTTGTCCTTCCGTCGGCTCACAGCTCAGCGTGGGAGTTTGCGGCTGTGTGGTATTCACTTTGAAGGGTTCAGGTCACATGCGGATCGACTAGTCCGCACCATTTGGATTGCTCCCCAGTGGTTCATTGCCTGAACCGAGGTAGTTCGATTGGGTTCTTGGCTGTTTGGGGCTGGTCGCTTCAGGTGACTCGTCTGCTGAGTTCTCGGGGCTTGGCTCTGCTGGTGGTTCATATCCATGGGGTGTCCAACATCCTGGCTGGTGACCAAGGGTCTTCCTGCAACTCTCCTTCTTGCAGCAGGTTGGTCCGGTCCAGTATGTGGCTGGTTCGATATTCTTCTCCTGATCTTCACATCTGGTCTTTTTGATGTTGGTTTATCACCATTTGTATGGTGTTCAGGTGGCTTCATTGATGGTGACCCACCTGTGAGTTTCGTCTCGGCAGAAGTATGAAGTTTCTGGCGGTTCTTTTGGCACTTCTGACTCTTTTGTAGGTGGTCTTCGATTTCTGATCGGGTTGTTTGTCCTTCCTCTCGTGGTTGTTACAGGACTGTCATCTTATGCCAAATAATGTCACCTCGTATTGTGCGGTGCTGGCAGATAGAGTACACATTCCAGGCAGATGTCACTTCTGCTCTGTTGCGCAAGCTTTCACGGGTGTTGTTTCACCTATGCCTGCTCATGCACCACCTGAGCCGTCCTGGTCGTTGGACCAGGTGCTCTCTTTTTCTCTCTTCTCCTCAGTTTGTGGTTTCCCCTTCAGTTCCGGACTATTTTTCTAAGGCTCTTTTCTTGTTGACAGTGGCCTCTGGGAGTCGGGTCAGGGCGCATCATGCTATTCTCCAGCAGGAGTTTCTGCTCTTTCGGGCCTGTGGTTGGTTTGTTTGTTTGCAGCCCTCTTCTTTTTCTGGCGAAGAATGAGGCTGCTGCTTTCCGGAAGGGTCCTTAGGTTGTTGATGCTTGGTTGGTTCGGCCGGGGATGCATCATGTTTTGTCTGGTTGCGGCTCTTCGCCATTACTTACTCGCCATTAGGGGACTCGCTTTGGGTAACCCAGTTTCCCTTCTTTCCTGTTCCAGGGCATGGTTCTCCTAGGTCATCCACAGGATTATTCGGTCCAGCCAGCCTGCAGCCTATCCCCGTGCCCACAACGTTCATAATTTCACGGCATTGGCTGCTGTTTTTGGTAATATGTCTTGGGCTGACAGTCAGGTATGGAGTTTTTGGAGGTCGAACAGGGTCCTGGCTGCATGGTACCTCGTTAATATTCCTGGGCCTTCTTGGGCTTGTATGGCATTTGGTCGCAGGTTGCAGCCATTTGTCTTGTCTTCAAGTTGAAGAACGAGTGGCGGCCAGGCAAGTCCCTCTTTTCCTTTGTCTTTGGTTAGGTACTCCAGGGAGCTGAAAGGGCTCTCCACAGAAAAGCAGTGTTGAATGTAATGAAACACCATTTTCTTGGTGAGACCTGGAGGCTCCATGGCATCCCTTCCTCCTTCCGGTTTGGCGTTTTTTCTTGTTTTTGATTTTCAGCCTCTGAACTGGGATTGGGTATCAGGCGTGGGAGGTCTGGGGCTCCCCCTTTTCCCTCCCGGGAGGGGGGAGCTGCAGAAATTTGAGGATGGGGAGCGCTCTCCCCCCCCCCCCCCCTGGGAGTGGTGCAGCAGCTGTGGTAACATCATGCTTGTTTGCTGATGGGGGAGTTCTGCCTGCTTGTTCGGTTTTGGTTTGCAATTTTTAACCAGTTGTAGCTTTTTGGGGGATTCCTACCTCTCTGGGTGCCTGACCTAGTAGATGGCAACAGACCGCTTCCAATATATGGGGGGTGTCTATAGGACATTGCTCCTCATGTCTCTGAGGGGGGGGGGGGGGCCAGGTCTGGCTCGTGGTTCCCAGTTGGCTAAGAACTCCATCGATTGACTTTTGCCACGGTTTAATGTATACACAAATCACCTGGTATGCTCCGGGGAGCCTCCGGATCTCGCCCAGAAAATGGCGTTTCATTACATTCAACACTGGTTTTATTATGCAATACACTCGGGCTGTATTTTTATTTAGCGTGAATGATTTGCCTGTCTACATTATATAAATTATACAGTTGAATTGTCTAAGATTTCATTAGCAATGCAGTACTGTACTTCAGTATGTCAAACTTTATATAAACTTACAACTTTCAGTCAATACAGCTGCAGATGTTGAACCCCAGCAGCACCATCATGGCTCCTACTACTTCATTGTCACAACTGATCAAGGTCAACAACCCTAACAAGGTGGGTGTAAGAACATGTACACAACCACATTGAGTTAGTTGTTTTGTCCTTTATTAGGAAGAACAGGTACCTGAATGTGATCATAGTCCTGGAAGTTCCAGTACCAAATATGTATGGTGAAATGAGTTGTGTACTCCGCTGACTAGACAGGGCGGTGAAGTTCCGTTCAAAGTCTTCAGACATATGTTTTGGTAGTGACATTAGATACTTTAGTATTGTAGTAATAAACTCTTATGTACATTAATATTTCTTTATACACTCAACATTCAAGATCTGGGCCAGCAAAGTCCAGCCAATTTTACTTTCAGTCCAGGTGTTGATGGTCTACATCCTAAAGTACATCCTGGTTCACAGAAGCCTA
>WNGS01164945.1:48546-78907 GCA_020271785.1 Procambarus virginalis
GGCATTTGGCTGCTGTTTTGGTAATATGTCTTGGGCTGACAGTCAGGTATGGAGTTTTTGGAGGTCGAACAGGGTCCTGGCTGCATGGTACCTCGTTAATATTCCTGGGCCTTCTTGGGCTTGTATGGCATTTGGTCGCAGGTTGCAGCCATTTGTCTTGTCTTCAAGTTGAAGAACGAGTGGCGGCCAGGCAAGTCCCTCTTTTCCTTTGTCTTTGGTTAGGTAACTCCAGGGAGCTGAAAGGGCTCTCCACAGAAAGCAGTGTTGAATGTAATGAAACACCATTTTCTTGGTGAGACCTGGAGGCTCCATGGCATCCCTTCCTCCTTCCGGTTTGGCGTTTTTTCTTGTTTTTGATTTTCAGCCTCTGAACTGGGATTGGGTATCAGGCGTGGGAGGTCTGGGGCTCCCCCTTTTCCCTCCCAGGGAGGGAGGAGCTGCAGAAATTTGAGGATGGGGAGCGCTCACAGTAGCAAACAAGTCACCATGGCATAGTAAGGCATGTGAAAACGAGAGGTTCCCAGATTCAAGCCGAATGGAAGGCAATGAAAGCTGTAAGCTCACTGCGCCAAGACAAAAACCGAGCCATTACCCTGAACCTCAGATGAATCGGGACGTGCCAATACGCATCCCAGAGGGCCAGGGGACACCATCCAAGCGCCCGGCTCCAAAAGCAGCCGGACCTGGGACAGAGGAGTCATCCAAAAGAAGAGGCAAAAGACAGCGGGGTTCAGACGGGACAAGTCCAGAATGAACCACAGGTCCGCACAGTCCAATTCGGAACTGGAAACAAGTGTGAAACCCACCTGATGGATGCTGTCATTTTGATCACGCTCAAGCATAACCACTCCAGGATGACTGACAGAGTAGGGTAAGAGGCCTGCCCCCCCAGCCCAAACCCCCTGAAGGAGGAGGAGCCACCCAATGCCACTGCAGGCCGGAGGAAATGACCCAAAATGCCCACGAATCATGGGACCATGCGTGAGCAAACATTGCGGGCCTCTTCTCCATCAGGCGAACCTCGAAAAGGCCAATGACCCTTATGAAAACCCAACTGATGCTCAGAGCGAGCACTACGCCGACCAGATGTCGACAGCTCCGCAGGAGGGGTCGGCCCCAAATCTGGCCCTACCGGCTTACGAACGACCTTAAGAACCCGGAACCCTGGCATGACCCACTCAGAAAACCAACAAATCCGACATAGGCCAGCAACTAGACGAAGCCACCTGCAGAAAATGCACTACCACAGACTGCAAACAGCAACGTACAAAAAGGGCTTGAAAATCTTAGAGCCAGGGCCAAAGCGGAGTCCAAAGAGTGGACGAGCTCCGTCTGTCTGTATGCGAGGCGAGAAGCAAAGAACAGAGACACCGCCTCCTTCAGAATTGGCGCATACATCATCAACAAGGCAGCCGACGCCCGAGCTGCCGAGGCGCGCGCACTGGACACCGGCCCGGAACCCAGCTCTTTTACATCCTTTTCGAGCCAGTCTGAAGACAGCTCCAGCAGGGAAAAGAAGCACAAGATCGAAGTCAAATGTCCACGGACGAGCAAATCCTCGACTACCAGGGCACGCCGAAAGGGAGAGAACCTGCACATAAAGCTGCACCTGGCTCATATCACGAGGAAGGACGGGGGCAAACAAGCATGCATTGAGGTGCTCAAACTCGCATCCCCAGGTAAACCTGAACGAATGTAGTCAACTCCCGCCATTCAAGCGTGCGGGTCCAAGAGAACAAACGCCGAGCCCCCAACAAAAAGAAAGGGCAGTCTGCCAGCCAGGAAGTCTCCGGCACCTCATAATGAACCCAGTAAGGAAAAAAGAGGAGCCAAACTCATAAGAAGAAGGATCCATTATCGAGGAGTAATCCAGGTCTCGCAGAGGGTAAGTCGCAAGGGCCTCCTGCACCTCCCTCAGCAGGATGCGGAAATCCGAAAACCACCGGAAGGAGGGAACCGAGGAATCCAAGGAAACCTGGATCCGAACCCAGGGAGGAGTCGAACCCATATCAAACTCATACAGGGAGGGAGGATATGAAAACCCCTCCCCCTGTAGCAACAAGCCCCAAGCCGAAGGTACCAACACCAAAGCGGGTTCAAACGGGGCCCAAGCCCCCTTAGGTTAACTCCTCCCCAGCCCCTGGGTCCTCCACATCAGAACCTGGGGCCAAGCCGTCCTCCAAACCCTATGCCTCAGGAGAAAGGCAGGAAAGCCACGAAGCATCTGGAAAGGCGATGAACCTAGAGCATTGCAGCAACCTAAACCACACATGCAACACAAATGCTGCCTGCACCCGATCAACAGTATTATCCGACTGGGTGAACTGGAATACAGTACACGCCAGGAACTCCACTCGCAAGACTCTGGGTCAAAGGTGTCATCGACCCAACAAGCAACATGACGGAGGCAAAGACAGTGAATGTCACCCTGAGATAAGGGGACAGAGCAACCTTGAAACTCGCACGAAGCAAGGTGGGACTCGGAGGTCTCCTCCATTGAACTAATGAGTCCCAATGGGGGTTTCCAGGGCCCTTAGGCTGACTGCTAAGGAAGCCTAGGTAAGATGGTTATCTTGCTGGTTATCCCAGAACTATCAAGCAAACATACTAAAAGCTGAACTCCTGCGATGTGTGCAAGCACAAAGACCTAGTGGAGGGCTACCAAAATCATACAAATGGTCCTATAGCCATACCAGGTAAAACAAAAGAAAAAGAAAAAGCCCGCAAAAGCACAACATCTTCAGGGGAACAGAACCAGTCGCTAAGTGTATATCAGACAGCTGTACAGTACTTTGCACCCAAGCCAGCGATAATACTACCTCCTACAAAAGGTCAAACAGTAGCAAGAACAAGATAGATAGATTTATTATTATATAATATATATATATATATATATATATATATATATATATATCTATATATATATAGATATATATATATATATATATATATATATATATATATATATATATATATATATATATATGTCGTACCTAGTAGCCAGAACGCACTTCTCAGCCTACTATGCATGGCCCGATTTGCCTAATAAGCCAAGTTTTCATGAATTAATATATTTTCTCTAATTTTTTTCTTATGAAATGATAAAGCTACCCATTTCATTATGTATGAGGTCAATTTTTATTTATTGGAGTTAAAATTAACGTAGTTATGTGACCGAACCTAACCAACCCTACCTAACCTAACCTAACCTATCTTTATAAGTAAGGTTAGGTTAGGTATCCGAAAAAGTTAGGTTAGGTTAGGTTAGGTAGGTTAGGTAGTTGAAAAACAATTAATTCATGAAAACTTGGCTTATTAGGCAAATCGGGCCTTGCATAGTAGGCTGAGAAGTGCGTTCTGGCTACTAGGTACGACATATATATATATGTATATATATATATATATATATATATATGTCGTACCTAGTAGCCAGAACGCACTTCTCAGCCTACTATGCAAGGCCCGATTTGCCTAATAGGCCAAGTTTTCATGAATTAATTGTTTTTCGACTACCTAACCTACCTAACCTAACCTAACCTAACTTTTTCGGCTACCTAGCCTAACCTAACCTATAAAGATAGGTTAGGTTAGGTTAGGTAGGGTTGGTTAGGTTCGGTCACATAACTACGTTAATTTTAACTCCAATAAATAAAAATTGACCTCATACATAATGAAATGGGTAGCTTTATCATTTCATAAGAAAAAAATTAGAGAAAATATATTAATTCAGGAAAACTTGGCTTATTAGGCAAATCGGGCCTTGCATAATAGGCTGATAAGTGCGTTCTGGCTACTAGGTACGACATATATATATATATATATATATATATATATATATATATATATATATATATATATATATATATATATATATATATATATATATATACAGTATATATATATATATATATATATATATATATATATATATATATATATACATATACAGTATATATATATATATATATGTATACATATATATATATATAATATATATATATATATATATATATATATATATATATATATATATATATATATAAAGAATAATATTAAAAACAATTACCTTGGGTACAGCAGCTTGGAAGAGAAAGTCTGTAACTTGGGCTCCAGAGTTGTTGGTCGCCAGCATGTTGATAGTAGTGATGGATTCCTGAACATCAAATGCCATGTCCAATCTTATTCCATTCTTATCATATGCAGTAATACCTGGTATACCTGAAAAAGTACATGTTTGAGCAATTTTATGGTCATAAAAATTGGCACATTCTTATCTCAATTTACAGTATAATTCATACTATATAATGGACAGTTGACTTCCAATTGTGTGTGGTCATAACCTAAATAGAAAATATTACAAGGTAAATAATTTAAAGTCAATATTTGAACCTGCACAGTTTTGTGTGACAATGAGTTTTCTCATTAATAATTACAGAGCATCCTCACTCTTAGCAAACTTCTAAATGACCCCAAACAAACTGTAGTTGTTACTAAACATTCAGTGGAAAGTACAAATATTCGATTAAACTGTTATGACCCAGTGTAACCAGTTTCGACCGGATGCACTGGGCCCATTCCTACACGCATTCATTAACCTCTCATACAATTTTCTACACCATTATACTGCTGCTGTGTTTATATTTCTGCCTGTGTGTTTATAAATTTCATTATGTACATGTGTATTACCTTGACATGGTATATTTCATTATGTACATGTGTATTACCTTGACATGATATATTTCATTATGTGTATTACCTTGACATGGTATATTTCATTATGTACATGTGTATTACCTTGACATGATATATTTCATTATGTACATGTGTATTATCTTGACATGGTATATTTCATTATGTACATGTGTATTACCTTGACATGATATATTTCATTATGTGTATTATCTTGACATGGTATATTTCATTATGTACATGTGTATTACCTTGACATGATATATTTCATTATGTACATGTGTATTACCTTGACATGATATATTTCATTATGTGTATTACCTTGACATGGTATATTTCATTATGTACATGTGTATTACCTTGACATGATATATTTCATTATGTACATGTGTATTACCTTGACATGATATATTTCATTATGTACATGTGTATTACCTTGACATGATATATTTCATTATGTACATGTGTATTACCTTGACATGATATATTTCATTATGTACATGTGTATTACCTTGACATGATATATTTCATTATGTACATGTGTATTACCTTGACATGATATATTTCATTATGTTGTTGTCGAGTGGTTGAACTGCTTGTTGCACAATTGTTGCAAGGCTGACCAGCCACTCCACCTGTGTCCGGGTGAGTCCAACAACTCACCTAGTTGTGCTTGCGGTGGTTGAGCTCTTGCTCTATGGTCCCGCCTCTCAGCCGTCAATCAACTGGTGTACAGAATCCTGAGGCTACTGGTCTCTATCATATCCACATTTGAAACTGTGAATGGAGTCTGCCTCCACCATCTGTTAACTACTATGACACTGAAAAAGATCTTTCTAACGTCCCTGTGGCTCATTTGGGTACTCATTTTCCACCTGTGTCCCTTTGTTTGCGTACCACCTGTGTTACAGTTCATCTTTATCTACCCTGTCAATGCCTCTGAGAATTTTGTAGGTAGTGATCATGTCTTCCCCTAACTCTTGTCTTCCAGTGTCACGAGGTGCGCAAGTGTGTGCGTTCGTGTCTTAATATCAAAGCAACCAACCTGTGCGGAGGTTGTCTATTCTTGTTACTGTCTATGTACAGTGAGAGAGAGAGAGAGAGAGAGAGTGAGTGTAATTACCTAAGTGTTACCTAAGCATTACCTAAGTGTAATTACCTAAGTGTAGTTACAGGATGAGAGCTACGCTCATGGTTTCCCGTCTTCCCAACACTCTTTGTCATATAATGCTTTGAAACTACTGACAGTCTTGGCCTCCACCACCTTCTCACCTAACTTGTTCCAACCATCTACCACTCTGTTTGCAAAAGTGGATTTTCTTATATTCCTCCGGCAGTTTTGTTTCGTTAGTTTAAATCTATGACCTCTTGTTCTCGAAATTCCGGGCCTCAGGAATTCTTCCCTATCGATTTTATCGATTCCTGTTATTATTTTGTACGTAGTGATCATATCACCTGTTTTTCTTCTGTCTTCTAGTTTTGGCATATTTAATGCCTCTAACCTCTCCTCGTAGCTCTTGCCCTTCAGTTCTGGGAGCCACTTAGTAGCATGTCTTTGCACCTTTTCCAGTTTGTTGATGTGCTTCTTAAGATATGGGCACCACACAACCGCTGCATATTCTAGCTTTGGCCTAACAAAAGTCGTGAACAATTTCTTTAATATTTCGCCATCCATGTATTTAAAAGCAATTCTGAAGTTAGAAAGTGTGGCATAGGCGCCTCGCACAACGTTCTTTATGTGGTCCTCAGGTGATAGTTTTCTATCTACAACCACCCCTAGATCTCTTTCTTTATCAGAATTCTTTAAAGATTTCTCACATAATTTATAGGTTGTGTGGGTCTATGTTCTCCTATTCTACATTCCATAACATGGCATTTATTCACATTAAATCCCATTTGCCAAGTGGTGCTCCATATACTTATTTTGTCCAGGTCTTCTTGAAGGGCATGACAATCATCTAAGTTTCTTATCCTTCCTATTATCTTAGCATCATCAGCAAACATGTTCATATAATTCTGTATACCAACTGGTAGATCATTTATGTAGACAATGAACATCACTGGTGCAAGAACTGAACCCTGTGGTACTCCTCTTGTGACATTTCTCCAGTTCAACACATTGCCTCTGATTACTGCCCTCATTTTTCTATCAGTCAGAAAATCTTTCATCCATGTTAGAAGCTTACCTGTTACCCCTCCAATATTTTCCAGTTTCCAGAACAACCTCTTATGTGGAACTCTGTCGAAAGCCTTTTTTAGGTCCAGATAGATGTAGTCAACCCAACCATCTCTTTCCTGTAAAATCTCTGTTGCTCGGTCATAGAAACTGAGTAAATTCGATACACAGCATCTTCCAGATTGAAAGTAAATAAGTAAGTAATTATCAAAAAGAAGGCACCAAACCGGGAAGGCTATGTAGCACCATCAAATGTGCGGGATAATCAGAGGGCGCTAAATATCACCAAGGATGCCAATACGAGAACAGAAACGCATAAGGCGAATGATATCAAAAGTACCCGAGTCACCAAGAACACTATCGAGAGACAAGCGACCGCGGGGGACGGTCAGAAAACAAGACACACGCTCGTCCCAGAAGTCAGGACATTCAACAAGGATATGCATGACCGTAAGAGGGACAATACAATTAGGACAATAAGGAGCAGGGCGGCGCTCCATTAAGTGACCATGAGTTAAGCGAGTATGGCCAATACGTAACCTCGCCAGAGCCGTTTCCCATCGCCGGTTACGGTGGTAGGAGGACGGCCACGAGGACACACAACTTTTAAGAGAACGTAGTTTGTTACCAGTAACAGACGACCAACAAGCCTGCCAACGGGTAAGAAGGGAGGAATGGATAACCGGGTAAAAGTCGGAATACGGAATACCTTTACGAGAGATGGGACAAGAGCGGACAGCTTCCCTGGCAGCAGCATCCGCACGCTCATTGAAAGAGACACCAATATGGATGGGAACCCAACAAAACTCAACCGACTTAAATTTACTGTGAACAAGAAACAGCCAATGCTGGATCTCGACAACAACTGGATGAACCGGATTAAATGACTTGAGAGCCATGAGGGCACTACGAGAGTCAACAACAACAACAAAGGAAGATTGACAACGAGAGAGCAGGAGACGAAGAGCATAGAGAATAGCATAAAGCTCCGCTGTGAAGATGTTCGAGATCGAAAACCATACTGTCTGTCTGATATTATATTATTTCTCTCCAGGTGTTCTACCCATTTAGTTTTTATTATTTTTTCAATATTTTTACTATTACACTTGTCAACGATACAGGTCTATAAATGAGAGGGTCTTCCCTGCTGTCACTTTTGTAGATTGGAACTACGTTAAACTTTTTCCACAAGTCTGCTATGATTCCTGTACACGGGGATGCCTGAAAGATCAGGTGAAGTGGAATACTGAGCTCAGATGCACAGTCTCTCAAAACCCATGGTGAAACTCCATCTGGACCAACTGCTTTGTCTTTCTTAGCTCCTTTAGCATATTTTCCACTTCATCTCTAGACACCTCTATTCGCTCTATGTTGTTCTCAGGGAATTCTTATTGTGTCTGGTTCTCTAAAGATCTCATTTTGTACAAACACACTTTGGAAATTTTCGTTTAATATTTCAAACATTTCTTTTTCATTTTCCGTGTATCTGTCCCCCATTTTCAACCTCTGAATATTATCCTTTACCTGCAGCTTGCTTTTAATGAATATAGAAAAGGCCTGGATCTGGATCCTGGATCACAAAGTTAAATAAATAGGAGTTAGCCGAGGCAGAAATAGAAAAAACTGGTGGCAAATGGCAAAAGTGTTCAAAACAATGTATTTGAAAACATTCTCATAAAACAGAGAAGGGACTGTCATCCACACAACCACTGTGAACATAGGCTGCAAGAGCCTATATCATAAGGCTTGGTTGAGTGATATAGCTCTAGGCTGATAGACTGCAGTATGAGCAAGCAGCTTTGCCAAAACTAGGAAGTGCCAAAAGATGGTGCATACATGCATAGATCGGGTGCACAGTGGATCACATAATGGTGCATAGATCGGGAGCCGGCGGCTGAGCGGACACAATACTGGACGCGAGATCCTGTGGTCCCGGGTTCAATCCCGGGCGCCGGCGAGAAACAATGGGCCGAGTTTTTTTCACCCTGATGCCCCTGTTACCTAGCAGTAAATAGGTACCTGGGAGTTAGTCAGCTGTCACGGGCTGCTTCCTGGGGGTGGAGGCCTGGTCAAGGACCGTGCCGCGGGGACACTAAGCCCCGAAATCATCTCAAGATACACCCTAGGGTAAAAGAACCCTAGAACCCAACAGGTCAAATAACAATGGCAACAACAGTGGCCATCAGAGTCCAAAACAACTGACATTCTGAAACACTGCCAACTACAGTATTAGATATGGAATTTGAGGAGAAAGCTATAACCCAATGGATATTTCCCGCAAGGTAAATCAATTCTTGTCTATCAGTGACAACAAGGAAGTGAGATCTAACTCTTTATGCTCCACCTCCTAGCCATTTATACCTAGTTCACTAATTACATAATTTGATGCTCAAGTTACAATCATACATGTTCTTTAAAGTTGTGGATGAAAGCAATTTCAACTACTACTACCTTCAATGTACCCCCTCCCCATCCGGCCCGTTGGCGTCGTGAGAGGGCTTAGTAGACGGCTGCCGGAGTGTGATGCTCCGTGGGACAGTCCTCTGTCCTTTTATGGCCTTGCACTCCTGCTGCTGTCTTTTCTAATTGTGCCAGATCGCTTTTCCTTTTCATTATGTTTAGTTTTTCTCCCCCCTCTTCTCCTATCTGCTTGTCGTTTCCTGCCGACCTTTTGCTTGTTTTGGTTATTCCTTTGGACTTCTTCTATTTTGATGCCCGGGTGCTTGAGGAGGCATACTCTTGCACCCGTAGAACTGTAGTAACCAACGTCTCGAGCGAGGGGAACCTTTTATTGTCAATCCCCCTTTCGTCGCTGAACCCGATCTCGATGGACTAACGGTTCTTAAGGTGGCGTTTGTGGGGCGTATACTCACGACGCACCCCTAGGGGGCCCCGGCATGATCGGCAATAGCTTCCTGTTGGGTGTCTTGCCTCTAATTGTGGCTCCATGGTGGGTATGGGGGCACATTCGTGGATGAATGTCTTTCTTTTCGTCTCTATGTCGATAAATGTTACTGTTGTACCCTCTCAGGCTCGTGGGGTGGGCGACCAAGCTCCTGAGTCGGCCTGTATTGGAAGACCAGGCTCTGTAGCTCCCGCTAGATTGGGCCCCGACCTTGCTCCTCCTTTGACCATCCTGACTTCTTCCCCCGTTCCCCTCCCTCCTCTGTGGTTGGGTCGAGCCTCCAGCCCCCAGTGGTGACCACTTCGTCCCCTGGTGCGGCTAAGTCTCTCGTTGTGACTACTGCGCCTTTTGTCCCCTCTCTCTCAGGGGGTTCTCAACGCCGTCAGCGCCACGGCCACACTCGCTCGTTTCCTTCCTGTACTGATGCGTATCAGGCCTTGTTTGGTCCTGCTTCATGGGCCAAATACTTTGATCTCCTCCCTCTTGATTCCACGCCTCCAGACGATTTCTCCCTCCATCGGCATCTCGTTGATTCTGTGGATGCGTCTGTCACCTTCAACCCCACTCGTCTCGGTACACGTGTCGTTGCTGCTCCTTCTCAGGATGCAGCTTCCCGCTTGACTGCCTTATCCTGCCTTGGTGAGATCCCTGTTCGGGTCTCTAAGAACACTTGGTTGAATGCCAGTGTTGGCCCTATTCTCCTCTCGCCCCATGTTGACCTTCACAACCCTTCGAGTTGTGAAGGTCACCTTTGATGGTAGGACCCTTCCATCCTCTGTCATTCTCGCTGGTGCCAGGTGCTCTGTCCAGGAGTATATTCCTTCTCCTCGACTTTGTAACAAGTGCTGGAGGTTTGGGCATGGTGCCCTCCGCTGCTCTGGGACTGTCTCTCTCTGTCCTTTGTGTGGGGGTGAAGGTCACTCTAAGTCGGAGTGTACTTCTCCCCAAGCTCGCTGCCTCAACTGCGGTGAGGCCCATCCTACCTTCTCCCGTGCCTGTATCCACTACAAGCTTGAGGCAGCCGTCCTCAACTTGAAGCACCGGGAGCATTTATCTTTTCCTGAGGCGAGGCGCCAGGTTCGCCGGCTCCCGCCTTATGCTAACGTGTTGCGCTCTTCCTCTCCTCGTCCTTCCCACCTTCCTCAGACTTACAACCGTTTCCAGGCCTTGGACCCTGATACGCCCACTGCTCCCTCCTCTGTTCCTTTGAGATCTGTTCCAAAGGGTCCCCCTCCTGGTCCTCTGTCTGGGGTTCCCCTTCTTTCTACCCGGTCTGTCGTGTCTCCTGTGTCTTCTTCCTTGTCTCCCTCCGATCCTCCTTCCCATCCTCCTCCTCCATCTATTGACTCTCCCCGCCGCCTGTCGGTGCAGACGGATGTCCATCGCTCTCCTAACGGCCGTCGTGTGTGCTCTCGTTCAGCTTCTCCTGTTGAGACACTGGAATCCGTTGCCCGGTACGTAGTTGCTGGGACACCGGTCTTTTAAGTCAGAAGCGTAAGCCTGGCTCCTCTCCTCCCTCCTCCCTGGCGGGTAAGAAGGCTTCGCTTTCTTCCTCGACCCCTCCTACTGGCTCTATTGCTCCTTCCCCTCCCATTTCAGTGGTTGCGCCCCCTGTTCTTGCTATGGAGGTTTCTTTGGCCCCTGCTTCCCTTTCGGTTGCTGCCCTTGCTGAGGTGCGCTCCCCTCTTTCTACTCCCCCTCTTCCTGCTGCTGTCCTTGACTGCTCCTCTCCGTTGTCTCCTCCTCTTCCTCCTCCGGACCCCGCCCGCCCACCTCTGGTCTGTTCTCCCGCTTCCTTCCCTCCGTCTTTGCTCAGTTTACCCATGCCCCCTAACCCTGACTTTGCTGACCCTGATCCCGACCCTGATATTCTTTAACGTGCTGTGTTGCTCTTTCGCCTTTGTTTCTTCCTTGTTTTCTGTTGTTGTCCTTTCTCTTCTCGTCGATGTCTATTCTTCAATGGAACGTTCGAGGTTATTACGCCAATTTCCTCGAACTCCAACTTCTAATTTCGCGGTTTTCGCCCCTTTGTGTCTGTCTCCAGGAGCCGATGCTTGGTGCTCGTCCTGGTCGTTTTCGTGGCTATTCCTTTCTCTCCCCCCCCCAGCCGTTGCTGGGGCTCCTAATTCTTCTGCTCTCTTGATTCGCGCTGATGTTCCCTTTGTTCCTTTACTTTTTCCTTTGCCCCTCCATTGTTCTGCTGCTCGTATCTTTGTGGGGAAATGGTACACAGTTTGTTCCATTTATCTCCCCCCGAGTGTCCCGCTTTCTCTTCCTGATTTGAAACACCTCTTGGACTCCTTGCCGGAGCCTGTGCTCCTGCTGGGTGACTTCAATTGTCGTCATTCTCTTTGGGGTGACGTTTTGACGAATACCCGGGGTCGCCTTCTTGAGCCGTTTCTCCTCTCTTCTTCCCTGTCTCTTCTGAATTCTGGTGAGCCCACTCATTTGGACTCTCGGACTCGCACCCTTTCCTGTCTTGATCTTTCTCTGCTCTTCTTCTCTTTACTTAGATTTCACGTGGCAGGTTCTTGATGACCTCCATGGCAGTGATCATTTCCCATCCTTGTTTCCTTTTTCTCTTTTCGCCCTTCCCTCTCTTTCCTAGGTGGCAGTTTGCTAAAGCGGACTGGAACCTATTTACCCTCAGTGCTGCTCTCTCTGACCTCTCCCTTCTGCCTCTCCCTCGCGCTCTCCTCCTTTTTCATGACACTGTCTTCGACGCTGCCCTCCGCTCTATTCCTCGCTCTTCCTCTCGGGGTCCACGGAAGTGCGTTCCCTGGTGGAATGCGGACTGTGCTCGGGCTGTCCGCTGTAAGCGTGCAGCCTGGAAGAGGCACCGCCGTCGGCAGACGACCGATTCTTTTCTTTTCTTTCGGAAAGCGAGTGCGGTGGCCCGTAGGGCCATCCGTACGGCTAAACGTGAATGTTGGGCTTCTTATGTCTCCACAATTACGTCCGAAACTCCCCTGCCACAGATCTGGAAGCGTATCCGCAAGATAGCGGGTAAGTTCGTTCCCGATGTTTCCCCGGTCCTTCACCTCCGTGGTACTCTTGTGGCGGACCCGTTGCAGGTCGCTACCGAACTGGGTTCCCACTTTTCTTCTGTTAGCTCTGGTCTTCATCTTCCCCAATCTTTCCTTCTTCGTAAACCTGTCCTTGAGTCTCGTCCTTTAGATTTCTGCACTCGTCTTCGACTTTCCTATAACGATCCCTTCTCTCTCTCTGAACTTCGTTCTGCCCTGGCCCTCTGCGGTTCTACGGCGGCGGGCTCCGATGGTATTCATTATGAGATGCTTCGCCATCTCCCTCCGTGCACGTCTCAGTATTTACTGAGTCTGTATAATCGGATCTGGGAGTCGTCGTCAGTCCCTGAGGACTGGCTCGATGCCGTTGTCCTCCCTGTTCGCAAACCAGGGTCTCTGGGAACTTCCCCTAAGGACTTTCGCCCTATTGCCCTCACAAGTTGTGTCTGCAAACTCTTTGAACGTATGGTTAACGTTCGTCTGATGTGGTTCCTGGAACACCATCACCTCCTCTCCCCTTCTCAATTTGGTTTCCGCAAGTGCCGCAGCACGACAGATGTCCTGGTGAACTTGGAGGTCTATATTCGTACTGCTTTTGCTGCGAGGACCTCCGTTGTTGCCGTCCTTTTTGACCTGGAAAAGGCTTACGACACCACTTGGCGATATCATATTCTATCCCAGCTTCATTCTTTTGGCCTTCGTGGTCATCTCCCTCTCTTTCTCCGCAGCTTCCTCTCTCGTCGTTCCTTTCGGGTGCGCCTTGGTACCGCTCTCTCTGCCTCTTTTCAGCAATACGAAGGTGTGCCCCAGGGTAGTGTTCTGAGCACTACTCTTTTTCTGGTTGCCCTCAATGGTCTTCTTTCCTCTCTTCCTTCAGGTGTCTTCTCCGCTCTCTATGTCGATGATCTTACCCTTTGCTGTCAGGGTGATGATTCGCCTCTCCTTCAGCGCCGGCTTCAACTTGCGATTGATGCCGTGTCGTCTTGGGCCACCGATCATGGCTTCAAGTTCTCTACTTCTAAGACTTGTGCCATGTCTTTTACTCGGAAACGGGTCGTTCTTCGTCCCTCTTTGTCACTTTATGGTCATCCCCTTGAGTACAAAGATTCCGCGAAGCTTTTGGGGTTATTCCTTGACACTCGTTTGTCTTGGTCTCCCCATATCTCTTACCTCCGTGTTGAGTGCTCTAAGGCCCTTACCCTCCTTCGAGTATTGTCCCATACTTCTTGGGGAGCGGATAGGCGCACTCTCCTTGCTTTGCATTCCTCTCTCGTCCTGTCTAAGCTCGATTATGGTTGCCCTGCTTACTCTTCTGCTTCTCCTTCTGCTCTTCGCCGTCTTGATGCTTTGCACCATACTGGGCTGCGCCTCAGTTCTGGTGCCTTTCGTTCGACTCCCGTCCTTAGCTTGTATGTTGACACTGGCTTCCTGTCTCTCCAGGACCGCCGTGATCGCTACTGTCTTCGCTATCTTGCGCGGTCCTTGCAACATCCTTCCTCTCGCCTCTGTCGTGCTTTAACTTTTACCCCTCCTGCGGTTCCTGTTCCTCTTCACCACCTCCCTCTTTCTGTCCGGTTATCTCGCTTACAGGATTCTCTTTCCGTTCGTGTTTCTAATGTTTCTCCTCGTGTTGTTCCTTCTTTGCCCCCGTGGAGAGTCCCCCTTCCGCAGTTTTGTACGTCCTTGACCCGCGTCACTAAAGCTTTTACCCCTCCTACGGTTCTAAAACGCCTTTTCCTTGAGCACTTTTCTTCTCACTCCCGCTCCGTTTCTGTCTTCACCGATGGGTCTAAGTCTGCGGACGGTGTTGGCTACTCTGTTGTTTTTCCTGATCGCACTTATATGTGTCGCTTACCTCCGGAGACTAGCATCTTTACAGCGGAGCTTTATGCTATTCTCTATGCTCTTCGTCTCCTGCT
Organism: Procambarus virginalis; assembly: GCA_020271785.1. Classification (NCBI taxonomy): domain Eukaryota; kingdom Metazoa; phylum Arthropoda; class Malacostraca; order Decapoda; family Cambaridae; genus Procambarus; species Procambarus virginalis. The sequence goes on from WNGS01164945.1 coordinate 63,262, forward strand.
TTCTCGTTGTCAGTCTTCCTTTGTGGTTGTTGTTGACTCTCGTAGTGCCCTCATGGCTCTCGGGTCCTTTAATCCGGTTCATCCAGTAGTTGTCGAGATCCAGCATTGGCTGTTTCTTGTTCACAGTAAGTTTAAGTCGGTTGAGTTTTGTTGGGTTCCCAGCCATATTGGTGTGTCTTTAAATGAGCGTGCGGATGCTGCCGCCAAGGAAGCTGTCCGCTCTTGTCCCATCTCTCGTAAAGGTATTCCATATTCCGACTTTTACCCGGTTATCCATTCCTCCATCCTTACCTGTTGCAGGCTTCTTGGTCGTCTGTTACTGGTAACAAACTCCGTACTCTTAAATGTTGTGTTTCCTCGTGGCCGTCCTCCTACCACCGTAACCGGCGATGGGAAACTGCTCTGGCGAGGTTGCGTATTGGCCGTACTCGCTTAACCCATGGTCACTTGATGGAGCGCCGCCCTGCTCCTTATTGTCCTAATTGCATTGTCCCTCTTACGGTCGTGCATGTCCTTCTTGAATGTCCTGACTTCCGGGACGAGCGTGTGTCTTGCTTTCCGACCGCCCCTCGCGGTCACTTGTCCCTCAATAGAATTCTTGGTGACTCAGATACTTTTGATATCGTTCGCCTTATGCGTTTTTGTTCTCATATTGGCATCCTTGGTGATATTTAGTGCCCTCTGATTATTCCGCACATTTGATGGTGCTACATAGCCTTCCCGGTTTGGTGCCTTCATTTGATAATTATTTACTTACTTACCTTCAATGTATTCTCCTTGCCATCCATCCAAATACATATAGGGTATAAAACACCCCTTACACTCTATGACTTGACCGTTTGTTCAAGTTTCACTGAAGCCCCCTCTATCCTCTTTCAATTTACATAGGCTGCCGATGTCTATTCCCTTCATAGCTTTTTGTGAGATTGAGTTCCCTTAACCTGTCCCACAGCCAAGCCCTTTCAATTCTGATAATAATCTAGTTGCAAACTCGTGAACTGTCTCAAGTTTCCTGTTGTTCTTCACGAGGTGTGGTTTCCATGCTGTGTCTGCATACTCTAGTAATGAAACCAATTACACCCACTCATGCTGTACTTCTTCCTTTACTTTTCCTCAATGAGTTGAATATGTTGCATTACATTTGGGAGCCGGTCGGCCGAGCGGACAGCACGCTGGACTTGTGATCCTGTGGTCCCGGGTTCGATCCCAGGTGCCGGCGAGAAACAATGGGCAGAGTTTCTTTCACCTATGCCCCTGTTACTAGCAGTAAAATAGGGACCTGGGTGTTAGTCAGCTGTCACGGGCTGCTTCCTGGGGGTGGAGGCCTGGTCGAGNCCCCCATCAGCAAACAAGCATGATGTTACCACAGCTGCTGCACCACCCGGGGGGGGGGGGGAGGGGCAGCACTCCCATCCTCAAATTTCTGCAGCTCCTCCCTCCCTGGGAGGGAAAAGGGGGAGCCCCAGACCTCCCACGCCTGATACCCAATCCCAGTTCAGAGGCTGAAAATCAAAAAAAAAAACGCCAAACCGGAAGGAGGAAGGGATGCCATGGAGCCTCCAGGTCTCACCAAGAAAATGGTGTTTCATTACATTCAACACTGCTTTTCTGTGGAGAGCCCTTCAGCTCCCTGGAGTTACCTAACCAAAGACAAAGGAAAAGAGGGACTTGCCTGGCCGCCACTCGTTCTTCAACTTGAAGACAAGACAAATGGCTGCAACCTGCGACCAAATGCCATACAAGCCCAAGAAGGCCCAGGAATATTAACGAGGTACCATGCAGCCAGGACCCTGTTCGACCTCCAAAAACTCCATACCTGAATGTCAGCCCAAGACATATTACCAAAAACAGCAGCCAATGCCGTGAAATTATGAACGTTGTGGGCACGGGGATAGGCTGCAGGCTGGCTGGACCGAATAATCCTGTGGATGACCTAGGAGAACCATGCCCTGGAACAGGAAAGAAGGGAAACTGGGTTAACCCAAAGCGAGTCCCCTAATGGCGAGTAAGTAATGGCGAAGAGCCGCAACCAGACAAAACATGATGCATCCCCGGCCGAACCAACCAAGCATCAACAACCTAATGACCCTTCCGGAAAGCAGCAGCCTCATTCTTCGCCAGAAAAGAAGATGGCTGCAAACAAACAAAACGACCACCAGGCCCGAAAGAGCAGAAACTCCTGCTGGAGAATAGCATGATGCGCCCTGACCCGACTCCCAGAGGCCACTGTCAACAAGAAAAGAGCCTTAGAAAAATAGTCCGGAACTGAAGGGGAAACCACAAACTGAGGAGAAGAGAGAAAAAGAGAGCACCTGGTCCAACGACCAGGACGGCTCAGGTGGTGCATGAGCAGGTCATAGGTGAAACAACACCCGTGAAAGCTTGCGCAACAGAGCAGAAGTGACATCTGCCTGGAATGTACATCTATCTGCCAGCACCGCACAATACGAGGTGACATTATTTGGCATAAGATGACAGTCCTGTAACAACCACGAGAGAAAGGACAAACAACCCGATCAGAAATCGAAGACAACCTACAAAGAGTCAAGAAGTGCCAAAAGAACCGCCAAGAAACTTCATACTTCTGCCGAGACGAAACTCACAGGTGGGTCACCATCAATGAAGCCACCTGAACACCATACAAATGGTGATAAACCAACATCAAAAAGACCAGATGTGAAGATCAGGAGAAGAATATCGAACCAGCCACGTACTGGACCGGACCAACCTGCTGCAAGAAGGAGAGTTGCAGGAAGACCCTCTGGTCACCAGCCAGGATGTTGGACACCCCATGGATATGAACCACCAGCAGAGCCAAGCCCCGAGAACTCAGCAGACGAGTCACCTGAAGCGACCAGCCCCAAACAGCCAAGAACCACATCGAACTACCTCGGTTCAGGCAATGAACCACTGGGGAGCAATCCAAATGGTGCGGACTAGTCGATCCGCATGTGACCTGAACCCTTCAAAGTGAATACCACACAGCCGCAAACTCCCACGCTGAGCTGTGAGCCGACGGAAGGACAAACCTTACCGCCCCTGGCCGGACTGATGAGCACTGGTCACAAAACTCCAGCCTAAAGACGATGCAAAGACAATGGAAGTGCCACGGCACTGAACCCCGAAAAACCCGAAGAGGAAGTCGGCGATGCCGCAGCCAATGCAAGGCCCTTGGGGTCCGAACCCAGAGATTGCGAGAGCGGTGGAAAGGACATCCCCCAGTGGAACCAAAACAGCCATCGTAGCCAGATCCGACCCGATGGGTAGACCAGCACGGCAAAGTTCAGACTCCAGCACAGCTGCTCAAACAACCGACGAGCGACTCTGGTGCCCTCCAAAACCAGCCGAAGGCGGGACCACAGCTGCAGCAATGCTGCCAAAGGGAGTGACAACAAAGTGGTCCGAGTCCCTCCACACAAGACCCAGCCAAGTCCGAACCTGAGNGAGGGTATTGTATCGTGAATTATTTAATGCATGGATGAGCCAGATTTTTTACTATCAATGACATTTACTGCACCTTTCTTCTCTTGGCTAACACCTCTCCACCCATGAGTGGTAAACAATTAATGATAATATATATGAATAGTCACATTAAGTTATAGAAAATCTGGGAGCACATAGGTCAAAAAGACATGAAAGGAAAACAACCAAAATAAAAATTCGATAAATTTTATTTTTTCCCCAAATGATCAATATGACAATGCCAGAAGGGCTCATTTACATCACCAGAGAACATGGAATGGCTTAGTGGACCCGGCCTACTGTCAAGCAATGGGTGGGGATATGCCAGCACCCGAGACCAAGTGCTTAGGGGGGGCAAGAGAACTACCATTGGAACCTGTCACAATAACTCCTATGCTTGATAATAAATAGCATTGCATGTCCATTAGCAGTAATTAGCTATTGGCTTTCTTCCACTGGGAAAATCAGCATTTATATATGTCCTCAAATGGAATTGGACACCTCATCTCCCAGCTTCTGAGAATTCAAGAATGAATTGACAAAGTCTGACATATAACATAATAAAATACTGTACCACTTATGAACCCCAATTTCCTTTATTCAAAGTTAACACTATAGACAGGGAGGCCTAACAATAAAATGTCCTAGAAAATTTTAAGTTGTCTAATTTGTCTTATAGGATACCTTTCAGCACAAATAATTTATAATATTACAAGTTAAATATAACCAAAGGTCTCATATAAATAAATAATGCATGGACTTGCAGCCTTGCCATCACAGTCTTCCTCTGCTGTCCCCCTCACTACTTCGTCTGGGTGTGGCAAACACTTTCCCGAACTTTTTTAAAAAGCAGCTCTGGAAGTTTTATATACAGAAAATGTTCCTTATAACTGAAGTACTATATCAAACAATATATAGATACAATATTTCTAGGCGACATAAAATATACAAACACTACGTAAGTGTAATACAAGAGGACAGGTTGCACAAAATATATAATTCTTGGGTCTAAAGGTCCCGCACTGCAACAATATAATAACCAACAGGACCATAGACATATCAGCTTAACCCCAATCAATATAAAGGCCATTTTGCTATTCACATTACTAAACAAGACATATTGGCATGGTACTGAGGGCACAAATTTCTCCCAAACAAATTCATACTCCATGACCCCATATAAATAATAAAATTAAAAAGTAGCTTTTAGTTAGAATTGTACATGAAAAACAAAGTATTTGGGGATATTGATGTGGATGGATTTTTTGTTACAGCCAAAATTGAGAGGTGAGCTTAGGTGATAGTTTCCAGCCCTCCTGTCTGTGGATCATTTCATAACAAATATTTACAACAATTACTTAACACCTAACTCGGCTCATGTTTTCTGAAATATTTACACGATCCAGATTATTATAAAACAAGACCTCTAGCAGTGTCAAAACAGAGAAAATAGGTCTACGACACATTGTTATTGTTGTAACCAGAAGCTAGAGAAACGCTCCTCTGCCTATCACTACTATTATTCATGTGCAAACAATTAATATCACAAAGGTACAATTTAAGCTTTGATCTTGAGAAGAATGAGTTACTTTGTTAAAGCTGCAGTTGCAACACTGTCTGACACACACAACATTAACAAGGAACACTGTTAAAGGTGCAGGTGCAACACTGTGTCTGGCACACACAACATTAACAAGGAACACTGTTAAAGCTGCAGTTGCAACACTGTCTGGCACACACAACATTAACAAGGAACACTGTTAAAGGTGCAGGTGCAACACTGTGTCTGGCACACACTGTGTCCTGGCAAGTGACCATGTCTTTTTGGGATAAAGTATGCAATGCGTTATAATCTGGAAGAAAAATGATGGTCGATGCAATTGAAAAACCTGACTTTAGGAGAGGACATTATGGCAACCTTAGAAAATTTTTTAGGGAGTATAATTGGACAGACTTGTTGCTAGGCAAGGAAGTGAATGAGATGTATGTCAAGTTTTGTGAAATATATGATAAAGGCACAAAAAAATTTATACCAAAACAGAGAAGCAGAACTAGGAAACAGGATTGGTTCGACAGAAAGTGCGAGAGGGCCAGAGACCAAAAGACACAAAAATGGAATCAATACAGGAAGAGGCCAAACCCCCAATCATACCAGCGATACAAAGATGCGAGAAACAACTACACGGCAGTGAGGAGAGAGGCAGAAAGAAATTTTGAAAAAGGGATTGCAGACAAATGTAAAACAGAACCAGGTCTATTCTATAAATTCATAAACAACAAATTGCAGGTAAAGGATAATATTCAGAGGTTGAAAATGGGAAATAGATTCACGGAAAATGAAAAGGAAATGTGTGAAACATTAAACGAAAAGTTCCAAAGTGTGTTTGTACAAAATGAAATCTTCAGGGAACCAGATACAATAAGAATTCCAGAGAACAACATAGAGCACATAGAGGTGTCTAGAGACGAAGTGGAAAAAATGCTCAAAGAGCTAAATAAGAACAAAGCAGTTGGTCCAGATGGAGTTTCACCATGGGTTCTGAGAGAATGTGCACCTGAGCTCAGCATCCCTCTTCAACTGATCTTTCAGGCATCCCTGTTTACAGGAGTTGTAGCTGATGTGTGGAAAAAGGCTAACATAGTTCCAATTTACAAGAGTGGAAGCAGGGAAGACCCCCTTAATTATAGACCGGTATCATTGACAAGTGTAATAGTCAAAATATTGGAAAAAATAATTAAAACTAAATGGGTAGCACACCTGGAGAGAAATGATATAATATCAGACAGACAGTATGGTTTTCGATCTGGTAGATCCTGTGTATCGAATTTACTCAGTTTTTATGATCGAGCAACAGAGATATTACAGGAAAGAGATGGTTGGGCTGACTGCATCTATCTGGACCTAAAAAAGGCTTTCGACAGAGTTCCACATAAGAGGTTGTTCTGGAAACTGGAAAATATTGGAGGAGTGACAGGTACGCTTCTAACATGGATGAAAAACTTTCTGACTGATAGAAAAATGAGGGCTGTGATCAGAGGCAATGTATCGGACTGGAGAAATGTCACAAGTGGAGTACCACAGGGTTCAGTTCTTGCACCAGTGATGTTTATTGTCTACATAAATGATCTACCAGTTGGTATACAGAATTATATGAACATGTTTGCTGATGATGCTAAGATAATAGGAAGGATAAGAAATTTAGATGATTGTCATGCCCTTCAAGAAGACCTGGATAAAATAAGTATATGGAGCACCACTTGGCAAATGGAATTTAATGTTAATAAATGTCATGTTATGGAATGTGGAATAGGAGAACATAGACCCCACACAACCTATATTATGTGAGAAATCTTTAAAGAACTCTGATAAAGAAAGAGATCTAGGGGTGGTTCTAGATAGAAAACTATCACCTGAAGACCACATAAAGAATATTGTGCAAGGAGCCTATGCTATGCTTTCTAACTTCAGAATTGCTTTTAAATACATGGATGGGGATATACTAAAGAAATTGTTCATGACTTTTGTTAGGCCAAAGCTAGAATATGCAGCTGTTGTTTGGTGCCCATATCTTAAGAAGCACATCAACAAACTGGAAAAGGTGCAAAGACATGCTACTAAGTGGCTCCCAGAACTGAAGGGTAAGAGCTACGAGGAAAGGTTAGAAGCATTAAATATGCCAAAACTAGAAGACAGAAGAAAAAGAGGTGATATGATCACTACATACAAAATAGTAACAGGAATTGATAAAATCGACAGGAAAGATTTCCTGAGACCTGGAACTTCAAGAACAAGAGGTCATAGATATAAACTGGCTAAACACAGATGCCGAAGAAATATAAGAAAATTCACTTTGCAAACAGAGTGGTAGACGGTTGGAACAAGTTGGGGAGAAGGTGGTGGAGGCCAAGACCGTCAGTAGTTTCAAAGCGTTATATGACAAAGAGTGCTGGGAAGACGGGACACCACGAGCGTAGCTCTCATCCTGTAACTACACTTAGGTAATTACACTTAGGTAATTACACAACATTAACAAGGAACACTGTTAAAGCATGCAGTTGCAACACTGTGTCTGGCACACACAACATTAACAAGGAACACTGTTAAGGTGCAGTTGCAACACTGTGTCTGGCACACACCAACATTAACAAGGAACACTGTTAAAGGTGCAGTTGCAACACTGTCTGGCACACACAACATTAACAACAGGAACACTGTTAAGGTGCAGTTGCAACACTGTGTCTGGCACACACAACATTAACAAGGAACACTGTTAAAGGTGCAGTTGCAACACTGTGTCTGGCACACACAACATTAACAAGGAACACTGTTAAGGTGCAGGTGCAACACTGTGTCTGGCACACACAACATTAACATAACTATTAAGGGATTGTCAATATTAACTATATATTTGTTTTGGTTTGGGTAAATAGTACACAGCAAGTACATATTCCAAACAATTTGATATATACACAAAGTAGGGCAATCTGTTTATGCTTCAAATAACTGATTCACACCTTTTATTGTGAACAGTTAAAAGAAAGATACAGTATACTCATTATCATGACTAGTTAAAGGAAAATGTTTTGCTTGCATAAGTTATGTTGTATCAAATAAACAATGATAATAATATATAACAAAAACTAATGTGGTTTCAAACTGAAGAAAGACATAAAACCCAAAAAATGTTGCATCTTCCTTAATTTTTTACAACATACTGTCCTTAGCTATTTTGAAAGCTAATTGTCAATATACAATACTATAATGTAGTTTTGTCACATATTCAGGGATTTGCAGTGACAGGAATGCTTTAGTTGTGTGGGGCTGGGATTGAAATAGTAATTTTGCAGTGATGTACAGTATGGCTTTTAAAGAAGGGTAGGTCTCTGATGGCAGCGCGCACAGACAATAATCATCAACTGCTTCATCCACTCCTGAAGCATATCAACTCATCTTTGTGTCACCTGGTAACTGTACTGCACATTAGTGTCAAGTGACAGCTCACATCTTTCTTACAAGTGTAAAAGAAATGGCCATGTTGTTCTCTTGTAAAGAGTTAGTACAATGTGAGGAGAGAATAGTTTTAATGCAATACAAATTGATCTGATCTTTACATTAGTGCATATGGAATTCAGAGAAGACTTGAATCTAAAATAAAATTATTAAATGGTGTACAATATTCTAAAAGGATTTGATGATTAACTACACTTTAGGGCATCAAGAATATACAGAGAGAATGTAAGTAGAAATCTAAGTCAAAAGTGATGATTTCATCAAAGGATTTGATGATTAATGACACTTTAGGGCATCATGAATATACAGAGAGAATGTAAGTAGAAATCTAAGTCAAAGATATTACAAGTGTATTATTAAGCTTGGACTTGTGACCCAGTGCCAGAGCTGAGGTTGCTCAGTACGTAAAGAAATCATTTAAAGGAAGACAGTTAACCGTGTGAAGAAATGTGTTGATGAATTTGATAGCAGTGTTAGGAGATCATGGTGTATGGTGGAGGTTTTACTAGTGACACCCAAGAGGTCTGTGGCACACATTCACTTGTCATGATGGAGGGATTTATTGCTCACATAGTTTTATTAACAAAGGCTCACCAGGAACTAGTGTTAGAATCTAGTATAATTTGTTCAGGCCAGTAGGATTAATTATATTTTGTACATTTAATAGTTTTGTGTTCTTGTTTTTTAAAATTGTTATATAATATTGAACATTGACATGCACATGTGACATATTACCATGTTACTTAACCTTCAGGAATAGACTCTGTATAACTTGGATATTACTGTGTACAAATATTTCTTTGACCAGTAATTAAATATGTCCTCTAAAGAAACATGTCATTAAAGTCTTTAACATTATTCGGGTTAAAAGTTAAATATACTGTATACTAAGATACTTGACTCAACAAGCATGTGTTACACTTTATAGGATTTTATGCAAGCTGGTTAAAGGATTATCTGCATGCAACTCATTTTATAAGAATGTAAATTTTTAATAATATTTGTGGCTTTGCAGATTTGCTTTCTGAAATACAGTACATGAAAAAATGTATTTGGCTTGTCATTATAAAATACTTAATTTTAAGGAAATATATTTGATTATTAATAATCAGTTTGTAATTTATACACTTAAAAAAGTAGCTCCTTAAACATTTTTGAGCTCCATCTTCAGTGGCTTCCTGAGCTTACACACTGACTGAGACAAGACAGAGGGCTACTCTGGACACTTGTGAGACACATTGCCCACAAAGAAAAAACCCTCTTGAAAATGCCTCCTGCTCTCTCCCTGGGTTGGTAGTGTTATGAATGTGCACATGTACCGTACAAACGATACTCATCTTAAAGAGTTTGTCATTCTACCTTTAGCCTGGCCACCATATAGCTTTACACATAAGTATAAATTTGGTGCATTATAAGATACTATTAGTGGGAAGGGGTCCACCCCTTTCTGGACTTATCGTCCACATTACTGCAGAAACTAAGTCACAGTAACGTGGCTGAAGAGTTTATATCCAATCCACAACTGAAAATGAAGAAACAACAACATCCAGGATGGACCGAAGCGTTGTCATTTCTTCATTTTCAGGTGCGGGTTGGATATCAAATTCTGCAGTTTTAGCCTTAAAACAACAGCAATAATGGAGGCTGAAGGTGTGTGTGTAATACAAGATGGAATATAAGTTAAAACAAACTTCTTCAATAACATAATAACTAAATTATATGACATAAAAATAACAGTATTGAGCTTAATATATATGTATGTACAGTATTTATGTACTACCTGTTGAAGATTCCAGATATCAAAATCCCCTCAGCCCAGTTTCTGACCAAGCCTCCTGGTTGCTGATCTGATCCACCAGGCTGTTTGATGCAGCTGCTTGCAGTCTGATGAATGAATCACAGCCTGGTTGATCACGTATCCTTTGAAGGGGCTTGTTGAGTGCTCTTCTGAACACTCTAGGGGATGTGGAAGAGTGTTGAAAAGTATTGGGCCTTTGATGTTGATTGAGTTCTCTCTCACTGTGCCTATTGCATCTCTGCTCTTCAATAGGGCTATTTTGCATGTCAATAATATATATAATATATTATTGTAATGGTAACGGGTACTAATACCACCACCTCCATCTATTAGCCAGCCGTTAATTAACTGTATTAGATGTTTACCAGAATTCTTATTGTAACCTTCAACCCCAACACCTAGTCACTGTTAGTGTTTGATCACCTCGGTACCACAAAACCAGGGCGCTGGAACTTAACAGTTACTAGAAAACTTTAGAGACTTTCACTGCCACCACCCAGTGGCAGTCCTGAGGTTCCGGATTTGATCCCAAGCGGAGGCGGAAACAAATGTGCAGTTTCTTTAACCCTGATGCCACTGTTAAATAGCAGTAAATAGGTACCTGGGAGTTAGACAGCTGCCACAGGCTGCTTCCCGGGGGTGTAATTACCTAAGTGTAGTTACATGATGAGAGCTACGCTCGTGGTGTCCTGTCTCCCCAGCACTCTTTGTCATATAACACTTTGAAATTACTGATGGCTTTGGCCTCCACCACCACCTCATCTAACTTGTTCCAACCGTCTACCACTCTGTTTACAAAAGTGAATTTTCTTATATTTCTCTGGCAACTTTGTTTCATGAGTTTAAATCTATGACCTCTTGTTCTTGAAGTTCCGGGTCTCAGGAATTCTTCCCTATCAATTTTATCAATTCCTGTCACTATTTTGTATGTAGTGATCATATCGCCTCTTTTTCTTCTATCTTCTAGTTTTTGCATATTTAATGCCTCTAACCTCTCCTCGTAGCTCTTGTCCTTCAGTTCTAGGAGCCACTTAGTGGCATGTCGTTGCACCTTTTCCAGTCTGTTGATGTGCTTCTTAAGATACGGGCACCATACAACCGCTGCATATTCTAGGTTTGGTCTAACAAAAGTTGTAAACAATTTCTTTAGTATTTCTCCATCCATGTATTTAAAGCATTTCTGAAGTTAGAAAGTGTAGCATAGGTTCCTCGCACAATGTTCTTAATGTGGTCCTCAGATGACAGTTTTCTATCTAGAACCACACCTTCTCACATAAGATTTCTCACATAATTTATAGGTTGTGTGGGGTCTATGTTCTCCAATTCCACATTCCATAACATGGCATTTCTGGGGGGAGCCCCGTCGGCTCCCCGGAGCTTTACCAGGCTGATATGCTAATGTCAGACTGGCATCAGTCATGTGTATGGAGTTCTAGGGCCTACCGGGGACCACGGCCAGAACCTGGCCCCCTCAGAGAGGCAAGGGGAGCAATGGCCAATAGAAACCCCCGTGTGGTTGGAAGCATTCTATGTCAGCCATCGACCGGGTCAAGCATCCAGAAAGGTAAGCATTCCAAAACAAACCCCTATCCTGATTAAAATTGCAACCAAAAGCGGAACTAGTGGATAGAACTCCCCAACAGAAAACAAGCAAACTAGTATGACGTCACACATCACCGCAGCTCCCCCCCTCCCCGGGAGGGGGAAGGGGGAGCCCCAGACCTCCCACGCCAGCTATCCACCCATCAGTTCTTCGGCTGATGCTATAGGCACAGGTTGTGTGCTCCGGCTCCAACAGTTGTTTCAGCACTGTGCCTAGAGTGTGGTGTCTGTCTTCTAGGTGGTGCGTGAGCCGGGAGTGAGTCTCCAGTATTCGGGCTGCATGCGCCTAGGGTTCCCTTCCCTAAGTGCCCTGTAAGTACTGCCCTTGGGGCTTGGGGCCACCTTCCACAAGTTCCTTGGGTTCTGCCCCTGCTAGGCCGTTTACTGCTTGGTTTTTGGCCGCTCTTTGTGTGCTCGGGTGTTCTGTCTCCCTTGTTCGCCTTAGGGTAAGGGGCAGTTTTGTATTGGTGGGGCGCAGGGTACTGTGCAGCTTGTTTTCACCAATCATGGCAGCCGGCTCTGTTCCGCTTGGGTACGCTGTCTTCTTGCGGGGTTTTCTTTTTATTTTTGTTTATCTACCTGATGGGGGGTCTGCCTTCGTTCTTGCCCCCTGTGTCCCTTGTGTTCTGAGTATTATTCTGGTGGTTCCCCCTGCTAGGTCCCCGTGAGTGTACACGTCCCGGGGGTTCAGTTCTTAGAAAGTTGTTTGGTAGCTTTGAGCGCCGGTTAGCAGTACCCTGCCTGGGATTACCTGAGCGCAAGTCCTATTATAGTAAACGCTCGGGACCCTGGGAAACCCCTGGGAGCGCGCGGGTTTGATGGATGTGACTATTTCTACCCTGAGGGGTAGAAATAGCCTAAGCTACTCTATCCCTTTGAGATGTATTTCTTGCTTATCTCAATAAACATTCTTGAACTTGAACTTGACCCCGGAGTCCCCCTTCGCTTCCAGCGAGTTTGGGGGTTGCTCTCACCACTTGTCTCAGGGTGACTCTCTGTTTTGCCTCTGTCTGCTGCCTGTGGGGTCGGTGACACCTTCGACCCGGAGTCCTGTGAGTTTTGTTGCTCGTTGTGGCTCGGTTATCCAGTTGTACTGACTACACGGGTGCAGGCAGCAGGGGCGTTGCAGTTTGAGCCTGTTTCCCAATAGAGGTTCTGGCCCATCCTGGCTGTGTTGAGTATGTGGGCCTGCGGGCTGCTCCAAGCAACAGCCTGGTGGACCAACCTCTCACAAGTCAAGCCTAGCCTCGGGCCAAGAAGAAGCTATCGCCGATCATGCTGGGGCCCCCTAGGGGTGTGTCGTGAGTATAGGCCCCACAAACGCCACCTTAAGAACCTACAGAACGTTGAGATCGGGTTCAGTGACGAAAGGGTGATTGACAATAAAAGGTTCCCCTCGCTCGAGACGTTGTGTACTACAGTTCTACGGGTGCAAGAGTATGCCTCCTCAAGCACCCGGGCGTCAAAATAGAGGAAGTCCAAAAGAATAACCAAAACAAGCAAAAGGTCGGCAGGAAACGGCAAGCAGATAGGAGAAGAGGGGGGAGAAAAACGAAACAAGGAAAAGGAAAAGGTGCTCAGCATAATTGGAGAGGACAGCAGCAGAAGCACAAGGTTACAAAAGGACAGAGGACCGTCCCAAGGAGCATCACACTCCGGCAGCCGCCCACTAAGCCCCCCTCACGGCATCAACGAGCTGAGCGGGGAGGCGGGTACCCAACACAAAGCTGCTAATAGAACAATATCTAATTCTGGCCCCAGACAGCACTCGGTACCCTTACTCAAATCTCTGAATGTGTTAGATATTAAGTCACTGCACATCCTCTCTTGTGTACTCTATATATTTAAAACTCTGAATTGTAATGTCAATCCTGACTTTCAACGCTTCCTAGAAGGTTGTAACAGAACTCATGTGCACCACACCAGAAACAAATACCTATTTGATGTTCCAAGAGTACGACTTAATCAAACTAGGAATGCTCTACAAATCAAGGGACCCAGAATGTGGAATGACCTTCCCAATCATGTCAGGGATTGTACCTCTCTCAACCAGTTTAAGATGACAACTAAGTACTACCTAATTAACTCCATGTAACCTACCTTACTTCTAATGTCAACCCATGTCTTACTATTTAAAAAAAAAATGCTGTTTGTTGACCAACTTGTATATTGGCTATTTTCTACCATGTTCCACCCTTTTTTTTATCTTATTATTTTTTTTCTTTCATCAATGCAATTTATACTTAAGTTCAATTACTATTACGTTTTAGTCTAAGTGTTTTTTCCCCACCTCACCTTGCTCGAAACGCTATGCATACTAGTGGCTTTAGGTATTGTATGTACTACCTCTATCTTTAAATCAAACAATGTTTGTACCGTAACTCTGCAACTACGTATGTACTTTTCCTAAATAAATTATTATTATTATTATTATTATTATTATTATTATGAGGAAAAGGTTCATAAAGCATCTGGAGGGAATAGCTTTTTAACACACCACTAGCATGAGTTCAGAGATGGTAAATCGTGCCTCACAGGTTTAATAAATTCTATGACCAGTCAGCTGCGAGCAGCCGCGTCCAACAGCCTGGTTGATCAGTCCAGCAACCAGGAGGCCTGGTCGATGACCGGCCGCGGGGACGATAAGCCCCGGAAGCACCTCAAGGTATCCAAGGTAAGCAACAAAAATTAGGCAAGAGAACGTGGCCAGACTGCATTTTCCTGGACTGTTTAGAAAGCCTTTGACACAGTACCCCACAAAAAACTGCTACAAAAGTTGAGCAACAGGCAGGAGTGAAAGTAAGGTGCTCCAGTTTATAGGGAGGGAGTATCTAAGCAACAGAAACGAGTAACTGTGAGAGGCCAACATCAGAGTGGCGAGATGTCACCAGCAGAGTCCCACAGGAGTCTGTACTTGACCCATCCTGTTACCTTACCTTGAGGTGTTTTGGGCTTGCGCCACTGCTGCCCGTCGTCGACCAGGCCTTGTTGCTGGAATGGTCAACTAGGCTGTTGAACGCAGCTGCTCGCAGCCTGACGTATGAATCAGGGCGTGGTTGATCAGGTATCCTTTGGAGTGCTTATCGAGTCTCTCTTGAACACTGCTAATGTTTCACACTGAACATTAGCAGTGACACTGCTTCACTGCTAACACTGAACACTGCTTCTAATATATGTAAACGCTCTTCCAGAGGGTATAGACTCATTCCTCTCAATGTTTGCTGATGATGCAAAAAATTATGAGAAGAATCAAGGCAGAGGAAGATAGACCTGGACAAACTGAAGGAATGGTGCAGAAAGGCTACTAAAGTTCTACTCAAGAAGTGCAAAGTAATGAAATTAGGCTAAGAGATCAGAAGGCTGAACACAAGGTACCATCTGGGAGGCGAGATGTTGCAAGAGTCAAATAGAAAGATCTGGGGGTGATATCACATCGAACCTGTCCCCAGAGGCCCATATCACAAGGATAGCGGCATATGCTAGGTTGGCCAACTTAAGAACTGCCTTTAGAAACTTTTGTAATTGTTCAGGACCCTGTATACCATCTATGTCGGACCAATCCTGGAATATGCAGCTTCAGTCTGGAGTCCATATCTAGTTAACACAGACGAAGTTAAGAAGATTCAGAGGTATTCCACCAGACTAGTCCCGAAACTGAGAGGTACAAGCTACGAGGAAAGGCTAAGGGAGCTGAACCTCACGTCCCTGGAAAACAGAAGAGTAAGGGGAGACATGATAACCACCTACAAATTCTCAGAGGAATTGACAGGGGG
>WNGS01164945.1:81086-132249 GCA_020271785.1 Procambarus virginalis
TATAAAGATAGGTTAGGTTAGGTTAGGTATAGATAAGAGAGGGTGACAGTGATGGCGGCGGGCGAGGTGCTGCTGCTGCTGCTTCTCTCCTTCACACTCTGCCTCCTCGCCTCTCTCCTTCCCTCCGTCTTAGATATATGCTGTGTCTACGTGAAAACCAGAACGAGAATAGTAAGTGTCGGGAGGAGTCCCAGAAATACCTAGGTTGTCGCATGGAGAAGGGGCTTATGGCAAAGGAAGAGTGGAGCAAGCTTGGATATTCTGATCTTTCAACAAGTGCTCATCATACGTCCTGAAACGCCTTACAGTAGTTCATCTTCATTATATAATTTAAGACAATGTCGTGGTTACCTCAAACAAGCACTGGCCCAAGGGTGGTGCTGGGCTGCACAGGAAGTGTGGCAACTATCAAAGTACCAGAATTAGCACGAAGGCTGCAAGAACGTGGAGCAAGTGTTGTTATTGTTCCAACTGAGCGTGCTTGTCACTTTCTCAAATGTCAGGCTAGGGCAGATAAAACAATTAGTCATGGACCAGTCCATGGAGGACTCGCTAGTTTTGTCAAACCGGAGAGAAAGTCGACAGATAATGGGGAGTTAAGAGGCAGTGACAGCGAGGATCAAAACAGTAGCAGTGATCAGTGCAGCCATTGCGGAAGGCAGACTCCCATTGAAAGTAGCAAGCAAACTATTAATGATGATGGTACCTTGAAGTCTTTATATCCTGATCTAAATTTTGTACTGGACTATGATGAGTGGGCAGTGTGGAATGGTCGTGGCGACCCAGTTCTACACGTCCAGTTAAGAGAGTCGGCACAGGTGATGTTAATTGCTCCACTTGATGCAAATACCATGGCTAAGATTGCACAGGGACTGTGTGACAATCTTCTTACATGCATAGTGCGTGCTTGGGATACTGCACGCCCTCTTGTCTTCTGTCCAGCAATGAATACACACATGTTCAAACATCCTCTCACTATGAGACACACCTCAATTCTGAAGGAATTAGGTTATATAGAGGTATGTGTGGTGAGCAAACGTCTGGCGTGTGGGGACGTGGGTGCAGGAGCCATGGCCGAACTGGACAATATTGTAAATGCAGTCATGCAAGAGTTACCTGGTGCCCACAGGGTGTCTCATGGACCATTTTAAATCTGTAGAATTGCCTTAATTTTACTAATGCAAAAAAAGTATGTAGCTCAGTTTGTTCGATAAAGTACACACTGAGGGCTATCTGCATTATTTCATTAAATTGTGAACATAACCTGCATTGCTATATCATTGTCTCTTAACAATATCATATTTTTGAATGTCAAACTGCCAACTTGTACTCTTAGATCTACATTTTAATTTTATCTGCAACACTTTAGAATGAGTTATGACAAGTATAAGCCTGGGTAATGCTAACTAATATTTTAATTATTATTTAACAAGCAGGAAATCTGTTGTGTAATAAAATATGAGAATAATAGTGCTTGGTGTAATTAAGTGAAATGGGTAACATAATTTACATTAAATTTTTTGGGACTTGCCGGCCGACCATGGCGACAGATGGTGGTTCGCGCAACGTTTCTCCCATGGACATTTTCGATCCCTTTGAGGGTTTTTGGGACCTGTTGTCCCTTGGCACGCATTCCGGTCACGATGTTTCTCCCGATCGTGGAGGGGGATCCCGAGGGTGTTTTTCTGAACAGTAAACATCATAGTAAAGCTAATACATTGGAGGTGAAACGTCGCCTGTGTCCTGCGGTGCCCTGTGACCCCCCGCAACCTCTGTTTTCATGCCCTCCACTCCCGGTCAGACGAGTTCTCCTGGTCTACGTACGTTCATCATCGCCTTTGATGCCAATACGTCCGCCGATCGAAGTGTTTTTAGAAATAGTAGGGCACGCAATCTTTTCTATCAAGCCATTCCCGAGTTCTTTAAGATCAAGGTTCACAATTTCAGGCCGAATAAACGCAGGAACTTGATTGCCGTGGACCATGCTTCCTCCGGGGACTTAGTGTTTTCGGACATTACTGATATCTGTGGTTATACGGTCCGTTGTTATACACCTCTGGGTGACCATTTGATACGATATGTGGTCCAGCATGTTGTTGACGTTAGTACGGACGATTGGGCGCCTGACAGCTGGGTGGACAGCACTTCGGATTCGTAGTCCTGAGGTTCCGGGTTCGATCCCCGGTGGAGGAGGAGACAAATGGGCAAAATGTTTCTTTCACCCTAATGCCCCTGTTACCTACCAGTAAATAGGTACCTGGGAGTTAGACAGCTGGTACAGGCTGCTTCCTGGGGAGGGTGTAACAAAAAGGAGGCCTGGTCGAGGACCGGGCCGCGGGGACGCTAAGCCCCAAAATCATCTCATCTCTCAAGAAGGTAGGGTTGGTTAGGTTCGGTCATATATCTACGTTAATTTTAACTCCAATTAAAAAAATTGACCTCATACATAATGAAATGCTTTATCATTTCATGAGAAAAAAATTAGAGAAAATATATTAATTCAGGAAAACTTGGCTTATTAGACAAATCGGGCCTTGCATAGTAGGACGAGTACGACGTTCTGGCTACTAGGTACAACATATATATATATATGTATATATATATATATATATATATATATATATATATATATATATATATATATATATATATGTATATATATATATATATATATATATATATATATATATATATATATATATATATGTATATATACATATGTATATATATATGTCGTACCTAGTAGCCAGAACGCACTTCTCAGCTTACTATGCAAGGTCCGATTTGCCTAATAAGCCAAGTTTTCATGAATTAATTTATTTTCTCTAATTTTTTTCTTATGAAATGATAAAGCTACCCATTTCATTATGTATGAGGTCAATTTTTTTTATTGCAGTTAAAATTAACGTAGTTATATGACCGAACCTAACCAACCCTACNCATTGGCGCCTGACAGCTGAGTGGACAGCGCTTCATTCACAGTCCTGAGGTCCCAGTTCGATCCCCGGTGGAGGCGGAGACAAATGGGCAAAAAGTTTCTTTCACCCTGATGCCCCTGTTACCTAGCAGTAAATAGGTACCTGGGAGTTAGACAGCTGCTAATGGCTGCTTCCTTGGGGTGGTGTAACAAAAAGAGGCCTGGTTGAGGACCGAGCCGTAAGGACGCTAAGCCTCGAAATCATCTCAAGATAACTTCAAGATGCCGGTTGGTTGGCCGAGCTGACAGCACGCTGGACTTGTGATCCGTGGTCCTGGGTTCGATCCCAGCGCTGGCGAGAACAATGGGCAGAGTTTCTTTCACCCTATGCCCCTGTTACCTAGCAGTAAAATAGGTACCTGGGTGTTAGTCAGCTGTCACGGGCTGCTTCCTGAGGGTGGAGGCCTGGTTGAGGACCGGGCCGCAGGGACACTAAAAAGCCCCGAAATCATCTCTAGATAACCTCTAGAGAGGCTCCTCGCACAACGTGCTTTTTGTGGTCCTCAGGTGATAGTTTTCTATCTAGAACCACCCCTAGGTCTCTTTCTTTATCAGAAGTCTTTAAAGATTTCCCACATAATTTATAGGTTGTGTGGGGTCTATGTTCTCTTAATACACATTCCATAACAATTGCATTTATGCCCATTAAATTCCATTTGCCAAGTGGTGCTCCATATATTTATTTTATCCAGGTCTTCTTGAAGGGCATTACAATCATCTAAGTTTCTTATCCTTCCTATTATCTTAGCATCATCAGCAAACATGATCATATAATTATGTATTCCATCTGGTCGATCATTTATGTAGACTATGAACATCACTGGTGCAAGAACAGAACCCTGTGGTACTCCACTGGTGACATTTCTCCTGTTCGATACATTGCCTCTGATTACTGCTGCCCTTATTTTTCTATCAGCTAAAAAAATTTCATCCATGTTAGAAGCTTACCTGTCACCCCTACATATGTTTCAGTTTCCAGAACAAACTCGTATGTGTAACTCTGTCGAAAGCCGTTTTTTTTTTTTTTTTTTTTAGATCCAGATAGATGCAGTTAACCCAACCATCTCTTTCCTGTAAAATCTCTGTGGCTCCAAGGGAGCCGGTCGGCCGAGCGGACAGCACGCTGGACTTGTGATCCTGTGGTCCTGGGTTTGATCCCAGGTGCCGGCGAGTAACATTGGGCAGAGTTTCTTTCACCCTATGCCCCTGTTACCTAGCAGTAAAATAGGTACCTGGGTGTTAGTCAGCCGTCACGGGCTGCTTCCTGGGGTGGAGGCCTGGTCGAGGACCGGGTCCCAGGGACACTAAAAAGCCCCGAAATCATCTCAAGATAACCTCAAGATAGGGCAGATCTTTCTGCCCTATCTTGAGTGGTGCGCACCAGCACCACCGGAGACAACCAAGGTGAAATGCTGTTCTATAACTCCCTTTCTTAACATCTTCTGACACTCTCTGATAGTTTTTTTAGCCTGTTCCGGGAGCCTCCACTGTCTTGTGTACACGGGCTCGTGATCACCTGTTGGAGTGGTGTGCTCAATTCTGTCTAACAACTCAATTTGATCGTCGTCTGTTGCAAATAATTTGCGGAACATACGCAAAACTTCCTCCACCCGTTTCCTATCTAACTGTGGAATGTGCTGTAAATCTAGTGCTGATATTAACTTATTCAAATTGTTGGTATCGCAAGGTGGCGTGAGCACCGTTGTGCCGTGCTTAGAAGGCTTACTAGTGTGTCTAACATTAAGAGCGCAACATTGCTCAGTGTCTGTAATGTTTCCGATGGATCGGATTGAAAGATCGATGTCTCCTCTAAGATAATACCATGAGACACCCGATCACCCACTCTGAAGTGGTAGGTCTTGTGTGAGAGATTGACTACAGTATGAGGTCACCTTTGTCCAGGACAACATTTAGTGGTGGGGAATTAATAGTTTATCAAACCTGCCAGCCACCAGAAGAGTAGAACCAGGCTGGATATGATGACCCACGGCCACCCTAAGGAACCTAAATGATTGTGGTGGGCAAGTCTGCTTGTCAAAAGCATGTAAAATACACGCTTCTTATTATTGTCTGGAGGAGACTGAAACAAAAATTTTGTGTAATTGGCATGATGTTTGTGCTTCTGCTGGATGGAAGCTACAACAGGCGGATGGTCAGTCAATGTCACCGGGTATGATACAGTGCCTAATTTCAACCGGCAGTGTCTCGCCCCTTTCTCAGCAGACAGAAAATATGAGAACCTGTGTAAGAAATCCATGCCAATCAAGATATCACCCGGATAAGCAAGATTCCGAACCACTGTACAAGTGTGAGGGTACGACCCATCATGACCTATTTCAAAATTAATAGTGGCCTGACCAAGATATCAATTTGCCCTCCATTAACTGCTGTGAGCTGTTTACTACAACGTTTAAGCCGTGCTTGTTTGAATTTGCTGAAGGCTGAACTCTTAATGAGTGTTGCGTGGCTACCTGTGTCCATGAAAGCAATCAAAATCCACCAGAAATTGCCCTAATTGTCACCAGAAATCTTTCATTGTGTAAATTGTCAACAGAAAGCAGACTTGTCTAAATGTCACTGAGAATCTGATACAGTATTGCGGAAATTGCCACCAAATCTGATACAGTATTGCGGAAATTGCCACCAGGAATCTGACGTTTCCAAAATTGTCTCCAGGAATCTGATGTTGCCAAAATTGTCACCAGGAATCTGACGTTTCCAAAATTGTCACCAGGAATCTGATGTTGCCAAAATTGTCACCAGAATCTGATGTTGCCAAAATTGTCACCAGGAATCTGACTTTAAAAATTGTCACCAGGAATCTGACGTTGCCAAAATTTATCACCAGAAATCTGATGTCTAAATTGACACCAGGAATCTGCCATTATCTAAAGTGTCGCCAGGAATATGAAGTAAAAAAATGTCCTGTATAAATCCCGGTGATGTATGCTGAGGGAAGCTACTAAAGCGTAACTCAGAAAGGAGCGTTTCATTACACTCAACACTTTTTTATTTTGTTAATGTTTTGTTATGTTTAACTGGCTTATCTGTGGGTTATACAGAGAGAAGAATAAGGCCATTTACTTGAAGGATGGCATCTATGACATTTAGTCAGAAGTCTTTCACTCCTACTCCACCTCAGAAAGGCAGCTTTCCTCTTGACCATGAAGGCGAGTGCAAGAAATTCATGATAAAGTGAGTAATGTATTATGGATCTTAAGAAACTGGGTTATATTTTATTTACATGTTTCTTTGTCATACATTAATTAACAGGCATATTTACAGAAAACAGAAAGTACACTGTCAGTTTGGTGTAAAAAGTACTACTGTACCTCTGTCTCATCATTTGAATTCACTTCTTTATATCTTATTTACATTCTAGCTGAATTTTTAAGAAAAAATCAGTTATTGGCACGATAGTGAATGTGGTGGTACATCAATATCTTTTGTATAGATTTAATAGCATTGGTGTTTAGAGAACATGTTATGTAAGAAATATCTTTATGATTTATAATGGTCATGCTTTGGTGTGCCTATGTATCACAAAGTGGAACTTCTTGTTTCTTTAGAAAATAAACTTGTGGAAAATTATTCATGTTCAACATTTAGAGACTAGGATACTGATAAAAATAGTAGTGTTGTGACTAGAGTTACCGATATGTGTGAAATATATTGGGAGGCATTTTGCTGTGTCAGGTGGTGTCAGTAACTTGACTGGTGTGTGGTACTGTGTTGTTCTTGGATTAAGAGATTGTGACACCATTAAAATTGCCTAGTAGTTTGTTATGGTGTATGAAAATCTAAATAGTTAAATATAAGTTTTATCTGCAGTGGGATAACAGCAAAAACATTGTTTTCTGGGGGAGCCTCTTGTGGCTCCCAGAAACTATGCTGATATTGTGCCAAACTATTAGGTGCCATCAGTCGCTAAGTTTTTTTTGCCTACTGGAGACAGTGAGCCAGAACCTATCCTCCTCAAAGAGGCACAGGGAGCAGTGGTATTATATTAAAAGTGTGTGTGACTTTTAATCATATCTGCCTCCACCAGAAAAGCAGCCAGAAAGTTATAAAAACAAAACAGATCACTGCTGGTGAGAAGTGAGACTGCCGCCTCAGAACCACCAAAAGAACTTCCCCCAACAACAACAAATTTCTGAAATTAGTGCTAGTTCATTTGCCTTACCTTCCCTTCCTTGTTTGAGGGAAAGAGGGAGGCAGCTAGGCATCAGTCAGCTGCTCCACCCTCAGTTCTTTATTGATGGTATAAATGTGAGGTGCTACCTAGTGGCTACCTTGTGAAGGTTTTGGGGATCAATGGCTCGGTCTCTGACCAGGCCTCTCGGTTGGTCTAGTCAACCAGGCCCTGTGTTCTGTATTTTAGCTAAGTGGGGTTTTGCCTTGGTGGTGCCTTGGTTACCTTTGAACTTAAGGCTTAAATTGCATTCACTGGAAAGGCGAAGAGTTAGGGGTGACATGATAGAGGTTTACAAGTGGATGAATGGACATAACAAAGGGGATATTAATAGGGTATTAAAAGTATCAACACAAGACAGAACACGAAACAATGGGTATAAATTGGATAAGTTTAGATTTAGGGAAAGCCTTTGGTAAATATGGGTTTGGAAACAGAGTTATTAATTTGTGGAACTAATTACCGCATAACGTGGTGGAGGTGGGGTCCCTCGATTGTTTCAAACGTGGGTTGGACATGTATATGAGTGGGATTGGGTGGTTATAAATAGGAGCTGCCTCGTATGGGCCAATAGGCCTAATGCAGTTACCTTTGTTCTTATGATTGGACAAAACTCCCCAAAGACAAAGGAGCATGACATCCCCACGTGCTGCGCTGCCATCTGTGCAGCTCCCCTCTCCCCGGGAGGAAGAAGAGTGAGCCCCAGACCCCCTCTCATGCTGGCTACCCACACCACAATTCTTGGCTGATGTGTTTGAGGCTTGGTCGTGTGACTCCAGCCCCTGATTTTGTAATTACCTAAGTGAAGTCACAGGATGAGAGCTACGCTCGTGGTGTCCCGTCTTCCCAGCACTCTTTGTCATATAACGCTTTGAAACTACTGACGGTCTTGGCCTCCACCACCTTCTCCCCTAACTTGTTCCAACCATCTACCACTCTGTTTGCGAAAGTGAATTTTCTTATATTTCTTCGGCATCTGTGTTTAGCTAGTTTATATCTATGACCTCTTGTTCTTAAAGTTCCAGGTCTCGGGAAATCTTCCCTATCGATTTTATCAATTCCTGTTACTATTTTGTATGTAGTGATCATATCACCTCTTTTTCTTCTGTCTTCTAGTTTTGACATATTTAATGCCTCTAACCTCTCCTCATAGCTCTTGCCCTTCAGTTCTGGGAGCCACTGAGTAGCATGTCTTTGCACCTTTTCCAGTTTGTTGATGTGCTTCTTAAGATATGGGCACCACACAACCGCTGCATATTCTAGCTTTGGCCTAACAAAAGTCGTGAACAATTTCTTTAGTATATCGCCATCCATGTATTTAAAAGCAATTCTGAAGTTGGAAAGCATGGCATAGGCTCCTCGCACAATATTCTTTATGTGGTCCTCAGGTTATAGTTTTCTATCTAGAACCACCCCTAGATCTCTTTCTTTATCAGAATTCTTTAAAGATTTCTCACATAATATATAGGTTGTGTGGGGTCTATGTTCTCCTATTCCACATTCCATAACATGGCATTTATTAACATTAAATTCCATTTGCCAAGTGGTGTTCCATGTACTTATTTTGTCCAGGTCTTCTTGAAGGGCATGACAATCATCTAAGTTTCTTATTCTGCTCCTCCCTGGGTTCGGTTTTCGGCTTCCCGAATCCCGCCTAAGGAGGTTTGGTAGACCCCTCGAAGGGTATGCCTCTTGCGTGACCCAGATTGTGCCTCGATAATGCACCCTTCCTCATTTGAGTTTGGTTCAGTCCTCTTTCCACAGAATGGATTGTTGATGCAGACTCGTTCAGTTGCTCTGCCAGACATACGGGCACCAGAGGTGGACCTCTTTACATCGGCATGATCGAGGCGTCTTCCGGTTTATGTGGCGCCCTTTCCCGACTGCGAGGCTATCAGGTCGATGCCTTTTGGCAGGACTGATCAAGGTGGGGTTACCTTTACCTCTTTCCCTGAGTTCTGCTGTTGCTTCGGGTTCAGGCTCAGTTGGAGACTTACCTGGGAAGAGTTGTCCTGTTGGCCCCTTGGTGGCAAGCCCAGTCTTGGTTTCTGGTGCTGCTTGCTCGGTGTCTGTACCCGGGGACTTTTCCGCTGCTTCTCCAGCCCTTCTAGCAGATCGGTCCGGTCTGGTATGTGGCTGTTTCGATCTTCTCCTCCAGTCTTCATGTCTCGTCTTTCTGACGCGGGTCTATCGCCACTTGTATGGTGATCAGGTGGCTTTGTTGATGGTGCCCCACCTGTGAGTTTCATCTCAGTGGCAGTATGAAGTTTCCTGGAGGTCCTTTCGTCATTTTTTGTCTCTTCATATGTTGCTTTCGGTTTCGGACTAGATTGTTTTGCCCTTTCTCTCTTGGCTGTTTCAGGTTCGTCATCTTATGCCCAATACTGTCGTTTCATATCATGCGGCACTGGCAGAGCCGCTCCTGCTTTCGTTCAGGGTAGATGTTACTTCCGCTCCGTTTCACATGCATTGTTTCACCTCTGGCCTGCTCATGCGCCGCCTGAGCCATCCTGGTCTTTGGAACGCGTGCTCTCTTTTCTCTCTTCTCAGTTTGTGGTGGCCCCATCGGCTCAGGATTGTTTTGATAAGGCTCTTTTCTTGTTGGCATTGGTCTCTTGGGGTCAGGTCTGGGAGTTTCATGCTCTCCTCTGGTGCAGGGGTTTCTGCTCTTTTGGTCCTGGTGATTAGTTTGTTCGTTTGCAGCCATCTCCTTATCTGGCAAAGAACGAGATGCCGGCTTTCCAGAGAGGTCTTTGAGTGGTTGATGCTTAGTAGGTTCGGCCGGGGATGCATGATGTGTTGTGTCTGGTTGCGGTTCTTAAGCACTATCTGCACACCACGGCCTCACTGGCCGGGGACATGCTTTGGGTTGAATCGGTTTCCCTTCCCTGTTCCAGGACTCGGGTCTTCCAGTTTGTCCACAGGGTTATTTGGTCCAGTCAGCCTGCAGTCTATCCTTGTGCCCATGACGTTCGTAAATTGCTGCTTTAACTGCCATTTCTAGGGGAGGAGCCCCTTCGGCTCCCCGTTGCTATCCGGGCTGATATGAATGTCTTAGACCCCTGGCATCAATCAAGCGAATGGAGTTCTTAGGCCTACCGGGAACCACGTGCCAGAACTTTGCTCCCTCAGAGAGGTACGAGGAGCAATGACCTATAGAAACCCCCGTGTGATTGGAAGCATTCTATGTCTGACATCGCTTGGGTCAGGCACCCAGAAAGGTAGGTGCCCCAAAACAAACCCTATCTGGTTAAAAATTGCTACTGAAAGTCGAACTGTTGGACAGAACTTCCCCCAAACGAGAAACGAGCATGACATTACATCCCTCACAGTGCCGCTGTCTGTACAGCCCCCCCCTCCCTGGCCCAGACTCCCCCCGTGCCAGCTATCCACACCCACAGTTCTGTGACTGATGTGAAACCTGGCGGTTGTGCGACTCTGGCTCCAAACTTTGTCCAGTGCTGTGCCTTGTGGTGTGGTCCTGTCCTGTGGTGGTGTGCAAGCGAGTAGTAATTTCATCAGTACTCAGGCTGCATGTGCCTAGGGTTATCTTCCGTAGGTGCCCTGTAAGTACTGCCCTTGTGGCTTGGGGTCCACAAGTCGCTTGGGGCCTACCTCCGCTGTGGTCTTTTGCTGCTCGGTGACTACCCGCCCTTGGAGTCAGCTGGGGTGTTTCATGCAGCCCTGTTTGCCTCTGGGTAGGAGGTAGTTTCATCACTGGTAGGGGGCGCAAGGTACTGTGTAGCTAGTTTTCACTTTTGAGAGTTTGGTCCACTAGGCTGTTGTTTGCAGTGGTCCACAGGCCCACATACCCACCGCAGCCGGTTGGTCCAGCACTCCTTGGAGGAAACTATCTAGTTTCCTCTTGAAGGTGTCCACTGTTGTTCCGACAATATTTCTTTCTTATGCTCGCTGGGAGGGTGTTGAACAACCGTGGACCTGTGATGTTTATACAGTTCTCTCTAATTGTGCCTATGGCACCCCTGCTCTTCACTGGTTCTATTCTGCATTTTCTTCCTCAATGCGTGTTTGTTTGCCCCTGCCCTTCCTTGGGATGTCAGCCTGGTACAAATTATCGTGCAGGTTCCCCTCCCTTTTGGCTGTCCTGGTTGCTGGGGACTTGTGCGCCCATGGCCATTTGGCTTCGGTCTTGCGTTTCTTTTCCCTTCTCAAGCTGTCTTCGGACTGGCTTCAGGAGGACGTAGAGGCACTCGGGGCTGATCCTGGGTCTGGTGTGCTGGTTTCGGCTGCTCTGTTGAAGCTGTTTGGGCCGTTCCTGCGGGAGGCGGTGTCTTTGTTCTTTGCTTCTTGTCTTGTGTGCAGTCAGGTGGTGCTTGATCATTCCTAGGAAGCTGCTTGGGCCCTGGCTCTTAGGTTTTCTATGCCTTTTTGTCATTTGCTGTTTGCAGAGTCTGCGGTGGTGCAGTTTTTGCAGGCGGCGGCTTCTAATCGTCGTCTCATGTCGAACTTGTTGGTACTCCGGGGGTGGGGCCCCCCATTGGGGGTCTTCCCGGAAGGGTCGTGCCAGGGGGTAGGCATTCCTCCCGTCGTAATAGGCCAGTGGCACCAGTTTCGGAGCCAATGCAGCCTTTGGAACCAATGATGACTGGTCGGTGCGGAGGTCGCTCTGCTCATAAGTCGGCTTCTCGTAAGGGGCGTTGGCCCTTTCGCGGGGTTAGAGGGGGCAGGCTTCGTCTCCTGCGCTCTGTCAGGTCATCTTGGAGTGGGTACGCTTGGGTGAGGTCGAAATGTCCTCATCTCCCTCAGGTGGTTTTCTCGCCTGTTTTCAGTTCCAATCCAGGACTGAGCGGTCCTGCGGTTCATTCCGGACTTGTTCAATCTGAACCCCTGGGTCTTTTTGTCCCTCCTTTCAGATGCCTACTCTGTCCCAGGTCCGTCTTCTTTTGGAACCGGGCGCTTGGTTGGTGTCCCTGTACCTCCGTGACAAGTATTGACATGCCCCGATTCATCTGGGGTTCTGGGACTGGCTTGGTTTTGTTGTGAGGCTTCAGGCTTACTACTTTTGTTGCCTTCCATTCGGCTTGAATCTGGCACCTCGTGTGTTCACACACTTTACCCGGGTCATGGTGGCCTGTCTGCGTCTTTTAGGGGTTCAGGATCTGGCTTACCTTGACAACTGGCTGGTGTGGGCTTCCAGCTGGTCCTCAAGTCTTCTCGCCAGGGGTTTGGTTCTTTCCCAGCTTGCCGGGTTTGGGCTCCTGGTGGACTGGAGGAAGTCCCATCTGGTTCCCTCTCAGGTTTGGTCTTGGCTGGGTCTTGTGTGCGACTCTCGGACTGCTTCCTTTTCTCTTCCTCTGGAGGTTCTGCTACGAATGTGGTCCCACCTTAGCCTGTTTTTTTTTGGGGGGGGGGCACCTGGGTCACAAGCAGTTGCTCGAGGGATTGTGCGGAAGTCTGATCTATGCCTTGATGGTAGTAGGGCTTCGGAGGGTTGCCCTCTCGATTCTGGTGCAGAAACAGTTGCGCCTTCTAGTCCCTCCGAAGCTTCTTGGTCATGTCTTCGACTTGATACCTGCGGTGCTGCTGTCTCCCTGGTAAGTGACCCTTTTGTCCTTCTCTACGGGTAGTTAGCTTTAGCAAGCCAACGGGGCTCCCCACATAAAACCAGCGTTGAATGTAATGAAATGCCAGTTTCTGGGTGAGCCCAAGAGTCAGGAAGACTCCCTCCCTTCCCCAGGTCATCGGTGGGTTTTATCATCATAAAATTGGACTGTGAGTGGCTCGCCTGACCCAGGCCAGCTCCCTCCTTTCCCCAGGTTTGGGTGAGGGAAGTCAAACTAGCAAAGGGGTAGTTACATTAAATTTTTTTATTATTATTTTTTTTTTGGGGGGGGGGGCAATTTTGAAACTGCAGTTTCATTTTAACCATGCAGTAGTGTGTTTTGATTCGCCTATCTTTCTGGGTGCCTTCCTTTGGATGATGGCAAAGATGATAAACTTTAAATGTAAAGTGTTCATAGACCATCGCTCCCTTCACCTCTCTGAGGGGATCAGGGTCTAGCTCGTGGTCCCCAGTAGGCTAATAGAACTCTGTGGCTGATGACACCTAGTAAAATGGCACTTATTCAGAGTGATGCTTTTGGGAAGCCTCTGGAACTCACCCAGAAACTGGCATTTCATTATATTCAATGCTGTTTCTGGGGGAAGCCCCTATGGTTCCCCAGAGCTATCCAGGCTAATATGGATACCCTAACCATTTGCATCAGTCGATGTTGGTGGAGTTCTAGGCCTACCGGGGACCACAAACCAGAACCGGGCCCCCCTCACAGAGGCATGAGGAGCAATGGCCGATAGAAATGCACATGTGATTTTGGAGCATTCTATATTTGCCATCGACCGGGACAGGCACCTAAAAGGGTAAGTGCAACTATACAAACCCCTTTTCTGGTTAACAACGAAAATCATCAAATGAGTGGACTCCCAAAGGAAAAACGAACAACACGCATGACATCACACGAGCCGTGCCGCATGTCTGCGCAGCTCCCCCCTCCCCGGGAAGGGGAAGAGGAAGCCCCAGACCCTCGCGCTGGCGATCCTCACCCCAGTTCCTCGGCTGATGGGATCGTGCATAGTTGTGTGGCTCCAGCTCCAGTTTTCTCTCAGTGCTGTTCTTATGCCCCCCTCCCCATCTGCGTACGGGTTGCTTCCCTGGTTCGTTCCATGTCTTATCAGGTCCTTCATGATTTTTGGTCACGGATGCTATTGGGTGCATTATTGGAACGTCTGTCGCCTTCCGGTGGGCTTCCCTCCTGTCCTTTCGTGGACTAGTTGGTACTCTTCCGTCCTTTTTCTCATCTTTCGATGCTGTTTCTGATTTTCATAATTGCCATTCCTCATGGTTCCATATTCCTTGTTGGCACCCTCCCCAGGGCTCGAGTGGTGCAGCATGGTCCTCGTGTGTCCTGCGCATGCGCCGTGGGTGATTTTGTTCTGGTCGTGTGTGAGCGTGTGTCGTTGCTCAGCTCACTTTTTCTCGGGTTGTACACTGTTCTCGCTCGTCTTATCTCTCCAGTCCTTGTCCCCTGGTTCTTGGGGTCGTTCTGGGTTCTGTGTGGGGGACACATCTAGTTATTTCTCTGCTTATGTGTGTGTGGTGGCTAGGAGTGGCACCTCCCCCCCCCCCACCTCTCCACCTTTCCACTGCATCCGATCTGCATGCGCATCTCTGGACATGCTCTACTAGCAATGCTCCCAGACCACGATGCGGCTATTCTGTGTCATGACCCGATAGTGCCTCTGCTCTCCAGGTGAGATTTGTGGTCTGGTGACTTGTCAGCCGGGTTTCTGGACGCTTATTCATTGCCCTTCGTTCAGTGCCTGGCTGCACCTTTGTGCTCGTTCCGAACCATACTACTGTCTGACCCAAGTAGCAGTTGGATTGGCCCATGTGTTGCGTTTCCGCGGTGGCTAGCCTAGCCTAATCTAACCTAACCTAACATTCCTAGCTTTGGTTTTTGGTTTACTGAGGTATTGAGGTGTTTTCCGCAATATTCTTGGGGCGTTCCCCGATTTTACCTTGGGCGACCATTGTGGGGGCACAGTGTGTGGGTTGGCCTTGTTGACATTCTGGTCGGTTTTGACATAAGGTTCGTCTGTATGTACGTTCCATATATATACATATGCGTATTCCTTATATATGTATGGCATGTATATACGCCTTTTGTACCCCTCCCCTTCCTCCTTTGGGTTGGAGGCCATGTTTCCGGTACTTGGGGTCTGGGTTTTGGTACTCATGTGGGGGTTTGCTTCTCTCATTAGCACTTAAGTTGGGCGAGTGTCTTGTCTTTTCCTCGCTATTAGTCTGCGTATATGGTTCTTGTACCTTCTGTTGCTGATTGCTTGTGCTCTTGTTCCTGGCTTCCAGTGCTTTGGACTGTCTTTCGGGTCATTTCGTTGCATTTTACGTCTTCCTACCTCTCTCCTACACATTGTTGTGTATCTTGGTAGGTACATATTGGCTATTCTCATTCTCAGGCTAAGTTGGGTTGTGTTCTTGTTCAGTTACCTGTTGTAGAACAGGTAACTGAACAATTAATTGTTCCGGTATAGCTTTCAGTTCTTCCTCTTCAGCTTGTTTGTCACTACCAGCTTCTGTGTTACGGTGTCTGCTGGTGTATATATATGACTTTCCGATCACCCACTCCTCCCCCAACTGTTCCTTTTCGTTGGGGCAGGGGGGCGCTTGGCTTCTGGCCCTGGCTGTGGCTTTTCTTTGTTCCTTCTGGACAGTACGTCTTTGTTTTAGTGCAGTACATGTCTTTAGTAGTTCTCCTTCCTTCCTCAGCGACGTGTGCTTCGTTCTACCCTGCTGGGTCTGGTGGTGCCGTTCCTGCGGGTTGCGGTGTCACTGTTTTTCGCATTACATCTCGGGTTCCGGCTTGTGATGCTCGGTTCTTTGTTGGCCTCTGCCAGGGCCTTGGCTCTTAGGCTTTTCACTGCCTTTTTTGCCCTTGCTGTTTGCGGAGTTTGCGGTTGGCAGTTTCTGCAAGCAGCGGCTTCTTGTTGTCTGTTGTCGGGCTTATTGTTCCTTCAAGGGTCCCGGGGTGGGGGTGCCTCCCGGACGGGTCGTGTCTGCTTAGCCGGATTGGTTCTTTCCTGGCTTGCCGGGTTTGGGTTCGGGTTCCTGGTTCCCTGGCGGTCGTTCCCTTTGATTCTTTGACAGCCTTGGTTCCAGCGCGGCTTGCTTGAAGTCTGCACGCAGGGGTTTTCCCATGGCCCCGCCTCTTTTCCATGGTCGGTCCGGCCCGTGGCAGGGCTGGTTCGGTCTTCTCCTCGAGTCTTCTGGTCTGGTACTTTTGACTCGAGTCTCTCACCATCTGTTTGGTGATCAGGTGGCTTTTTGAATGTGTCCCACCTGCATGCTTCGTCTCGGCAGCGGTATGGGGTTTTCTGGCGGTCCTTCTTTTTCTTTTTGTCTCTTTGTAGGTGTACTGCGCTCTTTGTTGTCGTGGTCTTGTCCTTCTCTCGTGGTGGTTTAGGGCTGTCTTCTGGCCGCATCCCGTCGCCCTGTCTCGTGTGGCACTGGCAGATCCGCTTCGGTTTGCTCTGGTTTTGTTGTTCCTTCTGCACCGTTCACGGGTTGTCTCGGGCATTGTTCACCTTCGACCTGCTCATGCTCCACCTGAGCCATCCTGCTCTGGGGCAGGGTGCTCTTTTCTATATTCCCTTCGGTTTGTTGTGGCCTCTTCGATTCCGGAGGGGTCCCTGGGGTTGCTGCTGCTTGGTTCATTGGCCAGAGTGCTTCTTCTTGTGTCCGGTTGCGGCTCTCTGCTGTTCTTTGCGTGCCATGGCTTCTTCGGCCGGGCTGCGTTTTGGGTTGTTCCGGTTTCCCTTCCCTGTTCTCAGGGTTCGGGTCTCTCCGGTCATTCGCTGGGTCCTTCTGTCTAGCTGGCCTGCTATCTCTCCCTATGCCCTTAGCGTTCGAAGGGTTGCTGCACTTGCTGCCATCTTTGGTGGCATGTCTTGGGCTGACATTCGGGCTCAGGCTTGTTTTGGCGGTTGCGCTGGGTCCTGGCTGCGCGCTTGCTTGTGTATGTTCCTGGGCCTAGCCGGGCCTATGTTGCTTTGGGTCGGCTGTTGCAGCCTGTTGTCTCGACTTCGTGTTGTGGTTTGAGCACCAATCGCCTCCCAGATGCGTCCCTCTATTTTCGTATTTAGTGAGGTAGCTCCGGGGAGCCGTAGGGGCTCCCCCCAGACAACCAGCGTTGAATGTAATGAAACGCCATTTTCTGGGCGAGTCCCGGAGGCTCCCCGATGACCCTCCCTCCCTCTGGTCAGAGTTTTTTTCACATTTTTTGATGTCCAGCCTCAGAACTGGGGTGAGGATCGCCGGTGCGAGGGTCTGGGGCTCCCCCTTCCCCTTACCGGGAGGGGGGGAGGTGCGCAGACATGTGGCGCGGCTCGTGTGACGTCACGCTTGTTGGTTCGTTTTTCCTTTTGGGGGGTCTGTCCACTCATTTGATGATTTAAGTTGTTAACCAGAGTAGCGTTTTTGTGGCGCTTACCTTTCTGGGTGCCTATCCCCGGTCGATGGCAAATATAGAATGCTCTAAATCACATGTGCATTTCTATGGGCCATTGCTCCTCGTGCCTCTGTGAGGGGGGGCCAGGTTCTGGCTCGTGGTCCCCGGTAGGCCTAGAACTCCACCCACATCAACTGATACAAAATAGTTAGGGTATCCATATCGGCCTGGTAAGCTCCGGGGAGCCTCCGGGACTCACCCAGAAAATGGCGTTGCATTACATTCAACGCTGGTTTTTTCTTTTTTGTATGTGTGAAACAGAAGTGAATAAAAATATTAGTGTTCTCATTATCAACAGATATATGCTGTGTCTACGTGAAAACCAGAACGAGAATAGTAAGTGTCGGGAGGAGTCCCAGAAATACCTAGGTTGTCGCATGGAGAAGGGGCTTATGGCAAAGGAAGAGTGGAGCAAGCTTGGATATTCTGATCTTTCAACAAGTGCTCATCATACGTCCTGAAACGCCTTACAGTACTTCATCTTCATTATATAATTTAAGGTAAAAGCAGAACCCAGTAGCAAATTTTGGAAGTACCTGTACAGTTGAGTAGTCACTGGTCTTTGCCTATAACTTTTAAGTGGGAAACGCCAGCATTGAATGTAATGAAACACCAATTTCTGGAGGAGTCCTGGAGGCTCCCTGAAACTATCTTCCTGAGATTGCTTCTTAGTAGAAGGTCACATCAATCGTGGATAGTGCTATTTGGCCTACTGAGGACCAGTGCCAGAAAGTGGCCCATTCATAATAGGTGCAGGGAGCAGGTAAAATCTGCAATGTCACCTGAAAATGCCTCCTAGTAAGGCAGTGCAGCTTTACAGACAACCGAAGAATTCAGAGAAAACTAAGCTTCAGAACTGCACGACAACTACCTCAAATGAGTCACATGGAACAAAGGAATTCGCTCAAACAAGCTTGAAACTCATTAATACCAATTACTACCACCAGGCGACCCAGCCCCCCAGCTCCTGGTCGGTTCCTCAAGTCAGTTCTGGACCTGATGAACAGACTCGTGATGGCCCGATGAACCTGGAGGAAGACAGGGTGCCAACGGGGCTCCTCCAGAAATTGACATTTCATTACATGACTTATCAGGAAGGAGGAGAAGCGGCAGGCACATAAGATGAAGAGAAGAAGCCAGGCCAAGAAACAACCCAAAGCCACACACAAAACCAACTGTGCCCTGGAACAGTATCCAAATATCAGGTCATCATCACTCAGAATGCCAAAACCCCCAAACCTGAATATCAGCCCGGGACAAATTAGAGATGACAGCAGCCAAAGGTGCATATTTATAAATATCATTGGCCTCAGTTACCTCAAGGTGGCTCAACAGGGAACCAAGGATCGGGATCGACAAAAATAATAAGGTTTGCGCCAAGACAACCGGTGGCATGCAGGCAGCAGCCTACATGTCACTGGTTGTCTTGGTGTAACCCTTGGTGTAAACCCTTGGTGTAAAACCTTGGTGCAAACTCTTGGTGTAAACCCTTGGTGCAAACCCTTGGTGCAAACCCTTGGTGTAAAACCTTGGTGCAAACCCTTGGTGTAAACCCTTGGTGCAAACCCTTGGTGTAAACCTTTGTGCAAACCCTTGGTGTAAACCCATGGTGCAAACCCTTGGTGCAAGCCCTTGGTGTAAACCCTTGGTGCAAACCTTGGTGTAAACCCTTGGTGCAAACGCTTGGTGTAAACTCTTGGTGCAAACCCTTGGTGTAAACCCTTGGTGTAAAGCCTTGGTGTAACCCTTGGTGTAAACCTTGGTGTAAACCTTGGTGTAAACCAATGGTACAAACCCTTGGTGTAAACCAATGGTACAAACCCTTTGTGTAAACCTTTGGTGCAAATCCTTGGTGTAAACCCTTGTTGTAAACCCTTTGTGCAAACCCTTGGTGCAAACCCTTGATGTAAACCCTTGGTGTAAACCTTGGTGTAAACCTTGGTGCAAACCCTTGGTGTAAACCTTGGTGCAAATGATTGGTGTAAACCTTGGTGTAAACCCTTGGTGTAAACCCTTGGTGCAAACCCTTGGTGTAAACCTTGGTGCAAACCCTTGGTGCAAACCTGTGGTGTAAACCCTTGGTGTAAACCCTTGGTGTAAACCCTTGGTGCAAACCCTTGGTGCAAACCCTTGGTGCAAACCCTTGGTGTAAACCTTGGTGTAAACCCTTGTTGTAAACCCTTGGTGCAAACCCTTGATGTAAACCCTTGGTGTAAACCTTGGTGTAAACCCTTGGTGTAAACCTGTGGTGTAAACCCTTGGTGCAAACCCTTGGTGCAAACCCTTGGTGTAAACCCTTGGTGTAAACCCTTGGTGTAAACCCTTGGTGCAAACCCTTGGTGTAAACCCTTGGTGCAAACCCTTGGTGTAAACCCTTGGTGCAAACCCTTGGTGCAAACCCTTGGTGTAAACCCTTGGTGCAAACCCTTGGTGCAAACCCTTGGTGTAAACCCTTGGTGCAAACCCTTGGTGTAAACCCTTGGTGTAAACCCTTGGTGTAAACCCTTGGTGTAAACCCTTGATGCAAAATCACACAAGTGATGCACCCATGGATGAACCAACCAAGCATAAGGTACTTATTATTGTTAAAAGAGACTAATCCAAGTAGAGTACGTTCTGTG
Source organism: Procambarus virginalis (assembly GCA_020271785.1). Taxonomy (NCBI): domain Eukaryota; kingdom Metazoa; phylum Arthropoda; class Malacostraca; order Decapoda; family Cambaridae; genus Procambarus; species Procambarus virginalis. The sequence continues at coordinate 100,920 of WNGS01164945.1, forward strand.
ACTGGAAAGCATGTTCAGAAATATGCGTTAAATGTAGAAAACCAGTTTTAAACAAAATTAAATTAAACTAAATAGATGGGGAGCCAGAAAAAAATTTGAACACTGCAGGGCAACAGTATAAACAATGCACCATGATTGGTCCATGTCTCTCTGAGCAGCAGTGCTGTGAGGACATCATTCCCACTTGTTGGTTCATGTTCTTAAGACACACCCCACATGGTATAGTGACTAGGGCAGATTTACTGTAGTGTGGTACTGATTTTTATACAAGAGTTTGAAGAGCATTGAACAGGTATATGTACCAAAGGCAGCTGGCAATGTTTGTGTTATTTTCTGGGGGGAGCCCCAGACCCCTCCACGCCAGCGATCCAACTGGCAGTTCTTGGCTGATGGGATTACTGGCTGGTCGAGTGCCTCTGGCTCCGGTTTTTGTTTCAGTTCTGGGCCTTGTGGTGTGAACTGTCTCTACTGGTGGGGTGTGAGCCAGGAGTAAAATTCCACGGTACTTGGGCTGCATGCGCCTAGGGCTATCTTCCCTAGGTGCCCTGTAAGTACAGTACTGCCCTTGGGGCCACCTTCCACGAGTCACCTTGGGTTCTACCTCCTCTGTGTCCTTTACTGCTCGGTATTGGGCCTCCCTTGGAGTCGGCTGGGGGTTTTGTTGCTCTGGTTTGTCTGGTAGGTGGTAGTTTTCGTCACTGGTAGGGGCGCGGGGTACTGCACAGCTAGTTTTCACCATAACAGCTGCCGGCTCTGTTCCGCCTGGGTACGTTGTCCTCTTACAGGGGTTTTCTTTTGTTTTTGCCTGGTGGGGGGGTCTGCCTTTGTGGTCCCCCATTCCTGTTCTAGGTGATTTCTTTTGATTCCTTCTGTTGGTGGTACTCCCCGCTTAGCCCCCGTGAGTGGACACGTCCACTCACGGGGTTCAGCTTTAGCAGTTTGTTGGTAGTATTGTGTGCCGGTTTGCGGTACCCTGCCTGGGCTTCCCTTAGCGTGTACCAATGGCTACAGGCCCGGGAAAACCCCACGGGGGCTCCGTGGTCCTATAGGTGTGTCCCTTGAGTCCCTCTCGCGTCCTGCAAGTTTGTCGGTTGATCTGTCCCCTTGTCTCAGGGTGACACTTACCGGTTATGCCTTCGCCATGCTGCCTGTTTGGGTCATTGTTTTTGTGACCCGGAGTCGTACAGCAAGTATTGTCGGTACGTGCTCCCTTTCACCCAGGCCACTGGTCATGTTAATCGGGTGCAGGCGGCTGCGGCGTTGCTTGCTGGTTGTTTGCGGCCCCGGATGCCCCAAGGCTGCCCCATTTTGGTGGTTGGGGTCCGGACTTGGGGGTAGGGGTCGCTTCGGCTCTGGCTCCTTCCGCTCCTTGTCCTTCCCCTTCTGTTCTACACACTTCCTCCCTTGCTTCCTGCTCCGAACCATAGGAGGGTTTCGGGGTTGGGGCGGGGTCTGGTTGGGTTGAGACTCGGGCGGTCTCGGGGGTTTTCCTCTTCTGGGGTGGTGGCGGAGGCATTCGAGTCGGTTCCTCCAGTCGTGCCGTATGGGTCTGACCAGTGGGCTCCCTTCCTTAGTGATTGCACAGCTGCCCCGGCTTTTCCTTGTCAAGCTGGGGCTTTGGGGGTGCGGCTCAGCCCCGGGTCATGCCGTCGAGGTTCCCGGGGTTAGGGAGGGGTTGCCTGGGGGGCCTCGGCCCCGTTTGCCCCTCTTGGGTCCTAGTACCTTTGGTGAGGGGCTGGCAGTTCCTCAGAGTGGGGTTGTTCCTTCCCTCTCTGTGTTCCTGTTGTTTTCGGGTATACCCCTCCCTGGGTTCGGTTCCGTCGTTCCTGGGGGTGTGTTTTGCCCCCTTTTCCTTACCCTTTTCGCTCTTACGTTGCGATACTGTTCCAAAAAAAAAAAATCTAATGTTTGTTCAGGTAAGGTACATACATACAAGGTGTGAAGCACGCGTTGATGGATTTATATATTGCCTTGTACATACAATGCCTAAACCACTTCGTGTCGTTGTCCCTGCGTGTCCCTTGCTCAGGGGTGCTTGTCGTGGTTCTCGTTGGTTCGCGAGTCTCTTCGTACCTTCCAATATTATTGGAACGTCTGTTGATTTTCGATGAGGTTTCCCTCTGGTCTTTTGTCGGCCTCGTTGGTTACCTTCCGTCATCTGTTTTCTTTTGCTTTGTTTTCGCCTTGTTTTGTTTTCGTGTCGTCTCTACTTCCATTTTCGGCGGTCTTCGTTACACACGCCTTCCTGGTGTTTGTACGATGTGTTTTTACGTTGTGTCTGTACGTTGTGTGTACGATATGTGTGTCTGCCTGGTGTACGAGCCATGCCTTCCGGTGAACGGGTGGTGCGTTCGTACCTCGTGTGCTGGGGCCGCGGTGTGCGTTTTGTTTATGGGCAGTATGCTCGTGTGTTCGCGTTGTTTCTCGTGGTTTTTCCACGGCTTCTTGCTCGTTTTCTCCCTCCGGTCGTGGCCCTCTGGATGCTGAGGGTGTTCTGGATTTATGTCTGAGGGTGTCACTTCGTTCTTCCTCTGCTTCCGGGTGTGGGATGGCTCGGCGTGGCGCCCTTCCTCCCCCTCTGTCCTGCTCTGTCTTCTGCGGGACGCGTGCCTCTGGACGTATTTCTCCTTCGACTTCCGAATTTTATTCAGGTAACAATACATTCCATGCCTACTGCCTCGAGTATGCTTGGCTTTCAGGCACACCATTAGCGCTCTCCTGGTATGTTACTTAGCTCGCCTGTGTAATTACCTAAGTGTAATTACCTAAGTGTAGTTACAGGATGAGAGCTACGCTCGTGGTGTCCCGTCTTCCCAGCACTCTTTGTCATATAACGCTTTGAAACTACTGACGGTCTCGGCCTCCACCACCTTCTCACTTAACTTGTTCCAACCGTCTACCACTCTATTTGCGAAGGTGAATTTTCTTATATTTCTGCGGCATCTGTGTTTAGCCAGCTTAAATCTATGACCTCTTGTTCTTGAAGTTCCAGGTCTCAGGAAATCTTTCCTGTCGATTTTATCAATTCCTGTTACTATTTTGTATGTAGTGATCATATCACCTCTTTTTCTTCTGTCTTCTAGTTTTGGCATATTTAATGCTTCTAACCTTTCCTCGTAGCTCATACCCTTCAGTTCTGGGAGCCACTTAGTAGCATGTCTTTGCACCTTTTCCAGTTTGTTGATGTGCTTCTTAAGATATGGGCACCAAACAACAGCTGCATATTCTTGCTTTGGCCTAACAAAAGTCATGAACAATTTTTTTAGTATATCGCCATCCATGTATTTAAAAGCAATTCTGAAGTTAGAAAGCATAGCATAGGCTCCTTGCACAATATTCTTTATGTGGTCTTCAGGTGATAGTTTTCTATCTAGAACCACCCCTAGATCTCTTTCTTTATCAGAGTTCTTTAAAGATTTCTCACATAATATATAGGTTGTGTGGGGTCTATGTTCTCCTATTCCACATTCCATAACATGACATTTATTAACATTAAATTCCATTTGCCAAGTGGTGCTCCATATACTTATTTTATCCAGGTTTTCTTGAAGGGCATGACAATGTGTTGTCATGCTGTCATGTGCTGTGTTGTGGCACGGTCGTGTGTCTGCTCTGCAGGTGAGGTTGTCATGTCTGGCGCTTCTGTCGGCCATGGGCTGGTTCTCACTTTTTGGTGGGGAGCTTGCCTAGTTGTGCTTGCGAGGGGTGAGCTCTGGCTCTTGGCCCCCGCCTCAAAAACAAAAAATCATTTTTTATCCTATTGACCTCGGGATAGTTTCAAAATAAGCACCTTTAGAATGCGCACAATTTGATACCAAAATGAAAGATGTAACATGAAACTTGATGTCCGAACACTTGAAAGATTTTAAACAGGTTTTTGGTCAAAATATTAAAATATTTGTTAAAAATTCTATTTATTGTGCTATTATGTTGGGACTAGTTTTAAAATGCGTTCCTTTACGTCACAAACAATTTGATACTAAAATGAAAGATGTAACACAAAAATTTATGTCAGAACACTGGAAAGATATAAATAATTTTGTGATGATGAGCTTCCAGAATTAAAATATTTGTTAAAATTCAAGTTATTGTTTTATTATGATGGGGTATAGTTTTAAAATACGCGCCTTTTTATTGCGAACAATTTGATACCAAAATGAAAGACGTAACATGAAAATTGATGTTATCAAACTGAACGAGTATACACATTAGGTTGCAGTATACAAATTGGTGCTAGTTCACGGATAACTTTAGGCTTTCCTGCGGGGAGGCACACCAGGCTTTTGTACATTATATTCATACACATCTGTAGGGAATTTAATTGCGGACACAATGATACCAAAACGAGCGACGTAGCACGAGAATTAAGGTGAGAAAACTGAAACGAGTATACACATTTTACTGATTTTGTGCGCGCACGGGTGACTTTTCCGACTTTAGGCTTTGCTGTTGGGAGTCACGGCAGGCTTTTGGACATTATATACATATACACCTGTAGGGAATTTAATTGCGAACACAATGATAACAAAATGAACTACATAGCACGAGAATTAAGGTGAGAAAACTGAAACGAGTATACAGTACACATTTCAGTGTGGCCACGAGCTTGCCCACACACTCGCCCGCACGTTGGGCACATGACCTCTAAGTTGGCGGCACGCATGTCGGGAGCGCGATAGTATTAAGTCTAGCCAACCTGTGGTCTATCCTTGTGACCACAATGTTCGTACGTTTGCTGCTTTGTCTACCGTCTTTGATTGATTGTTGCCGCCGAAGGCGGCTAGTTTATTGTGCACCCCATACTCATCCTGTGAGCGGTAGCGCAAAAGCATTACAGAGGGCACAAAAGGTCTTTATCAGACCTCATCTTAGATTATTACATTAACACTTACATCTATCCTTCACACCTTATAGTTACAATGTCAGCTAGTTACAGAGTGAGTGCTATTTCAAGAGCTACATATTTACAGTAAATCATCATACATTAATGGTAGGTCTTATCGCTAATACATAATAGTTTGACCAATGGGGACATTACAGAGTCATAGGGGAGCTTCTGTTTCTTGTTAGTCTTCAAAAATACACTACTTATTTCTGAATCTCATATGTCGTTCATCTACTGGAAGCGAAATGTGGATACAGTGCAAGTATTTCAGGTAATTTTCCCATGGTAATAAGATAGGTTGCCATATCATACAGAGTGAGCTTAGATCTATCTCTAAATGGCTCAATTTTACTACAATCCAAGATATAGTGTTCTAGTGTGTGTCCTGTCTTTGTCCACACACTTTACACTTTACTTCATCTAGATCCCTATACAAGTCGAACTGCCAGAGATACTCTGGCAGTTCGGTCAATTGGGAGCCGGTCGGCCGAGCGGACAGCACACTGGACTTGTGATCCTGTGGTCCTGGGTTCGATCCCAGGCGCCGGCGAGAAACAATGGGCAGAGTTTCTTTCACCCTATGTCCCTGTTACCTAGCAGTAAAATAGGTACCTGGGTGTTAGTCAGCTGTCACGGGCTGCTTCCTGGGGGTGGAGGCCTGGTCGAGGACCGGGCCGCGGGGACACTAAAAACCCCGAAATCATCTCAAGATAACCTCAAGATAACCTCTTCGGCAACATTTCCTGGGCTGACATACGGGCACAGGGATTTTGGAAATCAAGAAGGTTCCTGGCTACTCGTTATTTAGTCAACATGTGTTGACTGCTCGGTCATTCGTGTGTGGCTTTGGGTTGCAGGTTGCAGCCAGTTGTGTCAACTTCGAGTTGATGTGCTCATGGCAGCCGCCTCCCAGGTGAGTCCCTCTTTTACTTGCCTATGATTAGGTTGCTCCAGGGAGCCGGAGGGACTTCCCACAGAAAACTAGCGTTGAATGTAATGAAATGCCATTTTGTGGGTGAGCCCCGGAGTTTCCCAGGCATCCCTCCCTCCCTCCGGTGAGCGCTTTTTCACATGGGTTTTGGTGCTTAGCTTCCGAACTGGAGTTGTTGTGTAGCCGGGGCAGGGGGTCCAGGGTTCCCCCTCCCCCCTCTCAGGGAGGGTAGGGCTGCATGGACAAGTGGTGCTGCGGCAGAGTGTGATGCTTGCTTGTTTGCTTATTTCTTTCAGTAGGGGGAGTTCTGCCTCTCTGTTCAGTCTTCAGTTGCAATGGCAGACATGGAATGCCTCCAAATACATGGGGATTTCCATAGGCCATGGCTCCCTTTGTCTCTCTGAGGGGGCCAGGTTCTGACGCATGGTCCCCAGCAAGCTGAACTCCAATTGACTGATGCCCCAGACTAATATAACACATATCAACCTGATAATCTTCAGGGAGCCTCCGGGGCTCACCCAGAAAATGGCATTTCATTACATTCAACACTAGTTTTTGTTTCCTTGGGGGTGCTTCATTTCTTTCAAGATATCTTTTTGTTTTGTGGTTTATGATCTCTTGCTCCTATCACCTTGAAGAGCGAGCTCGAGTGTGGTCGTGACTTTCATTAGGTGAGGGATGGGTCTCAGAAGCATGGCGAGTGCTGGGCTAAGGTTTGATAGTACCAGAGCTATGATCAAGAATCTACTGAAAAGACCCTCTCAAAAATTGGCAAACTGCCAAATCTTGCTCTGTTGGCCTCAGATTTTCTAAGCCTAGTACATGGGGCCATTCTTGTGTTAAATCTATGATATTAGCTACAACATGTGAAATAATTAATTAATTAAGTTTGTAAAGTCTACTAATATATTACAGTTTTATTTCAGACAATGTCGTGGTTACCTCAAACAAGCACTGGCCCAAGGGTGGTGCTGGGCTGCACAGGAAGTGTGGCAACTATCAAAGTACCAGAATTAGCACGAAGGCTGCAAGAACGTGGAGCAAGTGTTGTTATTGTTCCAACTGAGCGTGCTTGTCACTTTCTCAAATGTCAGGCTAGGGCAGATAAAACAATTAGTCATGGACCAGTCCATGGAGGACTCGCTAGTTTTGTCAAACCGGAGAGAAAGTCGACAGATAATGGGGAGTTAAGAGGCAGTGACAGCGAGGATCAAAACAGTAGCAGTGATCAGTGCAGCCATTGCGGAAGGCAGACTCCCATTGAAAGTAGCAAGCAAACTATTAATGATGATGGTACCTTGAAGTCTTTATATCCTGATCTAAATTTTGTACTGGACTATGATGAGTGGGCAGTGTGGAATGGTCGTGGCGACCCAGTTCTACACGTCCAGTTAAGAGAGTGGGCACAGGTGATGTTAATTGCTCCACTTGATGCAAATACCATGGCTAAGATTGCACAGGGACTGTGTGACAATCTTCTTACATGCATAGTGCGTGCTTGGGATACTGCACGCCCTCTTGTCTTCTGTCCAGCAATGAATACACACATGTTCAAACATCCTCTCACTATGAGACACACCTCAATTCTGAAGGTAAGCTTAATCATGGGTAAGAAGCAGACATATTGTATGTAAAAGTAGTACTGTACAATAATGCTCAAAGTTTATACTGAACATACAGTATTTCCATTTGAAATTTACATAAATGAATAAATTGAAAAATTATAATATGAAAGAAAGACTAGGAATAGGAAAAAATATAGGAATGTATATGAACAAAAAAGTATGTGTATTTAGAAATATTGCATGTGGGAAAAATGTATATAACAAAAAATATCATGTTTAACATGAAGAGGAGAAAACAAGGTATTGGATACTGAAATCAAAATGGAGGAAGTGAAGTTGTGTTTGACTAATATGACGATGGTGGAATATACCATGTTTGGTACACACACAAATGCTTAGGGGCAAGTGTGCATTTCTTGGGGGGTAGCCCCGGAGGCTCCCTGAAGGTATTACTTTGATTCGGTGCCATACATTGGTTGTTCTTAGTGGCCTACCGGGGACCACAAACCAGAACCTGGCCCCCTCAGAGAGGTGAAGGGAGCTCTGGCACCATGGAAACTTTATATTTAAAGTTATTCATGTCTGCCACCACAAGGAAAAGTTCCCGGAAAAGGAGAGAAACAAAACAAACTTGAAACGAGACTACAGCCACAAAGCTACCAAAAGAACTTCCCCAATATTGTACACTAACTATCAAAAATTTGTGAAACTAGCACACACTAGAATACACCACCTCGTCCCTCTGTTTGTGGGGAGGAGGGAGGCAGGCCGGGCCAGCCAACTGCCTCCACCTTCAGTTCTTACACTGATGTAGCACGGTGCAGGTCACCCTCTCAGTTCACTGGCTCCAATCTCCTGTTTTCGTTTAGTGATGTTTGCTCTTGGGCTGTTCTTATATACATTTGTGTAGTGTGAGCCGGGAGTTAAAGGGTGCTTGGAGCACCTTATAAGCATATGCTCAGGGTTATCTTCCCTGTGTGCTCCTTAAGTACTGCCCTTGCACAGTCAGGGTAATCTTCCCTGGGGTGTTCAGGATACTTCCTTCAAGGGTCTCATCACTTAGGGTTGTCTGGTAAGCTGCTGGTCTAGGACTGTCTGTCTTTCCTTGGGTTGGGAGTGTTTTTGCTGCTGGGGCGCAATGTGGTTCACGCAACCTAATCGGCACGGCGAATTAGCCCCCCCCCCCAAGTTATTGCTTAGGTGGTGCTACATTCTCCTTAGTTGTTTGTTCTCCGAAGTTTAGTCCTGGGGGTTTTGGACTATTTTCTTGTGTTCGATTTTTGGGGGTTTTAGTCATTGTCCTTGTGCTTGGGGGCTTCTTTGATTCCTCATTAGGTGCCCTAGAGCTTTCCAACTGCAAATTCCCCCTTGCTGGCCCCCCTTGACTTTTCCATTGGTTTTGAGTGGCCAGGGTTGCCTGTCCAATAAATTGTTCAGCGGTAACCAGCATAGCATTCCCAGTGCCTGGCCTGCAGGGCGAGTGCGCCCTGCAGGCCCAGGAAAACCCCCGCGGGCTTGGTTGTACTACGAATACCTTTTCTGAGCCTGCTCTCGCCTTGTACGAATTTGAGGGTTGTTTGTCACATCTGCCACCTGGCAACATTCATACATGCTGCCTGTTGGGTCGATGATACCTGCAACCCAGAGTCATGTGGGACTTGTTCCCCCATGTGACTCATCTTACCCATTCGCCTCTTGAAGTTCAGAGGTTTCAGGTAGTGACCGCCTTGCGATTAAGATTTTGTAGCAGACTAGGGTGTGAGTGCCCGGTTTGTTGCCTTGGATTTGCTTTGCTTGGTGTTTAGGGGACTCGGATTAGGTGTTGGTTGATTCAACCGGGGGTTCCGACAGGCACCTTCTGCACACCTTCGAAGTCAGGAGCAGGGTTTAGCTCGGGATGTGGCTTAGTCTGATCCGGGTTCTGCACCTTCCGACACAGGCAGAGGCAGTTGAGCCTATCACTCCCGCCGAGACTTCTGGGTCTTAACTGCCGACCACTTCCTTTGTGGCCTTTCCTTTGGACTCCTTCTTTTGTTTCCAGGTGGTGGGTGGGAATGAGAGCTCTGCCCTGGGGCCCTCTTCTGTGGTTCTGGGGGACTTTGAGTGGGAGGTAGATTGGGGGGCCCCTTGGGTCCCATTTGGTCCTTTGTGGGCCATCGTGCCTTCTGCAGAGGATCTTTTGTTTACCTGATTTACCCCAAGATCCACAAAGCCTAGAGGCCTTGACGAAGACAGGAAGCCAGCGGCTTGCCGAAGGTCCCCCTTTTGCCTTGATCTTTTTCCAGGTTGATTTTAAAACTTACACAGTTTTGGCATTTACAGCTTTGGCAGGTAGGCGGTACCATAGGTTTATAACCTGGTGGGTGAAAAAGCATCTCTGTTCTCAATCCTACATTCTGGCTTGTTGAGCTTGAAACAATTGTTCCTTGTTTGTGTTACATCTGACCTTTTGAAGAAATTGTCTGGATCAACATCCTATAACTTGTTCAATATTTTAAAAGTTTCAAAGAGATCTGCCGTGTCATGCCTTGTTTGCAGTGTTGTTAGCCCTGTGGCCTTCAACTGTACTTGTTGCAAGATATGGGGTTTTCTTATCCCCCCTACCCTATATGAATTTGCATTGGGTGTGGCTCCCTCCTCAGGGTTTGTTTCTATGTACCTTTGGGGTCTCCAGATGTTTCCTTCCTCCTGGTTTTCCCCGACGGAGACCCAGGAGGCCCTTAGTGTTAGAGGCCCTTACTAACCCCCTCCCACCAAAGGGGGGGAAGGGGGCTGGCAGCCCACCACCTCTAGTTCTTGAACTGATATACTGACAATCATATCAATCACCTCTGGCCTTTAGTTCCTGTTCTGGATTTTTGCCCTGTGTGGCTGTTCCAGCTGTGTGTTGGTGTGGTGGCCAGGTGTCTTAGTGTACAGGAGCAGCATGTGCCTAGTGTGACCTTCCCTAGGTGCTCCGTGAGTACTGCCTTTGCGTGTCAGGGTTCTCTTCCCTGGGGCGTTCGGGAATCACTCCCCGTTTGAGGACTTGATTGCTTGTAGTCTTCGCCCTTGGGTTCGTCAGGGGTCTGGGACTTTCCGTCTTTTTCCGGGTAGGGGAGTGTTATTTGCTGGGTGGGGCGCACTGCAGCTGGTGCAGTTAGCCTTATTTCCACGCAGCAGTCGCTGTTTCTCTCTGACTGCCAGTTTGTTTATGGTGTGTCTTTAGGTGTCTTTGGCTTCGGTCTTGCATTTCTTTACCCCTGGAGGCGCTGGGTGCTGATCCTGGGTCTGGTGCGCTCAGTAAACCAGCAATTAATGTAATGAAATGCCAATTTTTGGGTAAGCTCCAGAGGTTCCCTGACACTCGCCTTTCCCAAGGTCATGAGCATGTGCATCTTCATAAATATTGAGGTTGGAGCAGCTGGGTTGTCCCAGACCGCCTCCCTCCTCCTCTCAAATGAAGGTGGAAGGTAGGGCAAACTAGCTTGCACTAGTTTCACATAATTTTTGTGGTTTGTTTTCATTGTTGTGCAAAACTTTTTGCAGTTTTGTGGTCTCGTTCTAACAATGAAGTATTCTGTTTTGTTTTGCTTACTTCTCTGGGTGCCTTTCCTGGGGGTGATAATTATGATTAACTTCAAATATAAAATGTTCAAAGGCCACTGCTCCCTGCACCACTCTGAGGGGGCCAAACTCTGGCTCGTCGGCCGTAGTAGGCCACTAGAACTCTGCGACTGATGGCACCTAGTAGTATGGCACTGAATTGGTGTGATAGCTTCATGGAGCCTCAGGGCTCACCCAGTAATTGGCATTTCATTACATTCAGTGCTGTTTTTGTTATTTTTAATTAATGTGACCACTTTGTTCTGTGTTTTCAGGAATTAGGTTATATAGAGGTATGTGTGGTGAGCAAACGTTTGGCGTGTGGGGACGTGGGTGCAGGAGCCATGGCCGAACTGGACAATATTGTAAATGCAGTCATGCAAGAGTTACCTGGTGCCCACAGGGTGTCTCATGGACCATTTTAAATCTGTAGAATTGCCTTAATTTTACTAATGCAAAAAAAGTATGTAGCTCAGTTTGTTCGATAAAGTACACACTGAGGGCTATCTGCATTATTTCATTAAATTGTGAACATAACCTGCATTGCTATATCATTGTCTCTTAACAATATCATATTTTTGAATGTCAAACTGCCAACTTGTACTCTTAGATCTACATTTTAATTTTATCTGCAACACTTTAGAATGAGTTATGACAAGTATAAGCCTGGGTAATGCTAACTAATATTTTTAATTATTATTTAACAAGCAGGAAATCTGTTGTGTAATAAAATATGAGAATAATAGTGCTTGGTGTAATTAAGTGAAATGGGTAACATAATTAACATTAAATTTTTTGGGACTTGCCGGCCGACCATGGCGACAGATGGTGGTTCGCGCAACGTTTCTCCCATGGACATTTTCGATCCCTTTGAGGGTTTTTGGGACCTGTTGTCCCTTGGCACGCATTCCGGTCACGATGTTCTCCCGATCGTGGAGGGGGATCCCGAGGGTGTTTTTCTGAACAGTAAACATCATAGTAAAGCTAATACATTGGAGGTGAAACGTCGCCTGTGTCCTGCGGTGCCCTGTGACCCCCCGCAACCTCTGTTTTCATGCCCTCCACTCCCGGTCAGACGAGTTCTCCTGGTCTACGTACGTTCATCATCGCCTTTGATGCCAATACGTCCGCCGATCGAAGTGTTTTTAGAAATAGTAGGGCACGCAATCTTTTCTATCAAGCCATTCCCGAGTTCTTTAAGATCAAGGTTCACAATTTCAGGCCAAATAAACGCAGGAACTTGATTGCCGTGGACCATGCTTCCTCCGGGGACTTAGTGCTTTCGGACATTACTGATATCTGTGGTTATACGGTCCGTTGTTATACACCTCTGGGTGACCATTTGATACGATATGGGGTCCAGCATGTTGTTGACGTTAGTACGGACGATTGGGCGCCTGACAGCTGGGTGGACAGCACTTCGGATTTGTAGTCCTGAGGTTCCGGGTTCGATCCCCGGTGGAGGAGGAGACAAATGGGCAAAATGTTTCTTTCACCCTAATGCCCCTGTTACCTACCAGTAAATAGGTACCTAGGAGTTAGACAGCTGGTACAGGCTGCTTCCTGGGGAGGGTGTAACAAAAAGGAGGCCTGGTCGAGGACCGGGCCGCGGGGACGCTAAGCCCCAAAATCATCTCAAGATAACGATATCAAGGCGCAACTGCAGGATGTGACCTTCCGATCTTTGGGGTCAAGAAATTTATGCGTAAGATTGATGGCGACCTGTGTGATACCGGCACTGCCTTCCTCACTTTTCTTGACTCACTCCCTTCCCCCTGATCGGGTTTGGATTAATTGCTTCCTCCATGAATTGAAGGTGTACATTTCCTGTCCCACTCAGTGCTTTTCGTTGCAAGGATTTTCACCATACCTCCCATGGCTGCACCAATGACGTCCGTTGGGGCAAATGCTCTGGTTCCTATTACACTCGTGACTGTGAGTTCGACAAGCTCTATTGCCCCAACTGTGGTGGTGATCATGCCATCACTTTCAAGCGGTGTCCTTCCAATGTTGTGGCGCTCACTGAGGCTCTTCCTGTCGTCACTCCACCCTCCAGTCGTGCTTTGTCTCTTCCTGCCCCAGTTCCTTGTCACCTGCCGCTTTCCCCTCTGCCTTTGCCTGTACCTAACGTGTTTGTCACTGACGATCCTCTCGCCCCTGAGGCTTCTTCTCTCCTACCCGCCATTCAACTGAGTCCCAATCTTGTTGACACTATTTTCGCTCGCGTTGTGGATGCATTCGAGACGGTACTGGTCTGCCTCGTCACTAAATTCTTTCCGCAGTCCGTCCTTCCCGTTCCTGAAGCTTATCAGTCGCTCCTCTCCTCCGCTTCTTCTATGGTTGACGTCCATCCTCCCATAGCTGCCTCTGCTATCTCCAATGCGTTTGAATCGTTGCTGGAGAACGCCCTTCGGAACTCTTTGGCAAGCCTTCCCTGTCTCTCTCCCCAGGCTACCTTGCCCCACATCTCTGCCCCCGGTACTAAGTGGAAGCAATCCTCCGTCGTCCCAATTTCCAAGCGCCCTGGCACCTTGCCTGATGGGCCTCTTACATCGCGTTCTCCCACAACTTGTCCTTGTGCCCTTCCTAGGTCTTCCTCCCAGTGTCCTGCTGGCGCTTCTGCAGAGTCCGATGCGTTAGTGTCCCAGTCATGAGGTTCCAGATGCTGTCTACATACCATGCCCTGTCCTAACCTCGCCTGTTCCGTCTTGACTTCCTCTGCCCTTCTACACATTCGCTCCTTGTACCTTCCTCTGCTTGCACTACCCTTCCTTTCTCATGTCTGCTTTGCACTTGCCTCCTTCCCATCCTTCGCCTCCCCAATGCCCTTCGTCTCTTGCTTTCTTTATTGCGGCGACGCTTTACGTTCACCTTCTGTTTTCTTTATTCCCATCCTGCGTTCCTTTCCTCTTCTAATATAGTATATAGTAACTACTATATGTCCTCTTTATAAAATTGGTAACTAATCAGCTGGATCAAGATATTAAGAGGGTGTTATCTTTGTTGTGTTCTCAGCACATACGGTAGAGCAAACAGGCACATTCAGCCTCACTGAAGTAGTGTGTTAATTTGAAAATTATTCAATAATGACAAAATAATTCAAATCCTCCTCGTATAGTGTAAAATAAACAAAATATTGGGATGTATTTATTCCCATATGAAGAGAACAAAAATCATCACTTAGTTCTTGTTTTAGAGTCAACTACTCAGAACAAAATTTCCAAGTAGCACGGGCTATGGTGAGCCTGCAGTGGACTTATCTGGCACAGGAGCGGGGCTGTAACTCCATCACTTAGTATCTTGGGTAGGTGCTGACCATCATAGTTGACAAAACCTTACAGCACAATATTAATAATTACTGAATAACAACCCAGGTATGGAATTATATTTATATTTATATTGTCACTACACTAAAGACAAGGCATCAGGTGTACGAGATAATGCCACTACACTAATGACAAAGCATCACATGTACGAGATAATGCCACTACACTACAAGTAGTTGGAAATGAGAAAATCAATTGGAGTAACGAGGCGACTCAAACAAACAATCAAGGATCTCCCAGTCACACACCTTACCACAGATTCCACAGAATTTATGTGGATTCGATGGAATCCCGGCTTGAATAACATAACATAAGAACATAAGAACAAAGGTAACTGCAGAAGGCCTATTGGCCCATACGAGGCAGCTCCTGATTGGCCCATACGAGGCAGCTCCTGATGCTGTAATAACTTACTGTAATTACTGTAATGCTGTAATAACTTACTGTAATGCTAATTATTACATGCTGTAATAACTTGCAGCATGTTGCGGAACAGGAGTAAGGTGAGTGGCAGGAGTTCTTTGATCGCTGGTTTGAGTCATCTCGCTGCTCCAATTAATTTTCTCATTAGTATATTCTGTACCACATTAGTGTAATTTCTATGAATAGTTTGAAATATTATTACAAGGATACTTTTATATTTTAGATGTTATGTACTGTATTGCAAATGAGCGTGTTTAGTGCTTGTTGAACATGTTCCTTACAGACAGGGTAGGATGTGGATTTGTTTGACCACATTTAAGTAGGATAATGGAAGTGGTGAACTACTATACAGATAACTGCTTCAGCTTCGTGTAGCCTCTTATTAGAAATATCTATTATTATCAAGTAGATTTTACTGCTGCTGCTTTTCTTGAAGGTACTCATAACTATTAAGGGATTGTCAGTATTAACTATATATTTGTTATGGTTTGGGTAAATAGTACACAGCAAGTACATATTCCAAACAATTTGATATATACACAAAGTAGGGCAATCTGTTTATGCTTCAAATAACTGATTCACACCTTTTATCGTGAACAGTTAAAAGAAAGGTACAGTATACTCATTATCATGACTAGTTAAAGGAAAATGTTTTGCTTGCATAAGTTATGTTGTATCAAATAAACAATGATAATAATATATAACAAAAACTAATGTGGTTTCAAACTGAAGAAAGACATAAAACCCAAAAATGTTGCATCTTCCTTAATTTTTTACAACATACTGTCCTTAGCTATTTTGAAAGCTAATTGTCAATATACAATACTATAATGTAGTTTTGTCACATATTCAGGGATTTGCAGTGACAGGAATGCTTTAGTTGTGTGGGGCTGGGATTGAAATAGTAATTTGGCAGTGATGTACAGTATGGCTTTTAAAGAAGGGTAGGTCTCTGATGGCAGCGCGCACAGACAATAATCATCAACTGCTTCATCCACTCCTGAAGCATATCAACTCATCTTTGTGTCACCTGGTAACTGTACTGCACATTAGTGTCAAGTGACAGCTCACATCTTTCTTACAAGTGTAAAAGAAATAGCCATGTTGTTATCGTGTAAAGAGTTAGTACAATGTGAGGAGAGAATAGTTTTAATGCAATACAAATTGATCAGATCCTTACATTAGTGCATATGGAATTCAGAGAAGACTTCAATCTAAAATAAAATTATTAAATGGTGTACAATATTCTAAAAGGATTTGATGATTAACTACACTTTAGGGCATCAAGAATATACAGAGAGAATGTAAGTAGAAATCTAAGTCAAAATAAAGATATTACAAGTGTATTATTAAGCTTGGACTTGTGACCCAGTGCCAGAGCTGAGATTGCTCAGTACTTAAAGAAATCATTTAAAGGAAGACAGTTAACCGTGTGAAGAAATGTGTTGATGAATTTGATAGCAGTGTTAGGAGATCATGGTGTATGGTGGAGGTTTTACTAGTGACACCCAAGAGGTCTGTGGCACACATTCACTTGTCATGATGGAGGGATTTATTGCTCACATAGTTTTATTAACAAAGGCTCACCAGGAACTAGTGTTAGAATCTAGTATAATTTGTTCAGGCCAGTAGGATTAATTATATTTTGTACATTTAATAGTTTTGTGTTCTTGTTTTTTAAAATTATTATATAATATTGAACATTGACATGCACATGTGACATATTACCATGTTACTTAACCTTCAGGAATAGACTCTGTATAACTTGGATATTACTGTGTACAAATATTTCTTTGACCAGTAATTAAATATGTCCTCTAAAGAAACATGTCATTAAAGTCTTTAACATTATTCGGGTTAAAAGTTAAATATACTGTATACTAAGATACTTGACTCAACAAGCATGTGTTACACTTTATAGGATTTTATGCAAGCTGGTTAAAGGATTATCTGCATGCAACTCATTTTATAAGAATGTAAATTTTTAATAATATTTGTGGCTTTGCAGATTTGCTTTCTGAAATACAGTACATGAAAAAATGTATTTGGCTTGTCATTATAAAATACTTAATTTTAAGGAAATATATTTGATTATTAATAATCAGTTTGTAATTTATACACTTAAAAAAAGTAGCTCCTTAAACATTTTTGAGCTCAATCTTCAGTGGCTTCCTGAGCTTACACACTGACTGAGACAAGACAGAGGGCTACTCTGGACACTTGTGAGACACATTGCCCACAAAGAAAAAACCCTCTTGAAAATGCCTCCCTCCTGCTCCCTCCCTGGGTTGGTAGTGTTATGAATGTGCACATGTACCGTACAAACGATACTCATCTTAAAGAGTTTGTCATTCTACCTTTAGCCTGGCCACCATATAGCTTTACACATAAGTATAAATTTGGTGCATTATAAGATACTATTAGTGGGAAGGGGTCCACCCCTTTCTGGACTTATCATCCACATTACTGCAGAAACTAAGTCACAGTAACGTGGCTGAAGAGTTTATATCCAATCCACAACTGAAAATGAAGAAACAACAACATCCAGGATGGACCGAAGCGTTGTCATTTCTTCATTTTCAGGTGCGGGTTGGATATCAAATTCTGCAGTTTTAGCCTTAAAACAACAGCAATAATGGAGGCTGAAGGTGTGTGTGTAATACAAGATGGAATATAAGTTAAAACAAACTTCTTCAATAACATAATAACTAAATTATATGACATAAAAATAACAGTATTGAGCTTAAATATATATGTATGTACAGTATTTATGTACTACCTGTTGAAGATTCCAGATATCAAAATCCCCTCAGCCCAGTTTCTGACCAAGCCTCCTGGTTGCTGATCTGATCCACCAGGCTGTTTGATGCAGCTGCTTGCAGTCTGATGAATGAATCACAGCCTGGTTGATCACGTATCCTTTGAAGGGGCTTGTTGAGTGCTCTTCTGAACACTCTAGGGGAAGAGTGTTGAAAAGTATTGGGCCTTTGATGTTGATTGAGTTCTCTCTCACTGTGCCTATTGCATCTCTGCTCTTCAATAGGGCTATTTTGCATGTCAATAATATATATAATATATTATTGTAATGGTAACGGGTACTAATACCACCACCTCCATCTATTAGCCAGCCGTTAATTAACTGTATTAGATGTTTACCAGAATTCTTATTGTAACCTTCAACCCCAACACCTAGTCACTGTTAGTGTTTGATCACCTCGGTACCACAAAACCAGGGCGCTGGAACTTAACAGTTACTAGAAAACTTTAGAGACTTTCACTGCCACCACCCAGTGGCAGTCCTGAGGTTCCGGATTTGATCCCAAGCGGAGGCGGAAACAAATGTGCAGTTTCTTTAACCCTGATGCCACTGTTAAATAGCAGTAAATAGGTACCTGGGAGTTAGACAGCTGCCACAGGCTGCTTCCCGGGGGTGTAATTACCTAAGTGTAGTTACATGATGAGAGCTACGCTCGTGGTGTCCTGTCTCCCCAGCACTCTTTGTCATATAACACTTTGAAATTACTGATGGCTTTGGCCTCCACCACCACCTCATCTAACTTGTTCCAACCGTCTACCACTCTGTTTACAAAAGTGAATTTTCTTATATTTCTCTGGCAACTTTGTTTCATGAGTTTAAATCTATGACCTCTTGTTCTTGAAGTTCCGGGTCTCAGGAATTCTTCCCTATCAATTTTATCAATTCCTGTCACTATTTTGTATGTAGTGATCATATCGCCTCTTTTTCTTCTATCTTCTAGTTTTTGCATATTTAATGCCTCTAACCTCTCCTCGTAGCTCTTGTCCTTCAGTTCTAGGAGCCACTTAGTGGCATGTCGTTGCACCTTTTCCAGTCTGTTGATGTGCTTCTTAAGATATGGGCACCATACAACCGCGGCATATTCTAGCTTTGGTCTAACAAAAGTTCTAAACAATTTCTTTAGTATTTCTCCATCCATGTATTTAAAGCATTTCTGAAGTTAGAAAGTGTAGCATAGGTTCCTCGCACAATGTTCTTAATGTGGTCCTCAGATGACAGTTTTCTATCTAGAACCACACCTTCTCACATAAGATTTCTCACATAATTTATAGGTTGTGTGGGGTCTATGTTCTCCAATTCCACATTCCATAACATGGCATTTCTGGGGGGGGAGCCCCGTCGGCTCCCCGGAGCTTTACCAGGCTGATATGCTAATGTCAGACTTTGGCATCAGTCATGTGTATGGAGTTCTAGGGCCTACCGGGGACCACGGCCAGAACCTGGCCCCCTCAGAGAGGCAAGGGGAGCAATGGCCAATAGAAACCCCGTGTGGTTGGAAGCATTCTATGTCAGCCATCGACCGGGTCAAGCATCCAGAAAGGTAAGCATTCCAAAACAAACCCCTATCCTGATTAAAATTGCAACCAAAAGCGGAACTAGTGGATAGAACTCCCCAACAGAAAACAAGCAAACTAGTATGACGTCACACATCACCGCAGCTCCCCCCCCCTCCCCGGGAGGGGAAAGGGGGAGCCCCAGACCTCCCACGCCAGCTATCCACCCATCAGTTCTTCGGCTGATGCTATAGGCACAGGTTGTGTGCTCCGGCTCCAACAGTTGTTTCAGCACTGTGCCTAGAGTGTGGTGTCTGTCTTCTAGGTGGTGCGTGAGCCGGGAGTGAGTCTCCAGTATTCGGGCTGCATGCACCTAGGGTTCCCTTCCCTAAGTGCCCTGTAAGTACTGCCCTTGGGGCTTGGGGCCACCTTCCACAAGTTCCTTGGGTTCTGCCCCTGCTAGGCCGTTTACTGCTTGGTTTTTGGCCGCTCTTTGTGTGCTCGGGTGTTCTGTCTCCCTTGTTCGCCTTAGGGTAAGGGGCAGTTTTGTATTGGTGGGGCGCAGGGTACTGTGCAGCTTGTTTTCACCAATCATGGCAGCCGGCTCTGTTCCGCTTGGGTACGCTGTCTTCTTGCGGGGTTTTCTTTTTATTTTTGTTTATCTACCTGATGGGGGGTCTGCCTTCGTTCTTGCCCCTGGTGTCCCTTGTGTTCTGAGTATTATTCTGGTGGTTCCCCCCTGCTAGGTCCCCGTGAGTGTACACGTCCCGGGGGTTCAGTTCTTAGAAAGTTGTTTGGTAGCTTTGAGCGCCGGTTAGCAGTACCCTGCCTGGGATTACCTGAGCGCAAGTCCTATTATAGTAAACGCTCGGGACCCTGGGAAACCCCTGGGAGCGCGCGGGTTTGATGGATGTGACTATTTCTACCCTGAGGGGTAGAAATAGCCTAAGCTACTCTATCCCTTTGAGATGTATTTCTTGCTTATCTCAATAAACATTCTTGAACTTGAACTTGACCCCGGAGTCCCCCTTCGCTTCCAGCGAGTTTGGGGTTGCTCTCACCACTTGTCTCAGGGTGACTCTCTGTTTTGCCTCTGCTGCCTGTGGGGTCGGTGACACCTTCGACCCGGAGTCCTGTGAGTTTTGTTGCTCGTTGTGGCTCGGTTATCCAGTTGTACTGACTACACGGGTGCAGGCAGCAGGGGCGTTGCAGTTTGAGCCTGTTTCCCAATAGAGGTTCTGGCCCATCCTGGCTGTGTTGAGTATGTGGGCCTGCGGGCTGCTCCAAGCAACAGCCTGGTGGACCAACCTCTCACAAGTCAAGCCTAGCCTCGGGCCAAGAAGAAGCTATCGCCGATCATGCTGGGGCCCCCTACGGGTGTGTCGTGAGTATAGGCCCCACAAACGCCACCTTAAGAACCTACAGAACGTTGAGATTGGGTTCAGTGACGAAAGGGTGATTGACAATAAAAGGTTCCCCTCGCTCGAGACGTTGTGTACTACAGTTCTACGGGTGCAAGAGTATGCCTCCTCAAGCACCCGGGCGTCAAAATAGAGGAAGTCCAAAAGAATAACCAAAACAAGCAAAAGGTCGGCAGGAAACGGCAAGCAGATAGGAGAAGAGGGGGGAGAAAAACGAAACAAGGAAAAGGAAAAGGTGCTCAGCATAATTGGAGAGGACAGCAGCAGGAGCACAAGGTTACAAAAGGACAGAGGACCGTCCCAAGGAGCATCACACTCCGGCAGCCGCCCACTAAGCCCCCCTCACGGCATCAACGAGCTGAGCGGGGAGGCGGGTACCCAACACAAAGCTGCTAATAGAACAATATCTAATTCTGGCCCCAGACAGCACTCGGTACCCTTACTCAAATCTCTGAATGTGTTAGATATTAAGTCACTGCACATCCTCTCTTGTGTACTCTATATATTTAAAACTCTGAATTGTAATGTCAATCCTGACCTTCAACGCTTCCTAGAAGGTTGTAACAGAACTCATGTGCACCACACCAGAAACAAATACCTATTTGATGTTCCAAGAGTACGACTTAATCAAACTAGGAATGCTCTACAAATCAAGGGACCCAGAATGTGGAATGACCTTCCCAATCATGTCAGGGATTGTACCTCTCTCAACCAGTTTAAGATGACAACTAAGTACTACCTAATTAACTCCATGTAACCTACCTTACTTCTAATGTCAACCCATGTCTTACTATTTAAAAAAAAAATGCTGTTTGTTGACCAACTTGTATATTGGCTATTTTCTACCATGTTCCACCCTTTTTTTTATCTTATTATTTTTTTTCTTTCAATGCAATTTATACTTTAAGTTCAATTACTATTACGTTTTAGTCTAAGTGTTTTTTCCCCACCTCACCTTGCTCGAAACGCTATGCATACTAGTGGCTTTAGGTATTGTATGTACTACCTCTATCTTTAAATCAAACAATGTTTGTACTGTAACTCTGCAACTACGTATGTACTTTTCCTAAATAAATTATTATTATTATTATTATTATTATTATTATTATGAGGAAAAGGTTCATAAAGCATCTGGAGGGAAATAGCTTTTTAACACACCACTAGCATGAGTTCAGAGATGGTAAATCGTGCCTCACAGGTTTAATAAAATTCTATGACCAGTCAGGCTGCGAGCAGCCGCGTCCAACAGCCTGGTTGATCAGTCCAGCAACCAGGAGGCCTGGTCGATGACCGGGCCGCGGGGACGATAAGCCCCGGAAGCACCTCAAGGTATCCAAGGTAAGCAACAAAAATTAGGCAAGAGAAACGTGGCCAGACTGCATTTTCCTGGACTGTTAGAAAGCCTTTGACACAGTACCCCACAAAAAACTGCTACAAAAGTTGGAGCAACAGGCAGGAGTGAAAGGTAAGGTGCTCCAGTTTATAAGGGAGTATCTAAGTAACAGGAAACGAGTAACTGTGAGAGGCAAACATCAGAGTGGCGAGATGTCACCAGCAGAGTCCCACAGGAGTCTGTACTTTGACCCATCCTGTTACCTTACCTTGAGGTGTTTTGGGGGCTTTGCGCCACTGCTGCCCGGTCGTCGACCAGGCCTTGTTGCTGGACTGGTCAACTAGGCTGTTGAACGCAGCTGCTCGCAGCCTGACGTATGAATCAGGGCGTGGTTGATCAGGTATCCTTTGGAGGTGCTTATCGAGTTCTCTCTTGAACACTGCTAATGTTCACACTGAACATTAGCAGTGAACACTGCTTCACTGCTAACACTGAACACTGCTTCTAATATATGTAAACGCTCTTCCAGAGGGTATAGACTCATTCCTCTCAATGTTTGCTGATGATGCAAAAATTATGAGAAGAATCAAGGCAGAGGAAGATAGACCTGGACAAACTGAAGGAATGGTGCAGAAAATGGCTACTAAAGTTCTACTCAAGAAAGTGCAAAGTAATGAAATTAGGCTAAGAGATCAGAAGGCTGAACACAAGGTACCATCTGGGAGGCGAGATGTTGCAAGAGTCAAATAGAAAGATCTGGGGGTTGATATCACATCGAACCTGTCCCCAGAGGCCCATATCACAAGGATAGCGGCATATGCTAGGTTGGCCAACTTAAGAACTGCCTTTAGAAACTTTTGTAAGTAATTGTTCAGGACCCTGTATACCATCTATGTCGGACCAATCCTGGAATATGCAGCTTCAGTCTGGAGTCCATATCTAGTTAAACACAAGACGAAGTTAAAGAAGATTCAGAGGTATTCCACCAGACTAGTCCCGAAACTGAGAGGTACAAGCTATGAGGAAAGGCTAAGGGAGCTGAACCTCACGTCCCTGGAAAACAGAAGAGTAAGGGGAGACATGATAACCACCTACAAAATTCTCAGAGGAATTGACAGGGTGGACAAAGACAAACTCTTTTGCACGGGTGGAACACGAACAAGAGGACACAGGTGGAAACTTAGTACCCAGGTGAACCACAGACACATTAGAAAGAATTTTTTCAGTGTCAAAGTAGTTAACATATGGAATGCATTAAGCAGTGATGTGTGGAGGCAGATTCCATACAGTTTCAAATGTAGATTTGAAAGAGCACAGTAGGCTCAAGAATCTGTATACCAGTTGATTGGTGGTTGAGAGGCAGGGCCAGAGTCAAAGCTCAATCCCTGCAAGCACAACTAGTTGAGTACAACTAGGTGGGTACAGAAAATACAGTATATCAATGGGGTGATCCCACTAAACACTATTTAATTCAATGCAATTTATTTAAACACGATAGTTATGTATAAAGAATACTCCCTAAAACTGAAATCTATTCCTGACTAGAGGCAACGGATAATAAATGTGGGCCAATACACTGTCCGAATTTCAAATAGCAAAACTTTACCTTAAACAATGAGTCAGGCCAGATGGAATGCCTGCTTTGGAAGATGTCTTTGCTGCCCAATTTCACCAGCCACACTGAACTCTCCTTACCTAGCTCTGACCTTCCGCAAGCAAGCTGAGCTTGGCTGGTTGCCAAACTAAATTCCAAAGATAATTAATAGCTAGACTCATTTTTCACTGGGTCACTTTAGGGGACCCGAATTCCTATTCAAAATTATGGTAATTACACATGTACTGGAATCAGATCAAATATAAAATACAATATTGAATATTAACATAAATTTCTCTAATGTAATGAATTACAACAATCATGGAGGCATGGCAAGCTTACATCCACATGACTGCTACTAGCTGGATGCATCCTGCCTCCCAACTTGAATAAACTAGTTCTCATATTCTAGACGAGTCATCTACACCTACCGACTAAGACGAGTCGACTCTTTACTCTAAATGACGTTAAATTACCATATAATTACTTAACAACAGATGTTATTAATTATAATGACTTTAATACACGAATTTCTCTAACTTGATGAATTCGACACAAGGCAAATATTAGCACTCCTTGCTTCCACACACACGCTCTAAGTCCTTGGGGATGACCTTTTCTGGTAAACCCCTGTCAAAGTACCACTCCATAGCTATTGTCCAAGTATACCATCAAATACAAGATCTATAAACTTCTAAAACAGCTTAGACTATTACAGTATGTATACAGTATATGTAACTATGTATGTTGAATATGACCAAAAGGATAAGATTAATGATTCTAACACAAATCTTATCAATATTTCTTATGTTTTTCTTCACTGTCAAGGGAATTTGAAAAATTAACTCTCCAAAGTTCATTTTCACACTATATTATGGTCTGATGCCTAGGGATGCATTTCACAAGGCACTCCTTACATTTTCGAAGACAAATTTACCATGCATTTGCAAAGGCTTATATTCTCTTGGGGTGAGGTGGTACAGGATGTGGTTGAGATGAACAAGTAGATGAAACATAATGAATATTAATAGGGCATTACATGCATAAACATAAGAAGGTAATGTTCTTGCTGCTTCTGTCTCTGTGTTGGTATGGGATCTTGAAGTGGATAGAATGTAATTGTGTTAACTGGCTGTTGATTGCTGGTTGTGACTTTTTGATGTGTAGGGCCTCGCTGATGTCCAGTCTTCTGTTATCATTATACCTGTATACGTTGGTCGTCTTCAGGCATTCTGTTTAGTGTGTGGAGAGTTCTTCAAAAGTAGGTTGACATTCGTCTTGTTTTTGTAGAAAATTGTTAATTGTATCTTTTGATTTGTGTCTGTGGGGATAACGTTCCTATCAATAATATCTTTCAGAACTCTTTCCTCTGTTTTATGAGCCGTGGAAAAGAAGTTCCCGTAAAACAATCTAATAGGAGGTACAGGTGTTGTGTTGGTTGATTTTTCAGAGGTTGCATGGCGTGTCACCTCTCATTTAATGACGTCTTCAACATAACCATTAGAAAAGCCATTATTGACTAGGATCTGCCTTACTCTATAAAGAGTTCCTCGTAGAGTAACATCATAGAGTTTCAATGTGGCTTTTGGAACTGAAAAACAAGAGTCACGAGGAGAGACTAGAGGTGTTAAACATGCCAAAACTAGAAGATATAAAAAAAAAAAGAGGTGATACAATCATCACTTACAAAATGCTAACAGGATTCGACCAAATTGACAAAGAGGAATTCCTGAAACCAGCAGCTTCATGAGGACACAAACCCCACACATGAGAGGCCGTAGCACTATCAACTAGGCTATGAGCAGTTTATAGTCCAGGTGAATGGAATGTTTATTTCTACGGAAATGTGGATGGCAATTTATAAGAGGACACAGATGCAACCTAAGGAAACAAGGTGCCAAAAAAATATTATTATGCTTCCTTTTACAAACTGAGTGGTAGACAGTTGGAACAAGCAAAATGAGAAGGTGGTGGTGATCAAAACTGTCAGTAGTTTCAAAGCATTATACAACAGAGTACAGTATTGTACTGGGAAGATGGGACACCATGAGCATAGCTCTCATCCTGGAATTACAGGATGCAAGAGAGGATGAGGTCTCAACCTCTCTCAACTGGTAATTATCAGTTGAGAGCCGGGACCAAAAATTCAAAGTTCAACCCCCTGGAAGGACAACTAGAAGAGTACACCCAACCCGCATTAAGACAGGGAAGCCCCAAGACTCCTAACTTACCCTTAATAAGGTCCACAACAAGCGAGGTGGACCTTTAAAGGAATAACTCTCGAACACGCCAGAGCAAGACACTCTAGAAAGCACACAGGGGATGCTAACTCTGAGCACATGCAGCTACAAACACACTTAAATACTGGCTCACACTACACTGCAGTGTACAGGAAATGCCACAAGTGCCAACACCACACCACTTAGCATCACAAGTAGAAATCTGGAGCCAGCATGGAAGAGGCAACCCAGTATGCACTACATCAGTGACAAAACTGGTTGACTCTACCTCCCCCCAAGTGGGGGAAGGTAGAGTTAACAAGCTTGTGCTAGTTCCGAGAGAATTTGATCATTTCTTTATAAAGTTTGGGAGAGTTCTTTAGGCAGGTTTCGAGGTTCTGTCTCTCTTTGAATTCAGCATTATTGTGTTTTGACTGACTTTCTGGTTGCCTTCCTTGGTGCTAAAACAAGTGTCACCACTTGATGTGCCTCTGCAAGAGGGCCAGGTTTTGTTTCTGGTAGGCCTATAAAACTGAACGGCTGATCCTATCTAGTAGATGGCATCATCTCAGCTTCAGGGAGCCACAAGGGGCTGCCCCCCCAGAAAAATGCATTAATCAGCACCTCCACGTATACTCTATTAAAAAAGAAAAAGATACATTTCGTACAAAACCTATACTCGTAGCAAACTCATTTGCAAACTTTTTTATGCCAAATTTACAGTTATAACTCAAAACCGAGAAAACACAAAGATGAGTAGAGGACTGTAAAACATTTTAGGCATCGTTGAGTGGCATCCTGAGATGTCTGGATTGTTAATGGCTGGGAATGTGCAGATGGGCCAGAACATTGAAGTTTTAAATGGACATTCTTGTCCAAGAATGTCCAAGGTTTGTTAAATGGACAAACCTGAACTGGTTTCTCACCATCACTTGACTGAATAGCTCGGTGGTTATCCACCTCCCGAGAAGGGGCTTAAAACGGCAGGTGCACCAGATCGGGCAGGATTAAAAGTAACATGTGAATCAACTGAATGAACAAGGCTTTTATGCATGTGAAAATTATCAGGATAGACATCAAAATATTTTGTTCTCATATGTCTTCTTCACCTACGTGAAGTAGTAGGACACGAGGAAATGGCAAGTGTGCAAGTCGTAAAGGTTTTTTTTTTTTTTTTTTTTTTTATTTTCTACCACAGACGTGGCCACACATTTACAATGCTAAACAGGATATATACATTTTCTTCTATCCTCCATGGACAGGGTTAGAGATCAGTTAAAGGGGGTAAAAGGCACTGATGCAACAGATGGAGTTATTCATCACCTGGAACAACCCATGACCCCAGTTTTGACTAACCCCAGTTAGTCACCAACGAGGAGGTCATGGGAGACTTTCCTGCAATTAAGTGCCAAGGATCAGAAGGGTGTACCAAATACAGAGCCGGGTCAGAATCCAACACAGTAGACATTACTGAGCCCATTGGTTGTACCTCCTCAGGGAAGGATGGGGAAAACTGATTTTTAATAGCAATCTAATTTGAGGGCATAGTCTCCCACCCCCCATGAGTCTGAAATTTAAGAGTGCTTATTTTCCATGCAAGTTCAGTTTAAAATGGTTGGGACCCAGAGCCATGAGATAGCACTTACTACGGCAGAGTAAGAGCAGGTGCAGGAAACGGCGCGTTATCAATAGGGATGTTTACCGCATTGAATGTTCTGTGCCACAAAGACCTCTCTCTTCCTCATGCCCGAGCCTGGACATCCAAGAGCTACTCCCATGGCAGGGGATCTGATGACCCAAACACGAGCCCTACAACAGTTTCCTCGCACATACGTCTAGAAGGGGAGTGCCAAGGAAGCCTCCACCAGCCCCAAGGTATCATACAGGAACACACTTGCCATGCAAAAGCAAAATGCACAAGAGGGTATTGTATCGTGAATTATTTAATGCATGGATGAGCCAGATTTTTTACTATCAATGACATTTACTGCACCTTTCTTCTCTTGGCTAACACCTCTCCACCCATAAGTGGTAAACCAATTAATGATAATATATATGAATAGTCACATTAAGTTATAGAAAATCTGGGAGCACATAGGTCAAAAAGACATGAAAGGAAAACAACCAAAATAAAAATTCGATAAATTTATTTTTTCCCCAAATGATCAATATGACAATGCCAGAAGGGCTCATTTACATCACCAGAGAACATGGAATGGCTTAGTGGACCCGGCCTACTGTCAAGCAATGGGTGGGGATATGCCAGCACCCGAGACCAAGTGCTTAGGGGGGGCAAGAGAACTACCATTGGAACCTGTCACAATAACTCCTATGCTTGATAATAAATAGCATTGCATGTCCATTAGCAGTAATTAGCTATTGGCTTTCTTCCACTGGGAAAATCAGCATTTATATATGTCCTCAAATGGAATTGGACACCTCATCTCCCAGCTTCTGAGAATTCAAGAATGAATTGACAAAGTCTGACATATAACATAATAAAATACTGTACCACTTATGAACCCCAATTTCCTTTATTCAAAGTTAACACTATAGACAGGGAGGCCTAACAATAAAATGTCCTAGAAAATTTTAAGTTGTCTAATTTGTCTTATAGGATACCTTTCAGCACAAATAATTTATAATATTACAAGTTAAATATAACCAAAGGTCTCATATAAATAAATAATGCATGGACTTGCAGCCTTGCCATCACAGTCTTCCTCTGCTGTCCCCCTCACTATCTTCGTCTGGGTGTGGCAAACACTTTCCCGGACTTTTTTAAAAAGCAGCTCTGGAAGTTTTATATACAGAAAATGTTCCTTATAACTGAAGTACTATATCAAACAATATATAGATACAATATTTCTAGGCGACATAAAATATACAAACACTACGTAAGTGTAATACAAGAGGACAGGTTGCACAAAATATATAATTCTTGGGTCTAAAGGTCCCGCACTGCAACAATATAATAACCAACAGGACCATAGACATATCAGCTTAACCCCAATCAATATAAAGGCCATTTTGCTATTCACATTACTAAACAAGACATATTGGCATGGTACTGAGGGCACAAATTTCTCCCAAACAAATTCATACTCCATGACCCCATATAAATAATAAAATTAAAAAGTAGCTTTTAGTTAGAATTGTACATGAAAAACAAAGTATTTGGGGATATTGATGTGGATGGATTTTTTTGTTACAGCCAAAATTGAGAGGTGAGCTTAGGTGATAGTTTCCAGCCCTCCTGTCTGTGGATCATTTCATAACAAATATTTACAACAATTACTTAACACCTAACTCGGCTCATGTTTTCTGAAATATTTACACGATCCAGACTATTATAAAACAAGACCTCTAGCAGTGTCAAAACAGAGAAAATAGGTCTACGACACATTGTTATTGTTGTAACCAGAAGCTAGAGAAACGCTCCTCTGCCTATCACTACTATTATTCATGTGCAAACAATTAATATCACAAAGGTACAATTTAAGCTTTGATCTTGAGAAGAATGAGTTACTTTGTTAAAGCTGCAGTTGCAACACTGTCTGACACACACAACATTAACAAGGAACACTGTTAAAGGTGCAGGTGCAACACTGTCTGACACACACAACATTAACAAGGAACACTGTTAAAGGTGCAGGTGCAACACTGTCTGGCACACACAACATTAACAAGGAACACTGTTAAAGGTGCAGGTGCAACACTGTCTGGCACACACAACATTAACAAGGAACACTGTTAAAGGTGCAGGTGCAACACTGTCTGGCACACACAACATTAACAAGGAACACTGTTAAAGCTGCAGTTGCAACACTGTCTGGCACACACAACATTAACAAGGAACACTGTTAAAGCTGCAGTTGCAACACTGTCTCTGGCACACACAACACTAACAAGGAACACTGTTAAAGCTGCAGTTGCAACACTGTGTCTGGCACACACAACATTAACAAGAAACACTGTTAAAGCTGCAGTTGCAACACTGTGTCTGGCACACACAACATTAACAAGGAACACTGTTAAAGCTGCAGTTGCAACACTGTGTCTGGCACACACAACATTAACAAGGAACACTGTTAAAGCTGC
This sequence comes from Procambarus virginalis, assembly GCA_020271785.1. Classification (NCBI taxonomy): domain Eukaryota; kingdom Metazoa; phylum Arthropoda; class Malacostraca; order Decapoda; family Cambaridae; genus Procambarus; species Procambarus virginalis. Next base: position 130,614 of record WNGS01164945.1, read on the forward strand.
AGGTGCAACACTGTGTCTGGCACACACAACATTAACAAGGAACACTGTTAAAGCTGCAGGTGCAACACTGTGTCTGGCACACACAACATTAACAAGGAACACTGTTAAAGCTGCAGGTGCAACACTGTGTCTGGCACACACAACATTAACAAGGAACACTGTTAAAGCTGCAGGTGCAACACTGTGTCTGGCACACACAACATTAACAAAGAACACTGTTAAAGCTGCAGTACACAAACTGCACCACCACTCAAATGTTGTACCAGTTATTATTATTTGCCAGACTAAAAAGCAAAGTAAATACACAAGGATATTTCACATATCAAATACCTTGTTATCTCTAAGTACATTACCAATAATTTCCAAAAGAAAAAGAACCATGGCTTAAAAGAAGTCATAAATATTAGCATGATTTATAATAAGATAAATTCTAAATGTGAAAGTGAATTATATAGAATAAAATAAGTTACAAAACACGATTTCAATGCCTGCAACATAACGTTAAGTACAAGGAAAGAACACTCGTCACAAACATTTGCAACATGAAAACTTGTGTTTTGCATAAATGCGTAGAAAATAGGGAAGATGCACTTGTCTAACAGCAGCAATAAGATGCCAGCGTTAAACTGCACCAAACTGGGAGACCTGGACCCAAACCGTTAAAATCCACACACAAAATCACTAACCCATTTCTGAAAACTGTCACAAACCTTATTACCACATCACTAGTTAAGCTCCTTATTCTCCTCTATTTCTCAAAATATTATGAGTTAAGGCTTCATTCACAAGTCCAGCAACAATCATGGCACAATGACTCCTGCCTACTGACTCAGTATTAACTGAAATTCAAGGACATTATTAAAATAATAATAATAATAATATGAAACACACAACTTTATAGATAATGCTAACCCATTATGAAAACCAAGAACAAATATACGTACTGTATTTACAATAATTATAACAATAAGTGGCCTGTTTACAGTAGCCTCACATTCTTCTCTCACTACACTCACAATATTCAACATGGTGTCATCTTCACAGATATAATTCCCACCAAGCCAAGGCTCACTCACACTCTGCTATAATGAACAATGTACAGTATGTCACAACCCACCCAGAATTTATTAGAAATTTTAGGTTGTATATATGCAATACTGTACCGTACTTCAAAGATGTTTCAATTCATGCTTCTTACAACTCCACGCATACAAAAACCCATAATGTTTTCCAATTGGAATTTGTTGTAATATTTTATATAATTACTTGCTTAAAAAAATATGGGCCTTATTGAATGAAGAAACAGACATTTTATGTAGTAAGAGAGAATACAAAATAATTCCAAATGCCACAAGAAAGTGGGCAGGAGTAATCCCAGATGACATGAAGCAACATCCGTGTCACCTCATAATTAATGGTACACAGTATGGGCATGATGCACTTGTGTTGTGAAAGAGGAAGGTCTGGCATGACACCACCAAGACCCAACATGAATGCAACATGTACAGCAAAACACATGGTGATAGAGCAGATGGGTAACACACTACAACTTTACAACACACCAAGGAGAATATTAACCAAAAATGTATTACCCTCTTTGGAGAGGACAATATATGTAAAGAAAATGAAATAAGTT
>WNGS01164945.1:151600-226226 GCA_020271785.1 Procambarus virginalis
CTTTTTGTTGCTTCAATTATGTTCATCAAACAGTGACACATACTGTTGTCGGTTGTTCCACTATATACACAGGTTTATATAGTATCTGCATGTTTTGTTCACCATACGAACCACACTAGTGCCTAGTATGAGTCAAAAGTCACGAGGGATGACCGCCGTGGTACCAGTCCAGCCACTCCCCGCTTCCTACAAGTCATCTGGACTCACCCACATTCTCCTCCCACAATACAACGCCACCACCCTCCCCCCCACAGCATTACTCCTCGCTCCATGGAGCACAGCGCTAAATATCATCACAATCCTCTTATTATCAGACCCATGGTCAGTTTTATCACAGTCAGGGGTCCTGTAATAATATTATCGCTACATAATAGCATGACAAGTATATTATGGCATTTTAGGCGATGCTGTGGTCACAAGCTGAACAGCAGTGCTGTGAGCTATGCTGCGTGCGTCAGGCTTGGTAGCTTACTCGATACTGGGCCCCTAACACCCGGGAGTTTGGCCCACGATTTTTTTTAAAAATGGGCGTCTGTTTACAAGAGCCCTGATGAAGGTGTGGTGAACCCCGTGTATCCGCAGGCCGTTTAAATCTTGCGTAGTACTCCAAACGCATCATATGATGCGATGCGCAATTTACTGCAAGTCGGTCAAAGCATCATATGATGTGATGCGCAATTGAAGGGTTAACCAGGTAGTTAGGCAAGGTTTTATTAGGAACAATATATAAAACCATTTACAGTTTGTCAAATTTAATAGTACTATCTAACCAGGAGGATAGACCATAACGTGTACACCAGTTTGACTGCACACAATGGACTGTGAGGATTTGATTACTCTTACCTTACCTTAACTCTTAGACCGCGCAATACATATACAGTATAGAGGATTTGATTACATTACCGATACCGCGCAATACACTAATAGCTGTTTTAGTGTCTAGCGCTTTAATTTAAATGTCCCACGTGGGATAGGGACAGCTATAGTGCAGCAACGACCGATAGTTGGCAGATGCCACCTTGAAAAAAAATTCGGGCCAACATTCCTGGGTAATTACATAAGTGTAATTACCTAAGTGTAGTTACAGGATGAGAGCTACGCTCGTGGTGTCCCGTCTTCCCAGCACTCTTTGTCATATAACGCTTTGAAACTACTGACGGTCTTGGCCTCCACCACCTTCTCCCCCAACTTGTTCCAACCGTCTACCACTCTGTTTGCAAAAGTGAATTTTCTTATATTTCTTCGGCATCTGTGTTTAGCCAGTTTATATCTATGACCTCTTGTTCTTGAAGCTCCAGGTCTCAGGAAATCTTTCCTGTCGATTTTATCAATTCCTGTTACTATTTTGTATGTAGTGATCATATCACCTCTTTTTCTTCTGTCTTCTAGTTTTGGCATATTTAATGCTTCTAACCTTTCCTCGTAGCTCTTACCCTTCAGTTCTGGGAGCCACTTAGTAGCATGTCTTTGCACCTTTTCCAGTTTGTTGATGTGCTTCTTAAGATATGGGCACCAAACAACGCTGCATATTCTAGCTTTGGCCTAACAAAGTCATGAACAATTCTTTAGTATATCCCCATCCAGTATTTAAAAGCAATTCTGAAGTTAGAAGGGTGTGAGAGCCTCAGTACTGAGTGAGCCACCAAGGCTGACGCACACAGCATGAGCACCAGGACTGCTGTTCAGCTTGTGACCACAGCATCACCTAAAAATGTCAAAATATATGTGTACATGCTATTATTTAGCGATGATAGTATTACAGAAGACCCCTGACTGTGATAAAACTGACCAGGATTCTCATAATAGCAGGATTGTGGTGATATTTAGCACTGTGCTCCATGGGGGGAGGAGTAATGCTGTGGGAGGGAGGGTGGTGGCGTCGTCTTCTGACTGTGTGTGGCCACCTTTTATCGACTGCACTCACCATACCAGCTTAGTGGTTTGCTATGGTGAACACAAATGTTGATACTTATATATATATAACGTGTGTATAGTGTGTAATAACAGCAATAGAAGTATGCTGCGAAATGTTCTGTATCTGCATGTTTTATTCACCATAACTGTACGACTAAGCTTGTATGGCGAATTCAGGCAATAAGAGACATAGCTACACACAGTCAGCTGGCAGCTGCCTCCCTCACTGCTTCAAGGCCAGATGCACTAATATTTCTCCTCCAACAATACTGTTCGTGGTGTTATTACACTATATACACACACACATTATACAGTATATAAGTATCTACATGTTTTATTCACCATAACTGTACAAAAAGCTGGTATGGTGCCCAAAGACTATAGTGGCCACCAGTACACAACATGACAAGTCATGCAGATGATGCCTCCTCCCTCACCAAAATGGCTGCTCTCAACATATTCCTATTGTTGTTATTACACTCTATACGATAGTAGACTTGTAGTCTAGTTGGATGCAACGCCTGCTGTGGCTGTGAAGGCCAACCTGAGAATGACAGTCCCGACTGCAGCGAGCGCAGATAAACGCCGAAGCGGGTGCATCTGACAGTGGTTGACACCACCTCTGAAGTCTATTTTCCTCTGCCTGCCTCTTCGATTCATCCTCGAATTGCTGGAGTCCCTTCTGCACTTTGCATCAACATCCAGATCTGTCTGCAGCTGCTGCCTCCCAAGTGTTGATGTTGATGTTCATCTGCTTGAGGTCGAGTTTGCAGGCGTCTTTGAAACGCAGCCGAGATCTTCCGGTGGGTCTCCTTTCTGATGCCAGTTCTACATACAAGAGGCCCTTTGGTATGCGGCCATCTTCCATGTGTGTGACATGTCCAGTCATCACATGCGTCTCTGCTTCAGGAGAGTGAACATTGATGGGACTCCTGTTCTCTCGAATACTGTGTTGTTGGTGATGTGGTTTTTCCATGTGATGTCAAGGATGTGTCCCAGGTTCCACACGTGAAAGGTATTGAGCCGTCTCTACTGGCAAGAGTGCAGGGTCCGAGATTCCGAGCCATAGAGAAGTATACTCACCACACATCCCATGTAGACTTGTGCCTTGGTGTGCACTGTCAGTTTGACATTTTCCCAAATGCACTTTGTGAGCTTGGCTATTGTTGTTGCGGCCTTCCCGATACGCCTGTTGAGTTCAGTGTCCAGGGAAAGGGTGTCTGAGATTGTAGAGCCCAGGTACACAAACTCGTGAACTGCCTCCAGAACATAATCTGCAATGTTTATAGAGGGTAGCTCATTGACGTCTTGTCCCATCACCTGTGTCTTCTTCAGGCCGATTGTCAGGCCGAATGCGGAACAGGCTGCGGCAAAGTGATTGAGTAGCTACTGCAGGCCTTCTGTTGTGTGTGGGGTGATCGCTGCGTCGTCGGCGAAGAGGAGCTCCCTGAGGATTCGCATTTGTACTTTCGTCTTTGCTCGGAGTCTGGATAGATTATAGAGCTCTCCATCAGATCTTGTATGGAAGCACTCTGTGGTTGTTCCAAAGGCATGCTTGACGAGGATCGCGAAGAAGATGCCGAACAGGGTTGAAGCAAGAACGCACCCGTTTAACACCACTGTTGATGTTGAATGGTTCAGAAGTTGAGCCGTCGTACACGACTGTCCGCTTCATGTCCTTGTGGAATGATTGTATCATGCTGAGTAGGGAGGGTGGGCAGCCAATTTTGGCCAAGATCTTGAAGAGTGAGTCCCTTCTCATGAGGTCGAAGGCCGTTGTAAGGTCAATGAAGGCAATGTACAAGGCTTTTCTCTGCTCCCTGCACTTTTCTTGACACTGTCTCAGGGAGGACACCATGTCAGTGGTCGACCTCTCTGCTCGGAAACCACAATGTGACTCGGGGTACACTCTTTCAGCAAGAATCTGAAGCCTGACCAAGACAGCCCTGGTGAAGAGTTTGCCGACGACGCTGAGGAGGGAGATGGCGCGATAGTAGTTGACACTCTATACACACGTTATATGTAAGTATCTACATTTGTGTTCACTATAGCGAACCACTAACCACCCACTAAGCTATTATGGCAAGTCCAGTCAATAAAAGGTGGCCACACAGTCAGAACACGACGCCACCTTCCTCCCTCTCTCAGCATTACTCCTCCCACCATAGAGCACAGTGCTAATTACCACCACAATCCTGCTATTATCAGAATCCTGGTCATTTTTTATAACAGTCAGGGGTCTTCTCTAATACTATCATCACTAAATAATAGCAGGGTCATATATATTGTTACATACTTAGGTGATGCTGTGTTCACAAGCATCCAGTAAACAGACTCCATTTTTCCAAAATGGAGTCTGTTTACTATCGATCAAGGCTGGATTATAGCTGCCCCTATTCCTCGTGGGGCCTTTAAAATCGCACGCTAGACCCTCAATCATATATGTACGATGTGCGCCATTCCATGAGTTACTCCTATTGTATATGTATGTATTGTGCCGTTTAAGGGCTAAAGAACTCTGGCAAAGAAAGAGATCCTTGGATAGTTTGGTATAGTAGATGTCACCTGAGGCCCACATAAAGGACATTGTGGGAGGAGCATATGCTACACTTTCCAACTTCAGAATCACTTTTAAATATAGTTTCCAGAATTTTGGTTTCACAAAGATCGTGAACAGTTCCTTTAATATTTCCCCCATCCCTGTATTTTAAGTGATTCTGAAATTTTAAAGCATAGCATAAACTTCCCATGTAAAGGACCATGTCCTTCACATGGTCCTCGGGTAACAGCTTTTGATCTAGAACCACCCCCAGGTCTCTTTCTTTATCATTACTCTTTATAGTCTTTTCACATAATTTGTAGGTTGTGTGTGTGTGTGGCCTATTTTCTTCAATTCCACCTGCTACAATGTGCCATTTATTCACATTAAATTCCACTGGCTAAGTGTTTAAGTGTTGCTCCATGCACTTTGCCAGGTCTTCTTGAAAGGCATGACAATTGTCTAAGGTGCAAAGCCTTATTACTAAATGGCTCCCAAACCTAAACCAGAGTAATAAAGAGACGGGTGGAGGCATTAAATAAGTCAAACCAATAGAATATATACAAGAAAATGAGGTTATCTTGAGGCTATCTTGAAATGATTTCAGGGCTTAGCGTCCCCGTGGCCCGGTCCTCGACCAGGCCTCCTTTTTGTTACACCCCCCCCCCAAGGAAGCAGCCCGTAACAGCTGTCTAACTCCCAGGTACCTATTTTACTACCAGCTAACAGGGGTATCAGGGTGAAAGAAACTTTGCCCATTTGTTTCCGCCTTCACCGGGGATTGAACCCGGAACCTCAGGACTACAAATCTGAAGCACTGTCCACTCAGCTGTCAGAAGCCTTGCTGTACATGGTTGAATAATAACCATGTATAAATTTGTAACAGGACTCAATAACTCAAATAGAGGAATCCTTGATAGATGAAACATTGAGAACAACAAGCCATAGATACAGGGCACAAAAATATAGGTGCTGAAAGACTCGAACAAATACTTCTTTGTAATTGAAGTAGTCAACACACACACACGAGGGGGAGGGGGAGGATATTAGCATATTCCAAAATCACCAGAAGCATCAGAACACTAAATAGCTTAGGTTAGTCATTAAGGAAGAAGGGAACAACCCAAGTACAGTATAGCTCACATCCTGTAGCTACATATATGTAACTACACACAGTTACCGAGGGATCTCTAAACATAAGTAAAAGATACAGTAATCGCACACGAAATGGACTCGAGGCAGAATGGGAAAAAATTGCAAGTGAAGTGACCCATAAATGTTTTAATTACTAAATGAAAAAATTATAAAATTTTCAGATGATATTCAAATAAAGAAGATAAATACAGACAGATACAAAAACATTCTTTCATCCCAGTCCTTCAGCTTTCCACACATTTAAATGTAAATATAGATGGTTTTACAGCCTCTTTTTAAGCCACCTTTTCCTAGCTAAGAATTACAAACACATTCTAAACGATGTAATCCAGCTTTGTGACAACTTGGTGAGCAATTGGAGGAAAACAGAAATGTATACATGATCATGGAAACCTCAAGACAGACTGATGTATTTAGTGACAATATTAAACAAAAAAAAAAATGCAAATAGGGACAAAAATAACCTACAGTAAACAACGCATACTTTCAAGAGAAACACCGCTTCCACTGCACACTCCACACAGATCTTTATGATGCTTACCCTTAATCCACTCTCACTCTTAATGTCCATTATAGAAAGTACTGTTTCATACAGTATGGCATTGCCCACATTCTTGGAAGATTCAGTATTGGTGGCCACCTGTGCTAAAATATCGTTCATGGTTTCCGAGGCTTCACTGTCTCCACAACCAAGAATTCGCAGCAGTTTCAGAATCTTGACCTAAAATAAAAGAAAATATATACACATTTTGATACAGGTATTATCAAACATGAAATATGATCTACAGAATGCATTTTTTAATTTCACAACAATTGAGAAAAAACCCAGCGTTGAATGTAATGAAACGCCATTCTCTGGGAGAAACATGGAGGCTCCCCAGAGCTTATCCAGGCTGATATGGCACTAGCTGTATTAGACTTTGGCATCAGTCAGTGTGAATGGAGTTCATAGGCCTACCAGGGACCATGGCCAGAACCTGGCCTCCTCAGAGAGGCACGAGGAGCAATGGCCTACAGAATTGCACATGTGATTTGGAACATTCTGTGTCTACCATCGACCGGGTCAGGCACCCAGACGTAAGCATCCCAAAACAAACCCCAATTCTGGTTGTAACTATGTACTACTAAAAGTCAAACGAGTGGACAGAACTCCCTAAAGAAAAACAAGACGTCATGTCTTGTTTTTCGTAAACATCACGTTGCCGCGCCGCCATCTGCGCAGCTCCCCCCTTCCCGAGAGGGGGAAGTGGGAGCCCCCAGACCCCTCACGCCGGCTACCCACACCTTCAGTTTGAAGGCTGGATGTCAAAATACACGAAAAAACTGCTGACCGGCAGGAGGGTGGGATGCCGGGGAGCCTCTGGGTCTCACCCAGAAAATAACGTTTTATTACATTCAACACTGGTTTTCTGGGGGGGGGGGGGAAGGGGGGAACCTCTTCGGCTTCCTAGAGGTACTTAACAAAATATGAAAACAAGAGGACAACTGGCTACAACTACCGACCCAAAGTGACACAGGCCCAACTAGGCCCCGGAACACTGACCAGGTAGCATGCAGTTAGGACCCTGTTCGACCGCCAAAAACTCGCGCCCGAATGTCAGCCCAAGACATGTTACCGAAGACGGCAGCAAGAACAGCAAACTTATAAACATCGTTTATAAAACGTCATCACCGCCAGACAATATATAGGACACCTCCCTGGAGAGCCAGTCTCCCTCTCTTAGTGCTCTTGGATCACCTTAGCACCCTGCAACGCCGTCTGCCTTCAGCCAAAGTCGTGTGCTGGATGCTGTGGTGGTATGGTAGTTGTCTTCAGTACCACCAGTATACTCTTGTATTGTATTAGATTTAAACTGTAATTTACTTATATTATTTGTTCTATTATAAACAGCCAAGTGTTCTCAAGTGCCATTTTTGTTCATTAATATTTAAGTACTGTAAATTGTTTTAATTATTTATTTGATGATTTTCATTTGTTTCCACTGGTGACTTCCACACTGCAAGGGCCAAAAGCAGCATTTTTGTTTATATGATGGAGAGCCATACCACCTTGGTTCAGTATAGCTGCGATACCTGCGATTCAGTATAGCTGCTGGGAGCCGGTCGGCCGAGCGGACAGCACGCTGGACCTGTGATTCTGGGTTCAATCCCAGGCGCCGGCAAGAAACAACGGGCAGAGTTTCTTTCACCCTATGCCCCTGTTACCTAGCAGTAAAATAGGTACCTGGGTGTTAGACAGCTGTCACGGGCTGCTTCCTGGGGTAGAAGCCTGGTCGAGGACTGGGCCGCGGGGACACTAAAAAGCCCCGAAATCATCTCAAGATAACCTCAAAATATACCACCAACCCGTCACACTGGCTAGACCGAATTACGCTGCAGATGACCTGGGAGACCCGAACCCTGGAACAGGGAAGAAGGGAAACCGGGTCAACCCCAAAGCGAGTCCCCGGACACCCAAAGAACCCTCTGAAAAGCAGCCGTCTCATTCTTTGCCAGAAAAGGAGGAGATGGTTGCAAACAAACAAACCTATCACCAGAGCCAAAAGATCAGAAACCCCTGTGCCGGAGGAGAGCATGAAGCTCCCCGACCCGACCCCCAGAGGCCAATGCCAACAGGAAAAGAGCTTTGGAGAGATGATCCTGAACCGAAGGGGCCACAACAAACTGAAAGGAGAGAGATAAGAGAGAACCCTGTCCAACGACCAGGACAGCTCAGGCGGCGCATGAGCAGGCCGGAGGTGAAACAATGCCCGAGACAGCTTGCGAAACGGTTCAGAAGCAACATCAATGCTGAAAGCAAGCTGCAGCGGCTCCGCCAATGCCGCACAATACGAGGCGACAGAATTCGGCATAAGATGAAGGTTAAGAAACAGTTACGAGAGAAAGGACAAAGTAACCTTAACCGAAAGTGAAGTGTACATATAAAGAGAAAAAGAGAAACAGAAGGACCGCCAGGAAACTTCATACTGTTGACGAAGCACGCAGATGGGACACTATTAACGAAGCCACCTGATCACCATACAGATGGTGATAGACCTCGAGTCAAAAATAACAGACGCACAGACTCGAGGAGAAGATCGAACCAGCCACGTAAAGGACCAAAACGACCATCTGAAAGAGGCAGAGCCGCGGGAAAACCCCAGGGTTTGGACACCGAGCAAGAAGCGCCTGAAACCAAGGAGCAAAGAGGACTACTCTTCCCTGGTAAGTCTCCGAGCGAGCTAGGACCTGGAGTAACCCGAAATTGGGGAGGAAGAGGTACAGGGAACCCCACTTCGACCAGTCCTGCTGAAAAGCATCGACCCCGATAGCCTTGCAGTCAGGGAAGAGCACCACACATACAGGAGACACCTTGTCCACCCCAACACGAAGGTCCACCTCCAGGAACCCCTATGTCTGGCAGAGTCAACTGAATAATCGGTCGACCGTCTATTCCAGACAGGGAAATGAACCGAGACAGGCCATCTGCCACAACATTGGACACCCCCCCGAATGTGAACGGCCAGGAGAGCCAAACCCCCCGAGAACTCAGCAGACGAGTTACCCAAAGCGACCAGCCCCAAAGAGCCAAGGACCGCATCGAACCCTCTTGGTTCAGGCAATGAACCCCCGGGGAGCAGTTCGAATGGAGCCGGATCGTCGATTCATGAGCTAATCGAACCCTCTCAAAAGTTACATCCACGTGGTCGCGAACTCCGCACAGTGCTGTGGGCCCGATGGAAGACCAACCCCACAACCTCTGGCCGCCGTATGGTGAGCACTGGTCACAAAGCCCACAGCCAAGAAGAAAGCATTAATGAACACATCGAGTGTGGGTTCGGGTAGGCGCCAAGGCTCTGAACCTCAAAAGACCCGAAGAGGAAGCCGGCGATGCAGCAGCCGATGCAAGGCCCCCAGATGCCGAACCTAGTGGTCGCGAGAGAGGTGGAAGGGATGCTCCTGGAGGAACCAGAACAGCCGACAAAGCCAAACCCGACCCGGCAGGTAGACCATTACGGCAAAGTTTAGGCTCCCGCACAAACCCTCGAGCAACCGCTCGAGGGTTGGGTGCCTGATCCGGTCGATGGGTGCCTGATCCAGTCGATGGCAGATATAGAATGCTCCAAATCACATATGCAATTCTATAGGCCATTGCTCCTCATCCTCTCTGAAGGGGGGGCCAGTTTCTGGCTCGTGGTCCCCGGTAGTCCTAAGAACTTCATTCACACTGATGCCAAAGCCCAACAGTTCCATATCAGTCTGGATAAGCTCCGGGAGCCGATGGGGCTCCTCCCAGAAACACTGATTGATCGTAGAATATATATGTCATATATATGAGCCCATAATTTTGAGAATATAGATGTTCACCATTGAACTATATAAACTCCTCAAATTACACACTTTTGGAATAATATTACAGCAAAAAAACAAGGAACGAATGAGAACATCAAAATAATGTGAAACATTATATTCGCAGTAATTTGCCCCCCCCCCAATGGGTGGCGGGCCGACTGACCCCCAGCACCCATCGCTCGGCACCAATAATTTGCTCAACTTCCCAGCTCCATCACTGCTAAAGTAGTCACTTTTTTTTTAAGTTTCCCTTGTTCAGAGACTGCATTTTAACAATAGAAGAAGAGAAATCATTTTTCAGTAAGAATTTATTTACAGCACACATGGGTGTACCCATGGTGTGCCGTAATACATTGCCATTGAGGGGCAATATATCGGACATGAGAAATGTCACAAGTGGAGTACCACAGGAACCAGTTCTTGCACCAGTAACGTTCATTGTCTACATAAACGATCTACCAGACAGAATACAGAATTGAACAAACATGTTTGCTGATGATGCTAAGAAAATAGGGAAGATAAGAAACTTAGATAGTCCATGGGCCTGACAGCTGAGTGAACAGCGCTTCAGATTCTTAGTCCTGAGGTTCCGGGTTCGATCCCTGGTGGAGGCAGAAACAAATGGGCAGTCTCTCTTTCACACTGATGCCCCCTGTTCACCTAGCAATAAATAGGTACCTGGGAGTTAGCTGCTACGGGCTGCTTCCTGAGGATGTGTAAAAAAAAGGAGGCCTGGTCGAGGACCGGGCCACGGATACGCTAAGCCCCGAAATCATCTCAAGATAACCTCAAGAAGAAAAATGACTGTCACGCCCTCAAGAAAACCTGGACAAAATAAGTGTATGGAGCACCACTTGGCAAATGGAATTTATTGTGAATAAATGCCATGTTATGGAATGAGGAATAAGAGAACATTGACCCAACACAACCTATATAATATGTGAGAAATCTTTAAAGAAGTCTGATAAAGAAAGAGATCTAGGCGTGGTTCTAGATAGAAAACTATCACATGAGGATCACATTAAGAACATTGTGCGAGGGGCCTATGCTACACTTTCTAACTTCAGAATTTCTTTTAAATACAGTACATGAATGGCGAAATACTAAAGAAATTGTTCACGACTATTCTTAGACCAAAGCTGGAATATGCAGCGGTTGTATGGTGTCCATATCTCAAGAAGCACATCAACAAACTGGAAAAGGTGCAAAGACATGCAACTAAATGGTTCCCAGAACTGAAGGGCAAGAGCTACGAGGAGAGGTTAGAGGCATTAAATATGCCAAAACTAGATGATAGAGGAAAAAGAGGCGATATGATCACTACGTACAAAATATTATCAGGAATCGATAAAATTGATAGGGAAGAATTCCCGAGACCTGGAATTTCAAGAACAAGAGGCCATAGATTTAAACTAACAATGCTGCCGAAGAAATATAAGAAAATTCACTTTCGCAAATAGTGGTAGACGGTTGGAACGAGCTAGATGAGAAGGAGGTGGAGGCCAAAACAGTAATTTCAAAGGGTTATATGACAGAGTGCTGGGAAGACTGGACACCATGAGTTTAGCTCTCATCCTGGAATTACACTTAGTTAATTACACACTAAAAACTGTCAATGGAGGTACAAACAAATTATAGCAAAATTTTATGGTATCCAAACTCTTGATACCTATCAAGCTTGAAATACCAAGCTGTGTGCCATAACTGTGTGGCATAAATGGAAAGTAAAAATGCATGTGTTGTATATTAGGAATCTACGGGTGAGCCACCACTATGGTTTAATTTTGTGATCTCACAATTTACAGCTACGTGAAGAGATGATAAACAAAATATACAATATTCTATTTTCAAATTGACTGGCATGGCTGTCATTTATCATAGTAGTCTGGGCAAAATATGTTATGATTAAAAATAAAAAACAGGAAATCACTTTGTTAAAATCCAGGGCATACTGCTATAATGCCCATCCATACAGGATTAAATATAACTTTATATTACTGGACCAAATATCTGACATTAAATATTTTAAGTAATAGATATTCATGGCCATAGAATGAGACAATAATACTGTATTCACCAACCTGTAGAAAGGGATCTGAGACACCTTGAACATCGTGCTCTGGAGAATAGCCGGCCATGATCAGATTCTTGAGGATACGCACCAGGTTTGGAACAATCTGATAAAACAAATAATTATAATATGGTCTAGAACAACATTTACTAAACATTTTATCACAAAGCATTTTTAATTTAATTGTGAAGCAAATAATGAGAAATGCATAAAACTGAGTTAACAAGTTATAACTCATAACTATTTAAATAGTAAAATGTATACACAGTACTGTCAAGAATAGCTGTATTGATTGTTATGGTACTGATGTAAAGATTGATGTAAAGATTGGTTGAATTGTTATGGTACTGATGTAAAGATTAGCTGTATTGATTGTTAAGGTACTGATGTAAAGATTAGTTGTATTGTTATGGTACTGATGTAAAGATTAGCTGTACCGATTGTTATGGTACTTATGTAAAGATAAGTTGTACTGTTATGGTACTGATGTAAAGATTAGCTGTATTGATTGTTATGGTATTATGTAAAGATTAGTTGTACTGTTATGGTACTGATGTAAAGATTAGCTGTATTGATTGTTATGGTATTATGTAAAGATTAGCTGTACTGTTATGGTACTGATGTAAAGATTAGTTTTATTGTTATGGTACTGATGTAAAGATTAACTGTATTGATTATTATAGAACAATATAGGTAAACTGTGCATAATATAGGGTGAAAAGTGGGAAAACAGCAAAGGCACAATCTGCACATGCAGAAAGTAAGAGATACAGTATTATATTTTAGATTAGACTGCAAACACCCAAGCTGTGTGAAATTGTGATACTGAAAAAAATGCCTTTTCCTGCAAATAGTAGTATTATTAAGTAGCCCTTTTCATACACTAAAGATTTTCACTCTTTGTTTTATACACAAAACTCCCACTAGAGATAACAAATAATGTTAAATATATAGTACATCTCAAGATCACCACACACTTGTATCACTAGCTAAAGAGTTAGCCATGTTGGTTTGAATGCCTACTGCACAACTCTCTCCTACCAACCTTACAATGACACCCACCACCATTGTCTAACCACATCTCTTATACCCATTACCCACATCGACCAACAATACAAATATCTGCGCTAATGTGCGGATGTGTGAGAGCCGAGTCTTGTCTACCGATTTCTAGCTAGCATACAGAACAAATGTTTTGAAGACTAAAACTGCTACTCAGAGAACTTCAGTATTGTTATTTCTATCACATATTCCTTTTTCTGAACTTGAAGCAGTATGTATTCAAAATCTCTTAAGTAAATGAAATGTACTGTAAAATATTCATTCAGTGTTGGCTGCCTTTTTATCATTGATTATAACTTGGCTGGTCTCATTTTTAAGGGCATACCAAGTCGTTTGTCGTCGTTTTGCTTTTTATATAGGCTTAAAAAGACTTCATATCTTTCTTAATGTTTTCACCATGTTTTCTTTTAAAGTTCTTTTTGGTTGGCCTGATTTCCTTAGTAGCCAAATTTTATGCACTTCTGTATACTACCTCAATCTATGTGATTCCTGGTGGATTAATGATTCTTCCAGAGGGATTATGGAAGAAGATATCTGCCAAACATTTGAACTGGCAGATATGTAAACCCATCCTGTAGATATTCATGTATCAACACGTTAACCACCATGCTGCGCCGAGTTTATTGTGAAATTTCCCGTGTGCATGAAATAAAGTATTCCCCAAAAATTCTTTTTTCTTCATAAAATGATAAAATTCCCTTCCCTGAACATGTCTATGTAAAAATAAGTACCAAATTCCACTTACTTTGGCTGTGGGGACATGGAAAAGGTGCGCTGTGACGTCATCAGGGCCTGGTCGCCCGTGCGTGACTCGCCCAGACACGGTCGCGCGGGCCATTCAAGCACCGGGTGTTGCCACAAATATATTTTCAATTATTTGTTTTATGTATTTCCAATATGGTTTTATTCGTTTTTTTATCGTATATAATGCATATTGTGTCCTTTACAATATGTAAACAGTAGAACGTTCAAAATGTTCCATGGAACTGTGATACATGTGTCAGTAATTTTTATTGTCGCAATATTACCTGTTAAAAATTCACTAAAATTACAATACTGTATGTACAGTTTCACACACTATTTACACAGTAACACACTGTATTACACACTCAGTACTTCAGAAGTGAGTAATAATCAACGAAGTAGTCCATGGTACACAGTGCGACTTCGCCCTGTGCACCAGGTACAGATAAATTTTCGCTTCTTGTTTCTTCATTCTTTGTGCTTGCAAATAACGCACTCACGTACACCCTAGGCTTTAGAACTTGTAGGTGGTATGTAGCCAAGCTTGAAAAGCATAAGGTAGTATTGAAAAGATTATAGGAAAAGATCAATTTGTAAGATAGCCTTGAAAAGATCACTTTGTATGGTCCCACACAGGAAGAGATGCAGCTTGCCTCAAAGAGTGTCCGTCAGTCAGAGAGAGATTCAGGTATTCTTGAAAATATCTATGGAAAACACCACCATGGAAGCCACTAACACTGTTCATCTATGCTACTTGTATCAGATGCATCATCACTGAACGCAGAAAACGATTCATCTCTGTATCATCTAAATAAATTGGAGATAGCATAGGATTGCAAGGGTGACGCTCGGAGCTACAACTGAAAACGCTCGCTGTATCGTCCTCATGGGTGCTGTATCACTTGCATCCAACTTGTGTTAGGTTCTTATTGCCCCTAGCTTCAATATTATGACCCTTATGTTCTTCAAACAATAAGGTTTGAATTTCACCGACAGAGCGTTATCTTTCAACACCGCGTCGGACAGGTGTTTGGGAGCCAGAGACGCGTGCACCACCCATGGTCGCTCATTCAGTACTAACCCAGCCAGCAGCCCTAGGACATTCTGGGAATTTTTTCTAAGATGGCTGCCTCTCACTGGAGGTCCTAAGAGTCCATTTCGTACACAACCAACCTTGTACTGTACACATTCAGAATTGGTACCGAAAAATCAAAAAGAGTTTTCTCGGTTGGCATAGTTTCCCGCCGACCAAGAATACTCGGCTGGTGCAGTTAAGTGGTTAAGCAGGCCACGAAAATGAGGGAAGAGGATGTTCCATCAATGAAGAATTTAATATTTACCAGGAAAGAGAGAGATTTTACATTCAGTGCCTTCCTCCCTTGGGAAAGAGCAACCATGTCCTCTGGAAATAAAATATGCAATGCAATATAATCTAAAAGAGCATGGGGAAATGTAAACGATTTATAAACTTTATTTCAGGAGAGGACACTATGGGGAACTTAGCAAATTCTTTAATGAATCTGATAGGAAGGGCTTGTAGTTAGGCAAGGAAGTAAATGAGATGTACTGGGTATGCCAAATTCTGAGATATATGATGAAAGTACTGTACAACAAATTTATACCAAAACAGAAATTCAGAAACAGGAAAGAGGATTGGTTCAACAGAAATTGTGAGAGCCAGTGAAGAAAAGCTTAGGAAATGGGTTCAATATAGAAAGAAGCCTAACCCTCAAACAAACCAGCACTACAAACAAGCAAGAAACAAATACACAGCAGTGAGGAGCAAGGCAGAAAGAAACATTGAGAAAGGGGCAGCGAACTAATGTAAAACACAGCCAGGCCTTTTCCAGAAATTCATTACAAGCAAGCTGCATGTAAACGATAAAATTCAAAGATTGAAAATGGGAAACAGAATCACAAGGAATGAAAAGGAAATAAGTGAAACACTAAATGAACAGTTCCAAAGTGTGTGTGTGTTGTGTGTGTGTGTGTGTGTGTGTGTGTGTGTGCAAGCAAAATGAGGTTTTCAGAGAACCAAACAGAGCCAATATCAGAGAGCACCAAACTGTACAGAGAGATGTCTCAATACGAAGTGGAAAAATTACTCGAGGAGCTAGGAAGAAATAAAGTTGTTGGACTAGATGGCGTTTCATCTTGAGTTTTGAGAGAATGTGTACATGAACTGACCATTCTACTTCAATTCATATTTCACATGTTTCTATAGAGGAATCTTAACAGATTCTGCATGAGCTTGGTTACCCAAAGCCTGTTGAACCGGATACTGTATTTGGATTATCCGGCCAAAATTGCACCTTGATAATTTTCTGGCAAAACTTTGCCAGAAAATCAAATCTGGAGAGAATTTGATCTCTGTATCTGGAGAGAAAATCACAGCAATTGTCCTGGAGGTGTTAAGAGGGAGAAGGCAGAAGGTTGTCCTAACTAGACAGCCACGTACTTTACAAACAGCGTGTATCTGAAAATGCCAGCTTCACGATTTGGGTTGGTTAGAATACTCAAGTTTGGGTAGCTAAGGTTCGTATAAAATGGTTCGGGTAGCTGACATGGTTCAGGCAAGTGTCAACCAGGCCTCGCAGCTGGGGTGGGAGACGGTAGTTAGTAAGGGAGGGAGGATGAGTGAGATAGGGAGGGAGGATGAGTGAGATAGGGAGGGAGGATGAGTGAGATAGGGAGGAGGGAGAGGCAGGGAGGGAGGCAGTAAGGGAGAGAGGCAATAAGGGAGATAGAGGTCGTGAGGGAGGGAGCAAGGGAAGTAGTAAGGTAGGAGGATAATTAGTGAGAAAGGGAGGGAAGGAGCAGTGAAAGAGGGGGGCAGGAAGGGGGACAGGGGGGCAAGGAGAGGAGGGGCAGGGAGGGAGAGGGGGGCAAGGAGGGAGAGGGGGGCAAGGAGGGAGAGGGGGGCAAGGAGGGAGAGGGGGGCAAGGAGGGAGAGGGGGGCAAGGAGGGAGAGGGGGGCAAGGAGGGAGAGGGGGGCAAGGAGGGAGAGGGGGGCAAGGAGGGAGAGGGGGGCAAGGAGGGAGAGGGGGGCAAGGAGGGAGAGTGGGGGCAAGGAGGGAGAGTGGGGGCAAGGAGAGAGAGGGGGGCAAGGAGAGAGAGGGGGGCAAGGAGGGAGAGGGGGGCAAGGAGGGAGAGGGGGGCAAGGAGGGAGAGGGGGGCAAGGAGGGAGAGGGGGGGCAAGGAGGGAGATGAGGCAAGGAGGGAGAGGGAGGGCAAGGAGGGAGGAAAGCAGTGAGGGAGGGAGAGAGGTAGTGAGAGGAGGTAGGCAGGGCAGGAGAGAGGCAGTGAGGGAGGTAGGCAGGGCAGGAGAGAGGCAGTGAGGGAGGGAGGCAGTGAGGGAGGTAGGCAGGGCAGGAGAGAGGCAGTGAGGGAGGTAGGCAAGGCAGGAGAGAGGCAGTGAGGGAGGTAGGCAAGGCAGGAGAGAGGCAGTGAGAGAGGTAGGCAGGGCAGGAGAGAGGCAGTGAGGGAGGGAGGCAGTGAGGGAGGTAGGCAGGGCAGGAGAGAGGCAGTGAGGGAGGTAGGCAGGGCAGGAGAGAGACAGCAAAGGATTTATGTATGAAGTGTGTTAATTCGCTGACAAATCACCAGGCCACCAAACCTTCATGCCCATATTAGTTTTGTTTATCTTAGCTGCATGACATGTATGCCATTATACGTTGATTTTCGTGTTAAATGTACAGTATTTCTATACATAATTAATCATTAACATGTTTTATTGCTTCCTGTTTATTAAACAAATACATTTTTACTGCTGTCTTATGCACAGATGGCACAGTATGTGAACCTTCAGCAGAGTGTGTGTATGGGATCTAAGGGAGAGGCAGAAGGTCTGTCAGTGCTTGGGGCGGGATGAGATCCATCCAATATGTCTATGTAAACGCAACCTCATTAGCCAGATTTTTGTCTTCAATTCTGGATGTACATCATATATATTTTTGGTTACACATTTTGTTTAGTAAAATATTATTGTGATAAAAAGTTATAAAAATACTTGTTTCATGAATACTTTATTGTATAGGGGCCTGACGGCTGAGTGAACAGCGCTTGGTGTTCATATTCCTAAGGGTCTGGGTTCAATCCCCAGTGGAGGCAGAAACAATGGGTAGAGTTTCATTAACCCTGATGGCCCTGTTCGCCTAGCAGTAAATAGGAACCTGCGAGTTAGACAGCTGCTAAAGGCTCCTTCCTGGGAATGTGTGCGCGCGTGTGGGAAAATTAGGATTAAGTACTTTCCCAAAATGCTATGCATGCTAGTGGCTGTACAGAATGTAAAAACTCTTGTATATATAAATAAATAAAAATTAGACGGAAACGCTACAGGCTATTTCTGGCTGGCAATCTAATGAGCTAGCCACCTGCCCACAGGTTCTCTTGGAGAGGGAGGGAGGAGAGGAGGGAGGAAGGGAGGCAGTGAGGGGTCATAGGCAATAAGGTACAGAAATAATGAGGGAGAAATTATGAATTTGTATATGAAGGTTTTGAAAACAAGAACAAAAGGAAATGAAACTTTTTTTCTAAAGAAATTTAATTAAAAAAAAAAAAAAAAGAATGAAATTTTTTCTCTAAAGATCTCATTTTGTACAAACACACTGAAACTTTTCGTTTAATGTTTCACACATTTCCTTTTCATTTTCCGTGTGTCTGTCCCCCATTTTTAACCTCCGAATATAATCCTTTACCTGCAGCTTACTTTTAATGAATATAGAAAAGGCCTGGATCTGATTTACATTTGTCTGTTATACCGTTCTCAAAGTTCCTCTCTGCCTCTCTCCTTACTGACGTGTAGTTGTTTCATGCATCTTTGTATCGCTGATATGTTTGGGGGTTTGGCCTCTTTCTATAATGATTCCATGCTTTTGTCTTTTGATCTCTGGCCCTCTTGCAATTTCTGTTGAACCAACCCTGTTTCCCAGGTCTGCAAATCTGTTTTGGTATGAATGTTTGTGTGCCTTCATCATATATTGTGCAAAATTTGCCATACATCTCATTTACTTCCTTGCCTAGCAACAAGTCTGTCCAATTATACCCAAGAAAAAAATTTCTAAGTTCCCCATAGTGTCCTCTCCTGAAATTGAGTTTAACAACTGTTTCACTGTCCCCATTCTCTACTAGATTATATCGCATAGCGTATTTAATGTCCAAGAGGACGTGATCACTCTTTCCCAAGGGAGGAAGGCACTGGATGTCAAATACCTCCTCTTCTTTCCTGGTGAATACTAGATTCAGTACTGACGGAATATCCCCTTCCCTCATTCTTGTGGCCTGCTTGACGTGTTGATACATGAATGTCTCCAAGATGAGGTTTACAAGCCTGTCCAAATGTCCTCTATTCTTGCCTCGTAGGCCTCCCAGTCTATTGCCTTAAAGTTGAAGTCTCCCAGTACCAACAATCGGGATTTATCTTTGTCAGCTCTTACCATAATCTCTCTCATGACCATTATTAGACCCTTTCGTTTGTCATCCAGTTCTTCCTTTGTCCATGTGTTGCTTGCTGGTGGGCTGTAGGCATTTAAAATTATCAGCTTATCTTGATTACAGAGCTGCAATGCCATTATGTCAACATCTCGAGGGTTTTCAAACATTAACTCTCTTACCTTCAGGTGTTCTTTCACCACCACAGCCACTCCTCCCCCCTTCTTAGTTTTCCTGTCATGTCTCCAAACTGAGTAGCCCCTTGGGAATACGACCTCATTTAAAATATTTTCTTAAAGTTTAGTCTCTGGTAATGCGACAATATCTGGGACTTTGAGCTGAATTATATCCTTCAACTCCAATATTTTCAATCTCACTCCATCTATATTAGTATATACTATTTTCAGGAACATGTTCCCCTTCCCTTTGTTCTTTACACCCCTTTCCTTTAATGATTTTGTTGCTTTGTCTTTATGTACCATTTCACAAGCTTTCCAGTCCCTGACACTTTGTAGAAAAAAGAATTCCTCTCTTCTTCATTTCTATCCCTATTTAAATGTTTCGCTTCAATGAGGTTCATTTTCAGCTTTTCTCTGTCCTCTTTTGAGAGGTCTTGTCTTATTGACCAAATTTTGCCATCCTCATCACATTGCAGTTTTCTGGTATTCCGAAGCACTTCGGTCATATATTTCACTCCATTAAACGTCACCCTTAAGGGGCGGTTCTTGTCTTCCTCATATTTTCCTATACTCCTAAAATCACTGACATGCTCCTTTGAATTTAGGCCGTCTCCTATTCCTACAATCTTTTCTATGATTTTCATCTCTTCTGTTGCTCGGTCCACCCTAGATGGAATTTCCTTCTCTAAACATCTAATAACTATTATGGACTTATTTCTATCTGCAGTGTTTTGTACCAGTTTACTGTTGGTAACCAGTTCTTTCCTGATTGCTTGCCTAAGATCCACTTCTTGTTGGTCATTTCTGGTTTTGACTTCCAAACACACTCCTTTGATAGTCTCTTTCTCTTTTACAACTTGGCACATGTCTCTCATATTCTTCTTTATACTTTTCTAGTTCTTTATTCACCTCCTCTATGAGAGTTGTCAGTGAAGTTTCCAGTTGGAGATCCTTACCTAACTCTATATTAACTCTCAGGCTCCCTTGGAGTTGTTCACCATATGAGTATTTTCTTGTTTATTACTTCAAATTCACCACACTTTACTTTCCACACCTCATCTTCTTTCACTAATTCTTTGATTTGCTCCTCCTGATTTGTTACCATGTCCGTTAATGCAGTAATAATCTTACCTTCCTGAAGAATACTCCCTTTCAGAGTACAAAGCTCACTCCTAAGAGCTCCATTGTCCTCTTCTAGTTTAAGCACTTTTTCTTCATACTTCTTTTGCATATCCTCAATTATCTCTAACCTGCCAAGAACACCTCCTTTCCTTATATCTTGTGGTGAGAATCCTTTGAAACAATCATCTGTTGATGTGTCTACATTCCCAGTGGTGGTGGCGGCGGCCATCTTTCTTTTTGTTCTAGAACCAAAACAAACTTTTCCAACTCGGCTATTTTCCCTCACCTTTACTTGTTTATTGTATTTTATTTGCTTTTACACTTCCCTGAACCTTTATGTAACCTGGGACACCACTGTAGCCCTCAACCTGCTCCCAATACTTAGGTAATATGATATTTCCAGGAGCTTGCTTGTGTGTGTAATTACCTAAGTGTAGTTACAGGATGAGAGCTACGCTTGTGGTGTCCCGTCTTCCCAACACTCTTTGTCATATAACGCTTTGAAACTACTGACGGTCTTGGCCTCCACCACCTTCTCATCTAACTTGTTCCAACCGTCTACCACTCTGTTTGTGAAAGTAAATTTTCTTATATTTCTTCGGCATCTGTGCTTGGCTAGTTTAAATCTATGACCTCTTGTTCTTAAAGTTCCAGGTCTCAGGAAATCTTCCTTATCGATTTTATCAATTCCTGTTACTATTTTGAATGTAGTGATCATATCACCTCCTTTTCTTCTGTCTTCTAGTTTTGGCATATTTAATGCCTCCAGTCTCTCCTCGTAGCTCTTGCCCTTCAGTTCTGGGAGCCACTTAGTAGCATGTCTTTGCACCTTTTCCAGTTTGTTAATGTGCTTCTTAAGATATGGGCACCATACAACCGCTGCATATTCTAGCTTTGGCCTAACAAAAGTTGTGAACAATTTCTTTAGTATATCGCCATCCATGTATTTAAAAGCAATTTTGAAGTTAGAAAGCGTGGCATAGGCTCCTCGCACAATATTCTTTATGTGGTCCTCAGGTGATAGTTTTCTATCTTGAACCACCCCTAGATCTCTTTCTTTATCAGAATTCTTTAAAGATTTCTCACATAATATATAGGTTGTGTGAGGTCTATGTTCTCCTATTCCACATTCCATAACATGGCATTTATTAACATTAAATTCCATATGCCAAGTGGTGCTCCATGTACTTATTTTATCCAGGCCATCTTGAAGGGCATGACAATCATCTAAGTTTCTTATCCTTCCTATTATCTTAGCATCATCAGCAAACATGTTTATATAATTCTGTATACCAACTGGTAGATCATTTATGTAGACAATAAACATCACTGGTGCAAGAACTGAACCCTGTGGTACTCCACTTGTGACATTTCTCCAGTCCGATACATTGCCTCTGATCACTGCCCTCATTTTTTCTATCTATTTTTTTCTATTCAAATTATAATGGTTGTGGTACAAAAAAAAAGCAAATATATTCACTTTTTAGACATTCCTGTTAAGAATTCCTTCTAATAGAATGAGCGGGTTCTTCCCTTATAGTCCAGGAAAGTGAGAGCAGTTAGTATATGAAAAGGCAAACATAGTTCCAATCTACAAAAATTTTAGCAGAGAAGACCCTCTAAATTATTCTCATATCATTGATTAGTGTTAAGTTAAAACACACAAAAAAAATATTTATAAGCCAAATTGACACAATACCTAGAGAGAAATGATATACAGTAATAGGAAGATCCTGTGAAATAAATCTACTTAGTTTTAATAACAGAGCCACAGAGATTCTATAGGAGATTTTTTTTTAGGATTGTCTGTATTTACTTAAACCTAAAAGAAGGTTTTTGACATAGTCCCATATAAGAGGTTACTCTAGAAACTGAAAAATGCAAGAGGGGTGACAGGCAGACTGCCGATATGGACAAAAATTTTCTATCTGCCAGAAAGATGAGGGCGGTAATCAGAGGCAATTATCTGACTGGAGTAGTGTTACTAGTAGAGTACTACAGGGTTCAGTTCTTGCACCAGTAAAGTTCATCATTTATATCACAATCTACCAGAATGATTACAAAATTATAAAAACACATTTGCTAATGATGCTAAGCTACTAGGGAAGACAAAGTAAGAAATTTGTTATACCCCTCTAAGATGACCTGGACAAAGAATGTCTACAGAGCAACTCTTGGCATATTTAATTCAATGTGAATAAATGCCATATGGAATGTAGAATAGAAAAAAATAAGACTCCACAGAATCTACAAATTATGTGGAAAAGCATTAAAGAACTCTGACAAAGGAGAGAGAGCTAGAAGTGGTTCTGGATAGTGGACTGTCACCAGAGGAATGCACAGAACAGTGGGCATGGAGCATATGCTGTTTTCCAACTTCAGTACCACTTTTAAATACACTGATGGCGAAATATTATAGAAACTGTTCACGGCCTTTGTGAGACCAAAGTTGTAATATGAAGAGATTGTATGGTGTCCATATCTCAAGAAACACATAAATAAACTGGAAAAGGTGCAAAGATATGCAACTAAATGACTCCCGGAACTGAAAAACAAAAGCTAAGAGACACTAAATATGCCCAAAGAAGAAGACAGAAGGAGATGATATGATCGCTATGGAGAAAATAGTAACAGGTATCGACAAAACTAAGATTTTTTTGAAAACTGCAAATTCAGGAACAAGAGGACTTTTTCAAACTTTAGCTCAAACTTTAGTTCAAACTAAAGACACAGCTGCTGAAGAAAAATTACAAAGTTCACCTTTGCAAACAGAGTGGTAGACGGTTGGCACAAGTGAAGTGAGAAGGTGGCAAATACCAAAACCGTCAGCAATTTTAAATCATCACAAGAGAGTACAGTAATGGGAAGACAGGATACCACGAACGTAGCTCTCATCCTGAACCTACACTTAGGAAATTACACTCACAATATATAGGAAGAGACCTAATCCTCAAGTAAGTAATTATCAAAAGAAGGCACCAAGCCGGGGAGACTATGTAGCACCGTCAAAAGTGTGGAATATTTAAAAGGCGCTAAATATCACTAAGGATGCCATATGAGAACAAAAGCGCATAAGGCGGACAACATCAAAGGCATCCGATTCACCAAGGATACTATCGAGGGACAGGTGACCGCGACGGACAGTTGGGAAGCTAGATGCACGCACATCTTGGAAGTCAGGACACCCAACAAGAATGTGCACAACTGTCAGAGGGACAATGCAATTCGGAGATTAAGGAGCAGGGCAGCACTCCACTAAGTGCCCGTAATTTAAGCGGGTACGTAACCTCGTCAAAGCAGTTTCCCACCGCCAGTTACGATGGTAGGACGGCGGCCATGGGGACACTACTCTTAAGAGACCGAATCCTCAAATGCACCAGCAATGAAAACAAGCAAGAAACATCTACACATCATTGAGAAGAGGGGCAGAAGGACATTTTTAATAAGAGATGGTAGACAAATGTAAAACAAAACCAGGCCTGTTCTATAAATTTATTAAAAGCAAATCGCTGGTAAAATATAAAACATCTGAGTTGAAACTGGGGAACAAATTCGCAGAAAATTAAAAGGAAATGGGTGAAGCAATAAATGAACAGTTCCAAGGTGTTTGTGCAAAATGAGGTTTTCAGAGAACCACACAATACAGATTTTAAACAAAAACCGAGAACATAGAGGTGTCTCGAGAATTGGAAAAATGATCAAGGAACTAGGTAGAAATAAAGCAGTTGGCTCTATGGAATTTCACCTTGGAATCTAAGAATGTGCACCTGAACTGAGCATTCCATTTCAACTGATTTTTCAGGCCTCTTTGTGTACATCTGAGTACAGTATATGTGAAAAAAAGGCAAACATCGTTCCAATCTACAAAAATGATAACCTATTAATTATAGATGCATAGTTAACTAGCATAGCAGTAAAAATGCTATAAAAATTATTAAAATAAAATGGGTAGTAAACCTGTAGAGAAATTTTATCAAAAACAGTATGGCTTTATATAATAGAGTCAGAGATTTTACAGCAAAGAGATGGTTGGGTTGACTGCATTTACTGTATCTTGATCTATAAAAGGCTTTTGACAGAGTCCCACACAAGAGGTTATTCTGGGATATACTGGAGGAGTGACAGGAAGAGTGCTAACATGGTGGACAAATTTTCTGGCAAGATGATGGCAGTAATCAGAGACAATGTATTAGACTGGGGAAATGTTATTATTGGAGTATCACAGGGTTCAGTTCAAGCACCAATAATATTCATTGTGAACAAATCCACAAGGGCCGTGACGTGGGTTCGAACCTACGTCCGAGAGCATCCCAGACACTGCCTTAATTGACTGTTCTATGACATGGTTAAAAGAATTGCAACCAGAAGTTCTAATGCCCTTACTTGGACCCTGCAGCCTCTCTGAGACACAAACCAGGACTTTATGCAATTCTCCCATGCACTCGAGCTCTATCAATAGGACGTTCTACCACTTCACCTTGGTTTGTGTCTCGGAGAGGCACAAACCACTACTAAACTTCTCAATGAAGTCCCAAGCACTGCCTGAAAGTGAGGCACAGTACCTCAAATGGACCCGACTTCTAAGAGGAACCTGTCGAACCACTTGAATTGGTAGGTACATTAAGAATAATTCATAAAGAAGAAACTAAGCACAGCCTCGGATAATAAAATTGTTCCAAGGATCACTAACACTACTTGGCTCAGAGTTGGAGAGAGTGGGGTCCCTGAAGAATATGTGCGAAGAATATGTGCACAGTAATAGACATGAAGTAAGAAGGATGGCAGTCTGAGACCTCTGGTGACCTGGGCCAGGAGTAATGAAACACTTACTGCTCCACTTATGAAACTTGCACATCTTTTCTCAATCATGGCAGTTTAGTCTCTACTTATTAAACAGTTTACAAGTTTAACAAATTTGCTACCTAAAGTTATTATTATTAAACAACCTCGTATCACTCTCTCTCTTTAACTTACATTAAGCGATGTTACACTAAGCAGGAACCTTTCTAAAGATGACATTCCTTAATTATTTTCCAAGGAAATCTGAAACACTTGTGAAAGCATGAACATACTGTTGCTGGTATGACCAACCGCATTAATTAGTTGCTCGTTAATGATGCTACTCCTAATTGACCCCTTAACTTTCAAATGGGGAGGAGTGAATAATCACATTCCATAAATTGTCAACACTTGTATTAAACCCACAAAAACCCATTAAACTTTGCAAGTGAAATTCACTAAAAGCTCCAATGCCGCAGGCAAAATAATAATTTATAGGCAAAGTTGAAAGTATCTACACAAGTAAATGTGTTCACTTACTATAACCAGTGGCTATCAAATTCATGAAGCAATTATATTGATATTTCCATAAAATACACTGAACCATCTGCTTAAAAATGATATCAATACAGTATTTACATATATAACAGATAAAGCATGTTAGACAAACAAATGTATTAACAAATATTTTGTGTAGTAACTTTTTTACACAGACCGAATACCACCCATAACAGATGGCAGAAAAATGAACGAGATCTTGCATACATGCACGAAAGCAAACCAGAGTTAATATTTGGAAGAACATCTCTACTTCTTCATCTACTTAAGAGCTACTGAAAAAAGAAAGCCCACTCAAAGAAAAGAAACATTTCTTCAAGACAAAACCTTATGCTACTACAGGTACTTAGTTCAACTGAGAATCATGCTTGTTATATCCCAGCCAATTAAGAAGTAAACAATGTGAGGCATGTTCTATAATACAGTGCAGATAACAAGACTCTCCACCACCACCACCAACACCAGCAAGGTCAGGTTACTCTGACAGCTTTACCTCGGAGTGCTCGGGATCCTAGAGCATTAAGAGGAGCGTTGGACGGGAGGGAAAAAAACACATGCTACTATTAGTACGACACGGCATAACTTCAATACCATTTCAAATGAGTAAACATTTAAAAACTACTACAGGTAATCCCGAATTCTATGTAAGAGCTTTGCAGTTGCCACTATTGAGTATGAAAACAATTCACAAATACAAAAATACATTTTCCATTTGTTGGGGAGTAGACTTTGCAAAAATATCTTTCCCTCTCAAAATACAAACAAATTAAAAGTACTGTATCATTCTTTCTAAATTAGTGTGACAACTACAATGCAACAGCATCAAGACATACCAAAATGTGACAATTATCACCGCACCTATGTAATGCATCTACAAAAGTCAATATTAAATACATGTATTACTATCACTTGTGCATACAGATTTTTATTTCTTATATCCAGTGAAACCTTCATAATAATCATTTGTAGTGTATATTGAGGGACATGTTAAAAAAAAACTGAAAGAGTAAAATTCAACACAAATTTGATCTATGGCATATTACAGTGTCGTAAAGTACATAATCATAACCTACATTACCATCTCCTCCCATCCTTATGAGGAAGGGAGGCATCAGTTCAAGGGATAGAAGGGGAGCAGTATAGGAAAAAAAAAAAAGATTCAAAATATTTAAAAATGAAACTTGTCCATCATATTTTCCACAAGACAGCATTACACTGCAGAAAATCAACCAGAACAGCAACTCCCCACTATATAAACAAGATGCTTGCTTGCTTGCTTGCTTTTCATAAGCTGGTAGTCACCTTGTCTGCCTTCCTCTACTATTATAAACCCTCTTCATGTATTACTGGACTTACACTCTACACTAGTCTATTATATGCTTTATACAGCATTTATATTTAAATATCATTATTTATATTATGGAGTGTCTCTGTATATGCTTCATCTTATGATTTACTGTTTTTTTAACCTGGCATTTTTCCACAGTACTGTATTTTCATTCCTTACTCTGTTCTCCACATGCTCTTCAGATCATTCAATTCTACTTCACTAATTCTTTACAATTATATTCTCTCAAATATTTGTATTGCAACTAGTGTACTGTATCCTCTTTATAATTATTACAACTTGGAGGAATAGTTTTCTGTAAATGTAAAATGTACAAAACTTAATAATGAGCACTGTGATACTTAGGTTTGCAAATTTGTTATAGAATATAATGGAATTCACACATCAATTAAATATTAAAACAAAAATTATGTTCAAATCAAACAAACTGACTTAAAAAAAAGTATGGATTCCCATCCTTAACAGTACAAGTGCCAAAAAATGGTTGTATAGAACATGAACACTGCCATAGAACATGAGCATAAAATGGACCCATTGCAAGGATAAAAAAATGTCAGACAGTGAGAGAGAGGTGTGAGGAGACAACCCAGCAACAAGGCAACAGTATAGGCAGCAGCTTGTGAATTAAGAAAACCAGTAATAAATGTAATGAAATGCCTCTTCATGTGGGTGTGGGGAGTGGGGGGGGGGCCAGTAGCTCCCTAATGTTAGCCACACTGAGATAGCTTCACATTTCATTGCTTTTTTAGTGAGTATAATTGGACAGACTTGTTGCTAGGCAAGGAAGTGAATGAGATGTATGTCAAGTTTTGTGAAATATATGATAAAGGCACACAAAATTTATACCAAAACAGAGAAGCAGAACTAGGAAACAGGATTGGTTCGACAGAAAGTGCGAGAGGGCCAGAGACCAAAAGACACAAAAATGGAATCAATACAGGAAGAGGCCAAACCCCCAATCATACCAGCGATACAAAGATGCGAGAAACAACTACACGGCAGTGAGGAGAGAGGTAGAAAGAAATTTTGAAAAAGGGATTGCAGACAAATGTAAAACAGAACCAGGTCTATTCTATAAATTCATAAACAGCAAATTGCAGATAAAGGATAGTATTCAGAGGTTGAAAATGGGAAATAGATTCACGGAAAATGAAAAGGAAATGTGTGAAACATTAAACGAAAAGTTCCAAAGTGTGTTTGTACAAAATGAAATCTTCAGGGAACCAGATACAATAGAATTCCAGAGAACAACATAGAGCACATAGAGGTGTCTAGAGACGAAGTGGAAAAAATGCTCAAGGAGCTAAATAAGAACAAAGCAGTTGGTCCA
This sequence comes from Procambarus virginalis, assembly GCA_020271785.1. Lineage (NCBI taxonomy): Eukaryota > Metazoa > Arthropoda > Malacostraca > Decapoda > Cambaridae > Procambarus > Procambarus virginalis. The sequence continues at coordinate 180,164 of WNGS01164945.1, forward strand.
GATGGAGTTTCACCATGGGTTCTGAGAGAATGTGCACCTGAGCTCAGCATTCCTCTTCAACTGATTTTTCAGGCATCCCCTGTTTACAGGAGTTGTAGCTGATGTGTGGAAAAAGGTTAACATAGTTCCAATCTACAAAAGTGGAAGCAGGGAAGACCCCCTTAATTATAGACCTGTATCATTGACAAGTGTAATAGTCAAAATATTGGAAAAAATAATTAAAACTAAATGGGTAGAACACCTGGAGAGAAATGATATAATATCAGACAGACAGTATGGTTTTCGATCTGGAAGATCCTGTGTATCGAATTTACTCAGTTTCTATGATCGAGCAACAGAGATATTACAGGAAAGAGATGGTTGGGTTGACTGCATCTATCTGGACCTAAAAAAAGGCTTTCGACAGAGTTCCACATAAGAGGGTGTTCTGGAAACTGGAAAATATTGGAGGGGTGACAGGTAAGCTTCTAACATGGCTGAAAAATTTTCTGACTGATAGAAAAATGAGGGCAGTGATCAGAGGCAATGTATCGGACTGGAGAAATGTCACAAGTGGAATACCACAGGATTCAGTTCTTGCACCAGTGATGTTTATTGTCTACATAAATGATCTACCAATTGGTATACAGAATTATATGAACATGTTTGCTGATGATGCTAAGATAATAGGAAGGATAAGAAACTTAGATGGTCGTCATGCCCTTCAAGAAGACCTGGACAAAATAAGTACCTGGAGCGCCACTTGGCAAATGGAATTTAATGTTAACACTTTCGCTGGGGCATGGCGCAGCATTGCGTCATCCGTTTACTGGCGGTGCTGCCGGGCATGACGCAGCATTGCGTCATCCACTTTAAATAATCGCCAAAAATCAGGTTTTTATCCGATTTTTTGGGGACTGGTTTTAAAATGCGCGACTATGTCTTCCCTACACGCCTATGTCATGTTCAACACACAATAGTACTAAACATTTGTGGGCATGAATTGGGAGTTTAGCTGGAAGGCGTCTGGGCGCTCACTCGCGGCTAACGTGGCCCGTCTTCAACTCGTCGGCTGTTGGAGCGTGACCTGGTTTTTTATTTTATATGCTAATGCTCCTCTAGAGAATTCTATTGCGAACCTATTGATATCAAAATGAAAGACCTAGGACGAAAATTGAGGTGACCAGAGTGAAAATAGTGAACACATTTTATCGCTTTTGTGCGCTCCTGGGTAACTCGTTCACACTTTCCCTGTTTTCTGCGGGTAATTAGCCGGGCTTTTGGAGTTTATATGCATTTAGTGCTGTAGAGAATTCTATTGCGAACACAATGATACCAAATTTAATCTTGTAGGACGAGAATTAAGGTGACAAAGTTGAAGAGAGTATACACTTTTCAGAAATAACGCGCGCTCCCGTGAAACCCTGGGACTCAAATAGCACAGTTGAGGGGTGGCGCGCGGGGCACGCCAAAGTGTTAATAAATGCCATGTTATGGAATGTGGAATAGGAGAACATAGACCCCACACAACCTATATATTATGTAAGAAATCTTTAAAGAATTCTGATAAAGAAAGAGATCTAGGGGTGGTTCTAGATAGAAAACTATCACCTGAGGATCACATAAAGAATATTGTGCGAGGAGCCTATGCCACGCTTTCTAACTTCAGAATTGCTTTTAAATACATGGATGGCGATATACTAAAGAAATTGTTCACGACTTTTGTTAGGCCAAAGCTAGAATATGCAGCGGTTGTGTGGTGCCCATATCTTAAGAAGCACATCAGCAAACTGGAAAAGGTGCAAAGACATGCTACTAAGTGGCTCCCAGAACTGAAGGGCAAGAGCTACGAGGAGAGGTTAGAGGCATTAAATATGCCAAAACTAGAAGACAGAAGAAAAAGAGGTGATATGATCACTACATACAAAATAGTAACAGGAATTGATAAAATCGATTGGGAAGATTTCCCGAGACCTGGAACTTTAAGAACAAGAGGTCATAGATATAAACTAGCTAAACACAGATGCCAAAGAAATATAAGAAAATTCACTTTCGCAAACAGAGTGGTAGACGGTTGGAACAATTAGGTGAGAAGGTGGTGGAGGCCAAGACCGTCAGTAGTTTCAAAGCGTTATATGACAAAGAGTGCTGGGAAGACGGGACACCACGAGCTTAGCTCTCATCCTGTAACTACACTCAGGTAATTACACACAAATAAAAAAAAAACAATTTTTTGTTAGTAATTTTCAACTAAATAAGGACAATTCCTTGGTAAATATACTTATGTTATATTTATGATAATATTCTATACATATGGAAAACATATAGCCTAATATAAAGTTCCTTGCCATTTTCTATTATACAGTACTGTACTGTAATATTATGATTACTCAAAATATATATATACAGTATTTTAAATACATTAGGAAATTTAAAAAAACATGATATATGAATGAGATCATTGGTTCAGGATGAGGATGGAACCAGCAGCCTGTGGAAATCCCAGACGTGATCTTGAGCATCGGGTCAAGTGCAGATATCCCCCCGGACCACTATACCGTGCTCCAGGGGTTAAGGCACTCTCGTCCAGGGTTAACCTGGCCGCTACTTTCATCCCCCATCCTCTACCCAATGACTTTCTTCTATATATATTCAATTTATTACTACAATACAGTATTTGTTAAATATATTTTAATGATATTTCATTGTATCTATAGAAAGAGAACATCTTGTTCTTCTTACAAGTTTAGAACAAATAGAATTGTTAACAAATTATGATTACTATATTGGTTATAATGATATATTGGGAACACACTCCTTTGTTTTTGGTCACTTGGCCCACAGTATTAACAATTGGAAACCAATTTTTTGTCTTTTCTACCAATATTTTGTCTTAATTGAACTGCTGGAAAAAGCATGTTTTTTTCATACTAGAGATGTAATAACATGAAAATTACTGGAACAGTATGAACTTTTTTGACCAGTTTTCAACCCCGTGTGGGAATAAAGCTGAAAAACGGGTGCCATAGTCAAGGGGGTTCAGTATACTGATATCAACACAATGTACACTGTATTATAAAGAGTGAGTTAAGACATTACATTATGAAAGGTTTCACTGCAACTACAGTTATCTAAAACAACAATAATAACCAGCATATTTGCTACAGTACATATTTACTACTGAAAAAATCTAATCTAACTCTTTCTGCAAAACAATAAAACATGATTTACATACTAAACAACATACTTTTAAAACAAGTAAATGGTACTATAAGTGTGCATAAATAATTAAAAATACATTATATGTATAAAAGTAAGCAATTATCAAAAGGCGGCACCAAGCCAGGAGGACTATGTAGCACCATCATTAGTAGTAAGTGACATCAAAGACATGATTCACGAAGGATTCTAAGAGACGAGTGACCCGGAGGGAAACCGAGAAAGCAAGACATACGATCATCCTGAAAATCACTTCTATAACGTGCTTGACCCACTTATCTTTACAAAATTCATTTACAAATCTTGATGACTTGGAAGAAATAACTATCCTTGTAAATGTCCAAAAACAATAATCATCACTGTTTAGTTTATAGAGTACAGCAAACCTTAAACATACGTTAGGAATTTTCAGTGCATATTGCCTCTCATGAATGCTTTACCTAATATTTTATTAAAAATTATAATTAAATCACCTAATCACAAAAAACCTGTATTAACATAACCTAGTTTACCTTCTAGTATATACAAAATATATACTGTATATAAAGTTCATTGATGGTGCTTACCTAGCAGTTTACCACATCTCGTATACTGTCATCATCTTTCTGATGTTGTGTGTTTCAGATGTTAATCCAATAAGTCGGCAGCCCACCACTCTAGTTCTTGAACTAATGTGCTGGCAGTCAGATAGGTCACCTCTGGCCTCAAGTTCTTGTTCTGGATTCTGCCCTGTGTGGCTGTCCCAGCAGTGGAGGGGTGTGGTGGCCAGGTGTCTTATTATACGCAGAGCACCATGCGCCTAGGGCGATCTTACCTAGGTGCTTCTTAAGTACCTGTACTACCCTTGCGTTTCTGGGTTATCTTCCCTTGGGCATTCAGGACTCACTCCCGTTAGAGGACTTCGTCACTTGAGGTTGTCTTCGCCCTTGGGGTACATCAGAGGTCTTGGGATTTCCGTCTTGCCCTGGGTGGAGGGAGTGCTTTTGGCCAAGTGGAGTGCACTGTGGCTGGCACAGCCTGCTTAACATTAACGCGGCGACCGATGCTTCCCTCTGACTGACTGACTGTTATCATCAGGGGACTTTTAGTTTCCTTTTCGGGTGTTTTTGCCTTTTGTGGATGGAGAAGATCTGCCTAGCTTATTAGGCAAGCCTAGGCAGTGTTGGTGGTCCTCCTCTGTTGCCCCTGAGGTTTCACTGCTGCTACTGGTGGTCAGTTTGCCTGCTACTAGACAGGCATTCTATGGCTCAGCTGGCCCCAGTGCCTGGGCTTCTCGTAGGGTAATTTACCCAACAGGCCCTGGAAAACTCAGTGGGCTCAGTGGCACAATGGATACTTCTTCAGAATTCATTCTCGCCTTGGGCGAAGTTGAAGATTGCTCGTCACCCTTGCTGCAGGGTGACGATCATCCATACTGCCTCTGTTATGCTGTCTGTTGGGTCGGGGACACCTACAACCCAGAGTCTTGCAGGACTTGTTCCTCACTTTTACTTCAATTTACTCATTCCTTGTCTGTTGATCTTGGGAATCAGGCAGCAGCTGTGTTGTGTGCTCTAGTCTTCTTCTTGCAACGAGCCAGGTTGGTTGTCAGGTTGGAGGCCCTGGAGCTGGCCCGCTTGGGTTTTAGGGATCAGGATTTGGGGGCGCTGGTCACTTCGACCTTGGTTCCATTCATGCCACTGCTTCCTTCCCAGGCGCCGTGGTTCACCCTACTGTCCCCCACTGCTTCCAACTCCCAAACGTCTGAGGGTTTCGGAATTTGGGAGGGGTTTAGCTCGGGATGAGGCTCGGGTGACTGGGGGCTGCCCCTTCCGATTCGGGCGCAGAGGTGGTCAAGCCCGATTTTCCCACCAAGGCTTCTGGGTCATCCCAGCCGACTCCCTTCTCGGAAGCTTTTCCCTTGGACTCTGTCTTTTCTTCAGAGTTGGCGTGCGAGGAAGATGGCTCTGCCCTGGGACCTGTGTCTAGGGTTCTTAGGGCTCGGGGGGGTTCCTGGGGCTCTCAATCCAGTTGGAGCAATTATGCTCATTTTGACCCTGCTTGGGCCCTTGTGCCTTTTGGGTAGGGATTGTTACTGCAGGGGAGGGGGGTTTTCATACCCTCCTTCCCTGTATGAATTTGAGTTAGGTGCTGCTCCCCCCAATCACCGGGTTCGTTTCCGGGTGCCCTTGGATTCATCAGATTCGTCTTTCCGGAGGTTTCCTTGCTCCCGGATTTCCCGTGGGAAGGTTCGGGAGGCCCTTGGAATGTACCTCCTGGGAGACCCAGTTTACGCCTCTGTGATGGATCCGGTTTCGTTTTAGTTTGTTTCTTCTTCCCTGAATTGAGTGCATTATCAGGTTCCGGAGTCTTCCTGGCTGGCAGACTGCCTCTTTTTCTCTCTTGGAGCTTGGCGCAGCTTTTGTCGACCGTGCTTTTGAGTGGCGAGAGGTCCCTTTGGTGTTGCAGGTGTTCTTGGGGGCCTCACTCGAGTTCCTCCTCTTCCCTGCGCTTCCTCGTGATTTGGGTCTGGTGCAGTTGCATGCTCAGATTACCACTCTTTTCGGCTGCCTTGACGGTTGAGGACCTTAGGACTCACAGTCATTTGGCCTTGGTCTTGCGCTTCTTCGGTCTTCTGGAGCTGTCTTCGGATTTGCTCTCAGAGGAAGTGGGGACGTTGAGTGAGGGGCCTTCAGTTGGGGTTCTGGTTTCGGCTGCTGCGGCGTCATCTGCCTTGCTGAAACTGTTTGCGTGGATCCTCTGAAAGGCAGTTTCTATGTTTTTTTTCTCTCGCCTCATGTGTCGGCATGCCGTACTGTCACTACAGTCTTCTTCACTATTCTGTACTCTGTTGTTCCCGGTGGACATCGTTGCCCAGTTTTTGTCCTATTTCAGACTTGTTGGTGCTCCGGGGATGTTGTTTCCGGTCCTCTCGGATGGGTCCTGTCAGGGGTAGGCCATTGGTGACAGTTTCTGCACCTGTGGGTTCCCTGAGGCCTTCGTCGTGTGGCCAGCGCAGTGTTCACTCTGTGCAACGGTTGGCTTCTCAGGCTTTGCTTCTTTTTACCTGCGCTTGGCACTGAGATTCACGTGATTTTAGGGTCATTAATTTATTAATTATTATTATTTAGGATTTTAGGGTTGGCTTCTTCCCTGTCCCTCTGTCAGGTTATCTCGAAGTGGCTTCACTTCGGTCGGTCGGGAGTCGGTCGGCCGAGCAGACAGCACGCTGGATTTGTGGTCCTGGGTTCGATCCCAGGCGCCGGTGAGAAACAATGGGCAGTTTCTTTCACCCTATGCCCCTGTTACCTAGCAGTAAAATAGGTACCTGGGTGTTAGTCAGCTGTCACGGGCTGCTTCCTGGGGGTGGAGGCCTGGTCGAGGACCGGGCTGCGGGGACACTAAAAAAGCCCCGAAATCATCTCAAGATAACCAAGATAACTTGGGCGTGGTCAAAACGACCTCACTTTCAAGTGGGTTTCCCGCTCGTTTCCAGTTTCGAAATAGGACCGAGCATATCTCTGGTACATTCTGGACTTGTCTTATCTGAACTGGTTGATTCCTTGCCCTTCTTCTGGGATGGCCATGTTGTCCTAGGTCTGGCTTGTTCTCGAGCCAGGTTTTTCGATGATTTCCCTCGACCTCGTAGACGCTTCTATACCTGCCTGATGGGGTTCTGGGAGTTCTTCTACTCCCAAGCCCGGTCCAAAGTAAAGCTCGACTTTTGAGAGCTTGGTCCACTTGTAACACCCATGACCCCCCCCCCCCACTAGAGTTCACACCCAGGGAAGCCTTCTCCAAGAGGTCAGCCCAGATGACGTCTGGATTATCTTGTATGTTGATTAAAAATTCCTGGGTTAGTCTTAGTCAGATAGTTTCAAGTATGTAATATTTCATGATACTCTTGTCAAACATTGTAATGGAATTAGATTCCAGATTCTTATATGTAAACAGCCATAGATCTCCCCCTTGAAGCCAGGTCAGAGGTCAGTCACACACGTAATTAATAATTCCTCTCTTGAAGAGTGTATGGTGAATGTCACACAAGCTTAATGGAAAAATTCTTGAGTGTGCACGTGTGGCCCGACCTCTTGCATCTTCGGTGTAGGTAGCAACAGCAAATCTCCCCCACCCCCTTTTGTATGTGTATATATACCCCCTGTATGATAGGAGGGAGAGTGTACCAGACACCAGGGTCCAGAGTGGGTCTGTGAAGAACATCGCACAGCCAGGGAGAGACAGAGTGAATCCACTGGATGCAGAGACAGAGGTCTTAAGGTAGAGTGTGATCTCTGAGGTTTTGTTCCATGTATAAATTTCTTAACTATTGGCCAGTGTTAGAGTAGGAGTTATAGTGGTGAATAGCATAATTTATTCTCAATAAACTTCGTGTTAAACTTTCCGTCTGTGTCAATTGTTGAATCTTCTTAGCCTCTGGATATAGTGGCCTGACAACCATCCCATAACTGATGACAGTTAATGAAAGAAAGGACTCTCCAAGTCAAGTAATGTTTCTTGCCTCGTTGCTTGATATAGTTAATGGACAAGGCAGATGGTGGCAGCGTAGTTAATCCTGTGTAGCATTTCCTTGGAAGTGTACCTTTTGGTTCTGGTGTAACCATTAGTGGTACTATATAGTGGTGTTACAAATGAGTAGTAGTGTTACATTATTAGTTCTTATTTAATACTGTTGTTACACACTAGGCTGTTGCTTGGAGCAGCCCGCAGGCCTACGTACCCACCACAGCCTAGTTGGTCCGGCACTCCCTGAAGAAAATTATCTAGTTTTCCCCTAAAAATGTTCACAGTTGTTCCGACAATATTTCTTATACTCACTGGCAGGATGTTGAACAACCGTGGACTTCTGATGTTTATACAGTACAGTGTTCTCCGATTGTTTCTATGGCACACCTGCCCTTCACTAATTCTATTCTGCATTTTCTTCCATATCGTTCACTCAAGTACGCTGTTATTTTATTATGTAGATTTGGGACCTGGCCCTCCAGTATTTTCCACGTGTATATTATTTGATCTCTCTCTCTCTCGTCTCCTTTTTAGTGAGTACATTTGGAGAGCTGAGACGATCCCAATAATTTAGGTGTTTTATCGCGTCTATGAATGCCGTATGTGTTCTCTGTATGCCTTCCATTTCAACAATCTCTCCTGCTTTGAAGGAAGAAGTGAGTACTGAGTAGTACTCAAGACAGGACAGTGCAAGTGATTTGTATAGTACAACCATTGTGATGGGATCCCTGGATTTAAAAGTTCTCGTAATCCATCCGATCATTTTTCTGGCTGACGCAATATTTGTTTGGTCATGCCCCCCTAAACGTCAGGTCATCAAAACCTCATTATTCCCAAATCCATTACATGCTGCTTACCTACTATGGGCAGATTTGATTGTGTTTTGTACCCTGTATTATGTTTAAGGTCCTTATTTTTACCGTACCTGAGTACCTGGAATTTATCACTGCTAAACATGTTATTTTCCGTTGCCCAGTCGAAAACTTTATTAATACCTGCTTGAAGTTTTTCAATGTCTTCATCAGAGATAATTTTCATGCTGTTTTTTGTGTCTTCTACAAAGGATGATACAAAACTGTGACTTGTATTTTTATCTTATGAGAATAAGGAAAAGCAGTGGTGCAAGGATTGTACCCTGAGGTACACAGCTTTTAACTGCACTTGGACTTGATTTTATATGATTAACTGTTACTGTGTTCTGTTCAACAGAAAACCGAGTATCCAGTGTCCTACTTTACCGGTTATTCCCATTGAATTCATTTTGTGTGCTATCTCTCCATGATCTCGTTTATCGAATGCCTTTGCGAAGTCCGTGTATACCACATCTGCATTCTGGTTTTTCTTCTAATGCCTCAGTGACTGTCGTAGTGGTCAAGTAGCTGTGAGAGGTACAATCTTCCCGCTCTAAATCCGTGTTAGCCTGGGCTGTGAAGGTCATTGGGCTCCATGAAACTGGTGACCTGGCTCCTAATCACTCTCTCAAATACTTTGATTATGTGGGACATTAGTGCAACTGGTCTATAATTCTTTGCCAATGCTTTGCTCCCTCCCTTGTGTAGAAGGGCTATGTCAGCTGCTTTAAGCTCATCTGGTATCTCCTCCATGTCAAAGCTCTTCCTCCACACTATACTGAGTGCCTGTGCTATTGGCACCTTGCATTTTTTTTATAAATATTGGATTCCGTGAATCTGGACCCGGAGCCGAGTGCATGGGCACGTTTTCAATTTTTCAACAAGTTGTCCGTATCTTCTACTTTCATGCTGTTTATCAGAGTGCTAAACATGTCCTCATACTGCTTATTTAGGATTTCACTAATTTCTTTGTCGTCCTCCATGTATGAACCTTCACTTGTACGAATACATAGGTCCAATACTGGCAGTGCTTTTTGCTTTTGATTTCACATATGTGAAGAAATATTTTGGGTTTTTCTTTACTTCTTGAATTGCTTTCTGGTCTAGTTGCCTTTCTTCAATCTGATATGAGTATCGCAGTTTCTGCTCATTTCTTCAATATCCCTGTTTAAATTATTTCTTCTTTGTAGTGAAAGTCGTGTCTGCTTAAGCATTTCCGTTATTTTTTCCTTTTTTTTTTATAGTATCGTCTGCGTTCTCTTTCTACGATGGACCTCTTTCTGACTTTCCTCAAAGGAACATGCTTCAGACAGACTTGATATGCTTCCGAAGTCAGTTGCTCTATTCCTTCTGTAGGATTTTTATTACTTAGAACGGTTGTCCATGGAATGTTTATAAGTTCCCTGTTTATTGTCTCCCAGTCTATTCTTTTATTATTAAAATTGAATTTACTGAATAATCCCTCTTGCTTATCATTGTTTTAGGTCTGAGTATTGTTGGTAGTTTGCACTTCAATGAGCTTGTGATCTGAGTATGTGGTATTTGATATCGTAATGTCCCTGATTATGTCTTCACTGTTTGTAAAGACCAGATCTAGAATACAGCATTTTCGTTTCTCGTTGGCTCTGATATCTGCTGGTTGAGTGAAAATTTGTCACAGAATCTAAGCAGTTCTCTAATCTATGGTTGGTTATGTCCCAATAGATTTCCTGGTATATTATTATTGTTTGCTATTCTCCATCTTAGATTGGGTAAGCTAAAGTCACCTAGGAAGATATCTCTAAAGTCTCCATATCAGGTATTGGGTTTGCCAAATAAGGCTATTCTCTATTTTGTTATCTGTTCTGTGAATTCCATAGCCGTTGCATCTGGTGGTTTGTATATTAGAATAATAACTAAGTTTATTTTCTCTATTTTTATTTCCAGTACCTCTACCACCTCATTTGCAGAGTTAAGGAGTTCCGAGCATACAAGGTCTTCCCTAATATACAGACCAACTCCATGTGACCTATTTACCCTATCACACCTGTATAAATTATATCTGGTATCCAGAACTCACTATCAGAGAATTCCCCTGCATGGGTTTCTGTTAAAGCTCCAAATACTGCATTTGACTCAGTGAGGAGGCCATTTATGAATGGTACTTTGTTTTTTGTTCTTGTTTTTAGTCCTTGTATATTGGCAAAGATGAATGAGGTTACCCTATTTGGGGTAGCTTGACTGGGAGACTTTTTTGGCAGGTTCATTATACGTGGACATATTGAGTTTGTTCTAACCAGTGCTGATTGATGTAAGGCAGTTGCTTATCGTAGTTGTAGTTCCTTTTTGGTGTAATTGTATCTGATTTTGGTATGCAAGTGGGTCTGTCATCCAGTTCCATACATTCTCTATGTTCCTATGTATTTATTGGCACATCCCGATTCATCTGGGTTTCAGGGATTTGATGGATTTCCAGGTGAGGCGACAGGCTTATTGCTTTCATTGTCTTCCGTTTCGCTTGAATTTGGCACTTTGCATTTTCACATGTTTAACTCGGGTCGTGGTGGCCCATCTGCGTCTGCTAGGTCTTCGGGTTTTGGCCTACCTTGACAACTGGTTGGTCTTCTAGCCAAGGGTCTGGTTCTTTCCTGGCTTGCAGGGTTTGGGTTCCCGGTAAACTGGCAGAAGTCCCAGTTGGTCCCCAGGTTCGAACTTGGCTGGGTCTCGTGTGGGGTTCTCTGACTGCATCCCTTTCTCTCCTTCCTGCAGCTCTCCTCTGGTTGCTCGAGCAGCTGTGTGGGGGCCTGAACTTTGCTGTTCTGGTTTATTCGTTGGGCAGGGTTTGGCTTTGGAGGCTGGTCTGGTATCTTCGGGCCAGACTCTTTTGCCGCTGTCGCGATCGCTGGGTCCATTCCCAGGTGTCCTTGCATTGGTTGCTACATCACTGGCTTCCTCTTCATGTCTTTCGGGATTCGGTTCCATGAAGCCTTCCTCTTCCCTCGCTCGATGTCTTCACAGACGTCTCACCTCTCAGTTGGGGCTTTGTGATCAGTGCTCACCAGTCCAGCCATTGGCATTGGGGGCTGTCCTTACGTCGGGCTCACAGCACAGTGTGGGGAGTTTGCGGCGGTGAGGCAGGTGCTGCGATGGATTTGACATTCTCGGGGCTCAGTGATCTGGTTCCATTTGGACTGCTCCCCAATGGTTCACTGTCTCAACCGCAGGGGGTCTCTTCGGTCCATGGCTGTTCGCTTCGGGTGGTTCTTCAGCAAAGTTCTCTGGGTTTATCTCTCCATGCTCTTCACATTCAGGGAGTGTAACGTTCTGGCAGATGGCCTGTTAGGCTTCATTCCTCTTCCCATGGAGTGCACAGTCGATGGCCATTCCTTCCTTTGGCTTTGCCGGACGTATTGGCGTCTGGAGGTGGACGTTTTCGCAAAGGCGTGGTCTCAGCATCTTCCATTGTACGTTGCATCGTTCCCTGACTGCGAGGCCATTCCGGTAGATGCTTTTCAGCAGGGCTGGTCGAGGTGGGGGGGGGGGGGTTTTTCCCCTGTACAGTACTTCGTTCTCCCGGTCCAGCTGTTGCTCTAGGTTCTAGCTTGTTTGGAATCCTATCAAGGGAGGGTGCTTTTCCTGGCTTCATGGAGGTCGGCCCAGCCTTGGTTTCAAGTACGTACTGCTTGCTCGGTGTCCGAACCTGGGCATTTTCAATGGCTTCACCTCTTTCAGCGTATCGGGCCAGTGAGGTACCTCGCTGGTTCGCCTTACTGCTCTGCATTACAGGTCTAGTCTTTGTGACGCATGTGTATCGCCATTTATATGGTGATCAGGTGGCTACTTTGATGGTGTCCCACCTGCGGTCTTCTCAGCGACAGTATGAAGTTTTTTGCCTGTCTTTCCATCTTTTCTTTCTCTTCGGCGGTTTTCGTAAATTTTGGACCAGTTGTTTTGTCCTCTCTCTCTCTACTTTTTCTGGATCAGCATCTCATATCTAATACTGTTGTTTCTTATCGCGCTGCATTGGTGGAGCCACTGCAGCTTGCGTTCAGGGTGGATGTCAATTAGGCCTTGTTTTATAAGCATTCTTGTGCATTTTTTCATCTCCAGCTTTCTCAAGGGCTGCCTGAGCCTTCTTGGTCTTTGGACTAGGTTCTTTTCTTCTCCTCGCTTTGCAGTGGCCCCTTCGGTTGGAGACTGCTTGTAGAAGGCCTTGCTTTTGTTGACCTTAGCCTCTGAGGGTCGGATTGGGGAGCTTCATGCTCTCCTCTGACGCCAGGGGTTTTGTTTGTTTGGTCCAGGTGGTAGTTTTGTTTGTTTGCAGCCTTCTCCTCCTTTTGTGGCAAAGAATAAGATGGCGGAATTTTGGAGGGTTCCGCTGGTTGTGGATGCTTGGTTGCTTAGGCTGGTGGTGCATCACGTGTTGTGTCTGGTGGCAGCTTTACGCCACTACCTGCGGGCCACTGGTTCTGTAACAGTGGGCACTCTCTGGGTGGATCCAGTTTCCCTGGTTCCCTGTTCCAGGGCTCGTGTGTCTCAGGTTGCCTGCAGTGTCATGTCTAGCCAGTCTGCAGACGACCCTCGAGCCCATGGCATTCAAATGTATGTTGCTCTCGCAGTGGTTTTTGCCAACATGTTTTGGGTTGACATTCAGGAGTGGGGATTTTGAAGGTCAAACAGGGTCTTGGCCGCCAGGTGAATGTGAATGTTCCGATTCCTTCCAGGCTGTGTGTGGCTTTGGGGCACATGTTGCGGCCATCTGTCTCTTCCTCGTCTTTTGACCTGCGATGCTGCTGCCTCCCGGGTAAGTCCCTCCTTTTACTTATCTTTGGGTAGTTAGCTTCAGGGAGCCGACGGGGCTCCCCACAGAAAACCAGCATTGCATGTAATGAGACATCATTTTCTGGGTGAGCCCCGGAGGCTCCCTGACACTCTCCCTCCCTCTGGTCGGCAGTTTTCATCATTCAAGAAGTGGAGTGGTGGGCTGCCGGTTTCCCCTACCTCTGTAGCACTAATCAGCGGGAGTGATAGTTGCATGAAGTGTTGCTTGTTTGGTTTCTTTCTAGGGGTTTTGATCTTTTAGGATGTACATTGCACAGGTTAACCAGACAGTGGTCTGTTGTGATTCGCCTACCTTTCTGGGTCCTTCTCTAGTTGATGGCAATTATGATATACTTTAAATGTAAAGTGCTTATAGGCCATTGCTCCGTGTGCCTCTCTAAGGGGGCCAGGTTCTGGCTCGTGGTCCCTGATAGGCATAAGGACTCCTTTGACTGACACCCCCCCAAACTAATATAGCACACATCAGTTCAGATAGATAGCTTCTGGAAGCCTCCGGGGCTCACCCAGAAAATGGAGTTTCATTACATTCAACGCTGGTTTTTATGCATAGATGACAATTAGATCCACAGATTGGACCATAAAATTATTGTTAGGAGATAACATTAAAAAAGTGAAACCCTGTGATCTGTCTATCTGATGTCTTTATATTAGATTTGTCATGGTGACTGGGGGCATTATCTAAGAGGTGGAGTGCTTGTACATCACTTGCATTTATGCCTCTCTCTCTTGAATGTGGTTATCTCCTAACTTCTGGGCAAAAGGAATTGGCAAACCAAAGAGGAAATATACTCCTTATTACCCAAGCACTCTTTAAAGGACAAGATATAGGAAGTGTAATCATGAATGACAGTGCAGCTCTATATTTTCAAGAATTGCCCGTGGGTACAGATTTAGTTCTGAGAGCATCATCAGTATTGACACAAATTTGGATTCATTCTTTACTGACTTCATAACCCCACACTTTCCTCTAGCTTGCTAGTTAATACCACACCGGATAAACATCTCCAGCTGAAAGTAGTCTCACAAGCATTATAAAACTTAAAATAATTTAACATTTTTTAATCCATATAATTTTGTAATTTCCTCTTAACTGATCAGCACTCGACACTGGCACTTAAAAGTTTTGTCAATTTTTTCTATAAACCCGCAAGCCCCCCCCTCTTAAGCTACCTTTAAAGTCTGTAATCCCAAAATGAAAAGCAAACTTCTCAGTTGCAAACAAAACCTGTTCTTCAATTACAGTCTTTGTATGAATACATTCACTATGCTGTAAGAATCACTGAGATGCAGCAGTGTTTAAAGTCCAAATATGTAACTGACTTGAGGAGTACTGTATTTCTGACTTCAACTAGCAAGTCCAAGAAGGTCAGCAGCAAATTTCAGCAACTTTGTCCTTTGGCTTGTGAATGTATGAAATGGCTCCGGTCTCAACGTCATACCCTCGTGTCATGCTCGCAACACTGGTAACATTCACTAGTTTTTCTATCAGTCTTAGCTTATCTTAAAAACTGAGATGCAAACCTCATACCTCCCCTTTAGCATTACTTTCACCTTACATTACTTACATCAGTTGATTGACAGTTAAAAGGCAGGACCAAACTGCCGAGGCTCAACCCCAGCAAGCACAACTAGGCGAGTACATTTTGCCCAGTCAAAATAAGTTAAAATTACTAAACACGACACCTAAGAGCATACAAAGAGCTCCTTTTATATGAGGGGGATCTTTTACTTTCCTCCTACATGGTTCAATTGAGCATTCGCCATCACCCATATTGTTCACTGCTGCACAAAGTGCTTGCTCTCACTTAGCCTGTCTCGTGGCAGCCCTTTCTCCAAGTATTCGCTCCCAGCGAGTGTCTTCCTGCCTAGTCTGGCCTCTGGCAGTTCCAGCCACAAGCATTTGCTGACGTACCTTCTGGTAAGTGGAGATGGAGAACTGGACATTTCTCTTACAGGTTGACTCAAGAAGCCAAAAAAAATGAATCCCACTGTAATTTACATTCATTTCCTGTTTTTAAATTGTTTCCCCTGCTAAAACATGAAGCACTGCAGCCAGACTCAATATACAGTCTGTAATAAAGGCATGACAAAGTCCAATTGGCTCTGGAACCTGTACACCAGTCAAAGAGAGTTGAGAACCAGGACCTAAGAGCCTTAGCTCATTCCATGTAGGAACAACTAAGCGAGTACAGCTAGGTGAATACTCACCATGTATGCCTGTCTCCTCAGCAATTGTCTACTCCACTTATCATCAAATTCACTTTAAACATGTTACTTACTTGTCAACCATTGTCTATTCACATTTAATATTTTCAAACAATCCATCCTGACACTTCTCAATCTGGCAGTTTACTGTATTTGCATCGTTGAGATGCAAGTCTCGTCCTAACCACACACACAGACCTTGACAAAGTACTCAGAAGAGTGTACAAGACTTCGTGTAAATCTTTATATAAAATTCCCAAATACTTAAGTGTGGGATTTTATCCTAAGTTATTATGTCTGAGAGAAGACAAAGACATTACCGTTACTTGTGTGTATACACATCATTACCACCCACAGCATTCCCACTATGACCTCTCTCTAATTTCCTCTTCAAAACTCATTATTTTCATGTGACTATATCTAACATTTATTCCTCCATAAGACTTCCCAGTTCCACTTCCTTACTGCTTTCTAAAAGAATTTCTTATGTTACAACCATAAACACCACACTCAACATAACACCACATAACCGTAAAACATACCTTCATATCAACTGATCTTGATAATTTCATCTCATTAAACAGTTACCCTCAATCTTACACTATCCTTAATTATCAAGTAGAGTATACTGTATATTATTAATTCAGTAACTACTAAACACACACATTTCACTAATAATGAAGGAAACTAATCTTGTTGATGCATCTAGAAAGAAAATACAGCACGGTACTTTAAAATACTAGAAATATTGGAAGCCGCACCTTTTTGAAGTGAGCAAGCATGTCCGGAGACTGGCGGCACATCTCTGTGATCAGCGTGACACCTGTGATCAGCACACCTACATGCAAAAACAGATTGGCATCAGCAACAAGCAAATATATCATGTGCATCTCTTCTAAAAATACATGTACACAATGTACACATAAAAAGTATCCACTGCATCCCTTTTCATTTATGAATATGCACGAAAAAATCAGTAGGAGCCATGAGGAGGACATGGTCAAATTTGGCCATGTCGAGGTATAGTAATTACCCAAGTAATTACCTAAGTGTAGTTACAGGACGAGAGCTACGCTTGTGGTGTCCCGTCTTCCCAGCACTTAGTGGTCTAAGGCATGTGCATGGGAGTACCAAGTGTGAGGGTTCAAATCCTCCGCATGGCTCCTACCGACTTCCTCATTGATACATCACATTAATGTGGGTTTAGTTGTTCAAAGATGTATGTTATATTCTAACCACAGCAAGAGAAACATTTGGCCAATGTTTCCGTTCCTTTCACCTAGTAGTAAATAGGTACCTGGGAGTTAGACAGCTGTTGGGGGGGGGGGGGGCATTCTGGGAAGGTCAATAATTGGCTTAGGAGGACCTCAATAAGCCTAATAGGCTTTGTCTCTTGACTATTAAAAACCCATAAGAAGAACTAGATCATCCATATGAATGACACTAATAAAAGGAAGCAATTAATGGCTTGGAAACACTGATTCCATGCAAATTATACACATATACAAATAAAAAAAAATGGCATTGAATGCAATGAAACGCTTCTTTCTGTTAAAGCCACGGTGGATCCCTGAAGGTATCTTGCTGATATGGCTTCCAACTACTAGGTCACATCAGCTGCAGAGTTCTGCTAGGACCACCAAGGACCACAGCCAGAACCTGGCCCCCTTCAGTGCCCAGACAGAGGATGACACTGCCACACAACAGGAAAAGCATCCAGAAAATATTTGGACCAGTTCAGATGACTGCTTGTTTCAGAGAGACCGAAGCCTAGAAGCTGCCAAACTCCCTAAACAATGTAAACAATGGAATCTATGGAAACTAGCATGAACTCCTTAGCACTAAGCACATCAAGCACATCAACAAACTGGAAAAGGTGCAAAGACATGCTACTAAGTGGCTCCCAGAACTGAAGGGCAAGAGCTACGAGGAGAGGTTAGAGGCATTAAATATGCCAAAACTAGAAGACAGAAGAAAAAGAGGTGATATGATCACTACGTACAAAATAGTAACAGGAATTGATAAAATCGATAGGGAAGATTTCCTGAGACCTGGAACTTTAAGAACAAGAGGTCATAGATATAAACTAGCTAAACACAGATGCCGAAGAAATATAAGAAAATTCACTTTCGCAAACAGAGTGGTAGACGGTTGGAACAAGTTAGGGGAGAAGGTGGTGGAGGCCAAGACCGTCAGTAGTTTCAAAGCGTTATATGACAAAGAGTGCTGGGAAGACGGGACACCACGAGCGTAGCTCTCATCCTGTAACTACACTTAGGTAATTACACTTAGGTAATTACTAACAAACTGGAAAAGGTGCAAAGACATGCTACTAAGTGGCTCGCAGAACTGAAGGGCTACGAGGAGAGGTTAGAAGCATTAAATATACCAAAACTAGAAGACAGAACAAAAAGAGGTGATATGATCACTACATACAAAATAGTAACAGGAATTGATAAAATCGATAGGGAAGATTTCCTGAGACCTGGAACTTTAAGAACAAGAGGTCATAGATTTAAACTAACTAAACACAGATGCCAAAGAAATATAAGAAAATTCACTTTCGCAAACAGAGTGGTAAACGGTTGGAACAAGTTAGGTGAGAAGGTGGTGGAGGCCAAGACTGTCAGTAGTTTCAAAGCGTTATATAACAAAGAGTGCTGGGAAGACGGGACACCACGAGCGTAACTCTCATCCTGTAACTACACTTAGGTAATTTCTAGCTAAATAAATGCCTCTTTCTGATGAATCCCAGTGGCTTCCTGATCCCCCCCCCCCCCCTCCATCCCTTCCAGGAGGAAGGTGCATTGGTTAGTTATGTGTATTCTTCACATATGCTCCAGAACTGGCTTGGAAGGCTGGGGAAAACCTAGAGCTCTGTGCTATTGAATATAACCCCCTCCAATTTTTTATATCCAATGGGTTATATCTAATGCTGATTTTCTGGAGGAGCCTTTTGTGGCTTCCTGAAGCTAACTACCCACAGAGAAGAAAGACAAGGGACTTACCAGGGAGGAGGACACCACAGATTTTTTAAAACGAAGAAGAAACAACAACGACAAAGAGTCGTGATCGGGCACAACACATGATGCACCCCCAGGTGAACTAACCAAGCATCAACAAGCAAAGGACCCCTCCAGAAGCCTGCCAACTCATTCTTTGCCAGAAAAGGAGAAGGCTCCAAATGAACATGACACCCACCTGGACTAAAAGAACAAAAGCTCTGCCTCTGTAGAAAAATTAACAGAAAAACTGTCTTAAAGAATTGCAGATCAAAGGGGAACCATAAATCAAGGGGAAATAAGAAAGGTGACAACATGATCAAGAGACCAGGAAGGCTCGTGCGGCAAATGAGCAAAATGCAACCTGGAATGGAAGCAACCGAGATTTCTGCCAATTCACAAGGAAACTGAGGCGAGTGAGCTGGGAAAGAGCCAAATCCCTGGCTAGCAGACATGCAAATTGACTTAAACCAGCCAGTTGTTGAGGTAGTCCAGAATACATAACCCCAACAAATGAAGACAAGTTACCATGACCCTACCCAATTTGGTTAAAACATGGGGAGCCAGATTCAAGTCAAAAGGAAGGACTTTGAAGTGGTAAGTCTGATATCCCATGATGAAACCTAACCAAGCTCCGAACCTTGGATGTATGAGTACATGCCAATAAGTGTCCTTGTGGTCCAGATAAATCATCCAAGCCCCAGCCCCCAACGTGATGCGAACTTGGGCCTGAGTAGTTATGCAAAAAAATGAGGTAGGTGATGAACATGCTCAACCCTGAAAATTTGAGAATGAAGTGGAACCCCACCAAGTCCCAGTCGGGGACCAGGAAGAGACAAGACACCCAACAAAGAAACACAGTCCTCTAGAGACCAAGATAGAAGCCACCCACTGTACAAAAACTCAATGGAGGCAAAGGGGGAAGAGGCCTGGCTCAGACGCCCCAACCTTCAGGAGGGAGCAAGGGACCAACCAACTCCATCAAAGGGTTTGAGAAATGACCCAAAAAGCCCTCAAATTGTGAGACCAGGAGTTGAAATGCCAGACAAGCCATTCTCCACCATCCCCTTAAAGAGGCAAACTACAAAATGGCCTGCATGAACCATGAGCAGTGGTGTTTTACCATGAAGCTTACGAGCAGCACAGATGAACAGAAAAGGAACTAACAGAGGGAGGCACATGAGACCCCAGAATCCAGCTACAATAAGGACTTACCCCAACCAGCAGCAGGCAAAGCCTCACCCCAATCCAACTGCCTCCAAAAGCGAGGAAGAGAACCCCAAGTACATGAGAAATGGGATGGCTCGAAGCCTTCACAGAAGTAAAGAACTGTGCATCATCCTTGGAAAGAGGGCAGGCAAAAAATGGGAGGCAGACAAAAGGTCCAAGGACCAACCCAAATCCAACAACTAGACCAACAGAGCAAGCCAAACATGAGATGGGCAAAGTAGAATGCCCCAACTGCCTCCCAGAGTATGGGTACAACTAGCTTAGGCAAAGAAGCTGAAGCTGCCACGGCATGCAACAAGGCACTCGCACATACCAAGCTTTTTTTCTAACTGGTTCCACGAGGACAAGAAAATGCATGACTGTAGCCAGGTGCAAGCGAGCCCGCATGTCACGCGTCACAAGAGCTGCAGACAGCGAGGGAAACTGGGCATGCAGATGCATCAACCTCATATCCCAGGAAAGAGCGGGAGCAAACCGGCAGTCATTGAATGGTCCAAAAGAGGAACCCACCCAAAAACATTTTCAAAGTCTCAAACCACTGAAGCATGTAGAAATGACAGAAGCTGTGTAAACCCCCTAAGAAGAGAGATAGGATTGTCTGCCTGCCAGGACAACTCTATAACCTCATAGCGCAGCCAATACAGCGAGGACAACTCAAACTCTAAGGAGGTAGGGTCTAACAGAGGCAAAATACAGGCCACATAGATGGTATTTAAAAAGATCCTCCCAAGCCATCCAGGTAATATGAAGAAAGGAGATAAGGAAACCTCTGGAAGAATGAATCTGATGGATTGTACAGTATGCAGAAATTAACTAAAAGAGCGCCACAGAAACATAAAAATCATACAAAGAACCCATTTCTTCCCCACGAAGAAAAAGGCACTCGTCGCAAGGAAATACGAACCAAGTGGAATATTAAGCAACCCAATGACCCCTATCAAACTCGCCCCAAGCCACAGAAGCCAAGCACGCAGGCTCAGGAAGAGCCAGAGTCCACTCCAACCGCTTAGGACAGAAAAGCAGAGTCCAGGAGAAGTCTTGGAAGAATGGGTTGGATGGAAATAAGGAAAACCCCCAAAACCTCAGCAAGTCTAGATGGATCAACTGCCTTGATCCAGAGCTTGTGCTCGTTTTGAGATTCGACCATTCGTTTATATTGTTGGGGGGTTCGTTTGAGGCTTTGGTCCCTTTGAACCCAGCAATGGTTTGTATTGGTTCACCGAGTTTTGGGATGCTTCTCTGATGGGGTGACGGAGATTCACCTGCTTACTCTCTACCCCTCAGTAAGAGGGGCCAAGTTCTAGCTCTGTTCCCAGTAGGCCAAACAGAACTCTGTGGCTGATGTGACCTAGTAGTTCGGATCCATCTCAACGAGACAGCTTCAGGAAGTCAGAAGGGGCACCTACTAGAAAAAAGTTTTGGCCTATATAGGTCCAAGATAATTACAATGAGACCAAAATAAAGTGCAACAGGGTTAAATTGTTAAATCGGCAAGCCAATACAGACCAGATTTATAAATTTCAAGTGACTCACCATGATTCTTTTCAGAGAGGAGTGAGCGTGTGGCTGGCAGGTACATCTCCATTAATTCCGGAACTTTGCAGATAATTCGCAGAGCACAAACAGCTGCCTTTTTACGTATGTAAGCATTTGAAGATTTTAGGAGTCTCTCAACTTCTCCCGCAAGGTCACGTGACATTTCAGGAGAGGCAATAGCTCCAAGAGTGCACAGTGCCAAGCCTTGTACAAACTGTGTTGAAGAGTTTAAATCACTGCAAAAAAGTTCTGAATTAATATAAGAGAGCATAATGTAATTTATTGTACAGTACTGTATTTTTTTTATTTTTACTTAAAATCATTTGTCTTACAGCTATATATTTTGTACCCTGAAGTGAGCCATCAGTAGACACTAAAATCTCTCAAGCTTTTAAGCCACATTACAAATACCTCAACATCATAGTTTTCAGTTCCATCAACACTTACCACTCATCTATAATTATCAAGCATTCAGACTTTCCCATATCTGTAAACTTCTTCAAAAATTCTCAACACACATCAGTAATTATACAGTGCAACTGCTAGATGGGGTTAGCTGCAGATTTTCCAGAAACATTAAGGTGACATTCATTAGTACACACGCACACTGCTCACATTATCCAGGCATTTATTTTATATCATGTCATTATGACTAAAAATTCCTTAAAGTTAACTGGATGGAGAGCACATGCAAGAACAGGGAAACTGTGTACGAGAATGGGAGGAACGCCCATGAGAATGGGACAACATTTGTAAGACTGGAGAATGCACACACACGAGGATTGGGGAAGCCTGCGAGAGAACTGGGGGAGCAACAGGCGGTTGCTTCGAGTGGCCCACAGGCCCACATATCCGCTGAAACCCAGTTGGTCTGGCACTTCTTGCAGAAACTTATCTTATTGCTTCTTGAAGAAGTCCACTTTTGTTCCAGTAATAGTTCTAATACTGTACTTGCTGGGAGTGTATTGTAAAGCCATGAACCTCTGATGTTCAGTGCTCTCTGACTGTGCCAATGGCACCTCTACTACTCACTGACTGATAGAAAAGTCAATGGCACCTCTACTACTACTGACTGATAGAAAAGTCAATGGCACCTCTACTACTACTGACTGATAGAAAAATGAGGGCAGTGATCAGAGGCAATGTATCGAACTGGAGAAATGTCACAAGCGGAGTACCACAGGGTTCAGTTCTTGCACCAGTGATGTTTATTGTCTACATAAATGATCTACCAGTTGGTATACAGAATTATATGAACATGTTTGCTGATGATGCTAAGATAATAGGAAGGATAAGAAACTTAGATGATTGTCATGCCCTTCAAGATGACCTGGACAAAATAAGTACATGGAGCGTACTCGGCAAATGGAATTCAATGTTATAAATGCCATGTTATGGAATGTGGAATAGGAGAACATAGACCCCACACAACCTATATATTATGTGAGAAATCTTTAAAGAATTCTGATAAAGAAAGAGATCTAGGGGTGGTTCTAGATAGAAAACTATCACCTGAGGACCACATAAAGAATATTGTGCGAGGAGCCTATGCCACGCTTTCCAACTTCAGAATTGCATTTAAATACATGGATGGCGATATACTAAAGAAATTGTTCACGACTTTTGTTAGGCCAAAGCTAGAATATGCAGCGGTTGTTGGTGCCCATATCTTAAGAAGCACATCAACAAACTGGAAAAGGTGCAAAGACATGCTACTAAGTGGCTCCCAGAACTGAAGGGCAAGAGCTACGAGGAGAGGTTAGAGGCATTAAATATGCCAAAATTAGAAGACAGAAGAAAAAGAGGTGATATGATCACTACATACAAAAGTAACAGGAATTGATAAAATCGATAGGGAAGATTTCCTGAGACCTGGAACTTTAAGAACAAGAGGTCATAGATATAAACTAGCTAAACACAGATGCCGAAGAAATATAAGAAAATTCACTTTCGCAAACAGAGTGGTAGACGGTTGGAACAAGTTAGGGGAGGTGGTGGTGGAGGCCAAGACCGTCAGTAGTTTCAAAGCGTTATATGACAAAGAGTGCTGGGAAGACGGGACACCACGAGCGTAGCTCTCATCCTGTAACTACACTTAGGTAATTACACTTAGGTAATTACTGGTTCTAGTCTGCATTTCCTTTCATATCTTTTCTCCAGTACAGTTATTCTACTCGGCAAATTTGGGATACAACTTTCTAGAAATTTCCATGTACATTGGCTCACTGCTTGCTTGTCTTATTAAGAATCTCCCTAAAGACACTTTTTTTCCCTATATTTAACACTTGACTATAGTGAGACACCACATTGTCATTAAAAAGATTAATGCAACAGCCAGCTACAGCTTTATCCGAGTGAATTGTTTTCAGTAAAACTTTGCAGATTTCCCCATACTAAACACATTTCTTAATGAGGAAAGGACATCCTTTACTGCTGATACTGAATTGTTTTCTTAGGTTGATCTTTAACCACCGACTTTCTTGGGATCCATTGCATGATTGATCTATATAAATAATAATGGAAATGTTCGATTGTGCATAACCGCTAATCTCCGAAAGTTCTTCACCAACTGCTTTGAAATTTTCACACAACGTTCCATTCGTATCTGAACAGGTTTTTACATACATATTATATAGATGTCACATCTGTGACGGTGAAAAAAATCATGCTTTTTCTGAAAAACTGTTTTTTTAACTGTTTTTCATGTGAGGGAAATCTTCGAAACCTCTTTACTGATTGCTCTGAAATTTTGACACAACGTTGCATTTGAATAGGCGTGTCTTTTTACATATCTACTATATACATGCCTCACCTATGACAGGAAAAAAACATGCATTTTTTGAAAAACAGCACCATCTGTTGGACATAAAAGCAACACAAGCTGTAATCTTATAAAGTTTTTCACCGATTGCTTTGAAATTTTGACAATGTTACATTCAAATAGGCGCATCTTTTTATATACCTACTATATAGATGCCACCCCTGTGACAAGTAAAAACATGCGTTTTTGAAAAACAGCGCCATCTGTTGCACATAATAGCAACATGCACGCTATACTAAATATGTCACGAATTCCATTTCAATGTTTCCGATTGCATTGATAAATTTTATTTTCATACATTTCGATTTATTTTATTTTTTATGGAATTATTTTGTGTGACATTGTGTTGGAATTGAACTGTGTTGTTTACCATACCGTCATTTCGTAAGTATAAGTATAGATGCCACACCTGTGACAGGTAAAACCATGCTTTTTCTTGTAAAACAGCGCCATCTGTTGCATGTAAGAGCAACACACATGCAATACTAAATATGTTACAATTTCACTTCAATATTTCTGATTGCATTGATAAATTGAATTTTCATTGATTTTGCTTTACTTTCATTTTGATTTAATTATTTTGTGTGAATTGCATTGGAATTGAGCTGTGTTATTTACCATACTGTACATTTCGTGAGTATAGTTTATTTTTTTGTTTTTTTCATATTTTCATTTCATTTTTAACTTTTTCTCATATTTCAGTGATGGGAACATCAGCTCACTTGATGTTCCCAATTTTCTGATGGGAACGTCAAATCATTTGGGAAGGCATCAGACGAGGGAGTGGGGAATGGTGGGGATGACGAGGGAACGGAAACGAGAGATAGTGGGAAGGACGAGGGGACAAGGGAGGGGGTAATGGTGGGGAAAGACGAGGGGACGGGGGAGTTTGGGATGGTGGGGACAAGGGGATGGGGGAATGGAGAATGGTGGGGAGGACAAAGGGACAGGGAGTACCCACGGTGGGAAGGAGATGGGATGGCGGAGTGGCGGGGAGGATGAGGGGACGGTGGAGTGGGGAATGGTTGGGAGGCCGAGGAGACGGGTCAGGGGGGGATGGTGGGAGGACTGGGGGACAGGTAAGGTTGCTGTGGCCGGGTACTGCTAGTATATAATAAAACTTTTATGTTCAGAAACTAAAAACCCAGCATTGAATATAATGAAAAGCCATTTTCTGGGTGAGACCCGGAGGCTCCCCGGAGCTATACCGGCTGATGTGTATATATTAGACCGTGGCAACAGTCAATCAAATGAGTTCTAAGCCTACCGGGGACCAGAGCCAGAACCTGGCCCCCTCAAGAAAGGCACGAGGAGCAATGGCCTAAAGACACCCCCATGTAATTGGAAGCAGTCTTTGTCTGCCATCTACCAGGTCAGGCACCCAGAAAGGTAGGAATTCCAAAAACTACTGCTGATCAAATAAATTGCAAACCGAAAGCCGAACTAGCAACAGAACTCCCCAATCAAAACCAAGGAAACAAGTATGACGTCACCACAAACGCGCGCATCCGTCTGTGCAACCCCCAACCCTCCCCAGGAGGGGGACGGGGGGTCCCAGACCTCCACGCCAGCAACTCTTCTCAGTTCAAGAGGCTGTTGTGTTGGTGACGGTCGATCGCTCTGGCTCCACTCTTTGCGCAGTGCTGCAGTGCGGTGTTGTTGCTCTGTTTTGGTGGTGTGTGAGCCAGACGTAACACAAGAGTACTGGGGCTGCATTCACCTAGGGCTACCTTCCCTAGGTGCCCTGTAAGTATTGCCTTTGCGGCCTCAGGGTTATCTTCCATGAGCCGTTCAGGAGCTGCTACCTCCATGTGGTTCTGTCGGTGCTCGGTGATTACCCGCCCTTGGGGGTTCAGCTGGGGAAGTTCTTACTCCTGTTTTCCTTGGGTTAGGAGGTAGTTTCGTCACTGGCTGGGGCACGATGTACTGTGCAGCTGTCTGATATACGCATAGCAACCAGTTCTGTTCTCCTGGAGATGTTGTGCATTTACGGGGTTTTTCTTTTGTTTTGTGTTGCCTGGCAGGGGTCTGCCAGGTGTGGCGGTAGGACCACAGGTAGGTTTTTGTGGCCCTCCACTAGGTCCCCGTGCTTGCACACGTCGCAGGGGTTCAGCTTTTAGATTGCTTGCTTGGTAGCTCTGGGATAACCGGTTAGCAGTACCTCGCCTGGGCTTCCCTGAGCAGTCAGCCTAAGGGCCCTGGAAACCCCCATTGGGGCTCAGTGGTCCAATGTAGGAGACCTCCAAGTCCCACCTCGCCTTGTGCGAATTTGAAGGTTGCTCTGTCCCCCTGTTCTGGGGTGACACTCACCATCTGCCTCCGCCTTGTTGCTTGTTAGGGTCAGTGACACCTATGACCCGGAGTCCTGCGAGTGGTGTTCTTTGCTTCTACTCTTCTCTTGTCTTCTCTTTGCCTACAGAAGACTGGTTAGAGGGTGATTACTAGAGACTGATTACCACAGATGGCCACTGCAAGAGCTGGTGTTTGCTGGCCAAACAATGTGTGTGCATTCCTGACATGAGGCACATTGACCGTAGGTAAAAATAAGGTTCTATTGTACTAGCCTAGTGCCCCTTTCAAGCCTACATAACCTCCAGGACAAATAACAGAGGATCTCCAGGTAGGTGTTTTTGAGACAGGTCTTGCTGCTGTTGAAAGTAATCTCTTACACGT
The DNA here is from genome assembly GCA_020271785.1 of Procambarus virginalis. Classification (NCBI taxonomy): domain Eukaryota; kingdom Metazoa; phylum Arthropoda; class Malacostraca; order Decapoda; family Cambaridae; genus Procambarus; species Procambarus virginalis. Next base: position 207,004 of record WNGS01164945.1, read on the forward strand.
AGTGAGGTACATTACAGCAGATTCATGATGACTGCCCACATAATACCAAGCAAGAATGGGTAGAGCCCACAAGAATGGGTAGAGTAACCAAGAACAGGTAGAGTGTGTGAGAACAAGTAGTGAGAGAGGAAAATGGGTAGAGTGCACAAGAACGGGTAGAGTACACAAAAACAGGCAGTGCGAGCGAGAACAGGTAGAGAATGAGGAGTGAAAAGGTGGAATTAATGTGCATTCTGTACCTGTGAAATAAGCTAATAAATTCTTGATATATTTAAAAGAAAAAATTATGTGCCATACTACAATGACATAACCAGTCACAAGGGACAGTACATGCACACTGTACCATATCACATAGTGCAGAAAGTGTGTGCTTCTGGCACACTATCAGATTACTACAGCACTCCACCATATTTATCACCTCCCCACCGTTATAATGTTTATAAATCCCTTAATAGAAAATTACTCAGAAGACCAAAGTTAGAGAGCAGTCGGAATCATGGGAGATGAGAACACCTCAAAGCTACTCCAAAACTTTATGAATTGCACCCAGAAAATAAATGAATACTAGCAAAACTGTTTGAAATTGGAATGGAAAGCAGTACGCTCATGTGATGCCGTAACTATATCCTACATACCAAACTGCAAAGGTAAATCATCATCTGCAAACTTTCACTTCATACTTCACATACAACAACAACCTATGTATAGTGTGCACAAACACACATGTATATTATTCACACACTACTCACTTCTTGAGGGAATTTGTGATAAGCAGGTGCACATCTTGCCGCTCATCCAACAGTAACATGGCTCCGAGGTAACCAATGCGTTTGTCAGTGAAACGTGGCGATGCAATTAGCTTAAGGCATTCCATCTGACCAAAGTGAGCAGGATATCTGAGGACGACAAGTATGGAACATTTATCATTATCCATAAATTAGATTATATATTGTACAGTATATGTATTACACATCATTTTCCCATTTTCCACTTTAATGGAGTTAGGAGACATAGAAAAAGACAGAATAATATAGGAAGATATGGTAATAGTTGTTTGATACCAATAGACCATAATACATATGACAAATGTCATTTACCTGTAATAAAATCCCTTGTAGCAACTTCCAACATGGTAGAAAACTATAAAACAACATGGTGAAGTGTCTATAGCTTGCTTCATGTGTGATAATTACAAATTTTCCTTAATACAGTCATATACCTCACAAAAATATACTGACTTTGAAGGATAATTAAATAATAAATATTTAATTATTAAGAGATACCGTATTTGCCGGCGTATAAGACACACCTCTGCACAGAATGCACCTCTATTTTACAAGGATATTTTGTGGAAAACACCCACTTTAGAATGTTTCATCACACACTTATTGAAAGACATTTTAAAGTGGATTTTGTACCACAACTCTTACTTCCTCCTCTAAGATCAGCTGTAGTGGTGTAGTTGTTTATATTTTGGGCAAGAGAGTTGCTATACAGGATGTGAAACTTGTATTTCTGGATGTGATGTTTTGTTGCAGCATCAGGCCACCAGGGCAGCGCACCTTGCGGTGGCACACCATCACAACGCTATAGTAGTGGTGTTGCATTGCAAATGGCTGACAGATGGATGAAAGTTGAACATTCCTTCCAAATTCCAAGCATCATTTTTCAATTAGATAATGAATAAATGTGTCTTAAAGGTTATAGTCGTTAAATAATGTCTGACATACTGTATCAGGTGAGGGTTATGTATACTGAGCAAGATGATGTGAGCTTCCTTCATAACTGCCGACGTATACTAAGTTTGAGAACAGACTGTGATAAAATATTGAAAGTAAGCCATGTTATTATTAGCAACGATTTTTGTGCCTAGCGAACTTACACAGTATACTCGTCCGGCTCCTTAGCCTATGCCCCTCGATCTCCTATCCGTAATACGGCCACATTAGACGCAGGGCACTTTTTTGATACATTTAAAAATAATAAAGTGCATCTTATACGTCGGCAAATACGGTACGTACTCAAATTTTAATACATTATAAATGAATTGTAATGATATGGTATGCTCTGATGGTACAGAGCTAGTGTTTTGTTACCCACACTATTATAAAACAAATTACAAGTCAAACCAATGTGGAATTCACCAACACCTCAAATTCCTGAACCTTAAAAACAAGGCAGGCCAACTCTGAGATATCCAACTAGTCGCAAAGCCACGAATGCTGAAGACAGGCAAAACACACCCTCAAAGCAGCAACTGTCTCACAGGCATGTACTTCTTTTGGAGGGTCAAAGTGAAGAGCCACATGGGAGAAACAAACCCCATAGGGCTCATAGGTGTCACCAACCCAACAGGCAGCATTGCAGAGGAAAAAAAAAAAAGTTGTCAGCCAGTAGCATGGACAATAAACAGCACAAACACTTGCACGCGTGTGCGCCAAGGAATTGAACCGTAAAAAAGCCGAAGAGGAAACCGGTGATGCAGCAACCGACACAAAGCTCCCCGGGGGTCAAACCCAACGATCGCGAGTGGTGGAAGGGAGATCCATGAATGAACCAGAACAGCCATTGAAGCCACACCCGACCTGATGGGTTATCCAAGCATCGCCAAGTTCAGACTTGCACAGCTGCTGAGTGACTCGGGAGCCCTCCAGAAACAGGCGAAGGCGGGACCGCAGCCGCAGCAACAACTTAAGAGGGAGAGACAAGGAAGCAGTCCGAGTCCCACACAAGACTCAGCCAAGTTCGAACGCGGGAAGGAACCAGCAACTCGTCTTCGGACCATTCTGTTCATTCAATACTGAACTTTGCTCAAATATGTATTAATATTGTTAAATATTAGCATAGTGTGCATATTTAGGCACTGGTTAGGTGTTTAGGTTCTGTTGGTGATTATTTGTATTTGTAGTACGTGGGTGAAGCATTTACAGCATTGTGGTTGGAACAAAATTCTTCAGCGAAGCATTTGTTCCAGAAGTGCTTGGAAGTCATCAGTTCTGAGTCGTGTGTAAACCGCTTTTCATTTATAAACGGGGGGTTTTGAGGGGTGCATGGAATGTACTTTGGGTCTTTGTTTGGAGGACCGGATGGAACCAGATGGGACTTCCTCCAGTTCACCAGGAACCCGAACCCAGCGATCTGGGAAAAAAGTACACCCCTGGTGAGCAGACATGCAGACCAGCTGGGAGCCCATACCAACCAGTCGTTGAGGTAGGCCAGAATCCAAAAACCTAACAGATGAAGACGGGCCAAGATGACCTGGGTAAGACACTTGAATACGTGAGGTGCCAGATTCAGACCAAATGGAAGGCAATGAAAGCGGAAAGCCTGCCGCCCCACCACAAATCCGAACCAGTCCCTGAACCCCGGATGAATCGGGACGTGCCATTACGTGTCCCGGAGGTCCAGACACACCATCCAAGCACCCGGCTCCAAGAGAAGACGGATCTGAGACAGAGTGGTCATCCAAAAAGAGGGACAAAAGATCCAGGGGTTTAGGCGGGACAAGTCCAGAATGAACCTCAGATCCGCACAATCCCATTTCGAGACTAGAAACAGGCGAGTAACCCACCTGAGGGATGTGGACGTTTCCACCACGCCCAAGCATACCCACTCCGAGATGACCCAACGGAGCTCGGGGAAAGAAGCCAGCCCTGAACCTCCCGGAGGAGGGGGAGCCACCCAAAGCCAGGACAGGCTGGAAGAAATAACCCGAAACGCCTACGAATCGTGAGACCAGGCATGATCAAACAGCGCGAGCCTTCCACTCATTGCCCTGTCAATGGGGGCGACACACAAAAGAGCCAGCTGCCTACGAGAACTTGACCGACGAACAGAGTGATTACTGCGCCGAACAGACGCCGCCGGCTCCGAAATTGGCACCACCAGCCTACCTTGTCTAGAGGAATCTCGAACCCAGGGAGCCGGTTGGCCGAGCGGACAGCACGCTGGACTTGTGATCCTGTGGTCCTGGGTTCGATCCCAGGCGCCGGCGAGAAACAATGGGCAGAGTTTCTTTCACCCTATGCCCCTGTTACCTAGCAGTAAAATAGGTACCTAGGTGTTAGTCAGCTGTCACGGGCTGCTTCCTGGGGGTGGAGGCTTGGTCGAGGACCGGGCCGCGGGGACACTAAAAAGCCCCGAAATCATCTCAAGATAACCTCAAGATCTCAAGATAACCTAGCATGACCCTTCCAAGAAGCCATTCCCCCCACCCCTGGAGAACCAACAAGTTCAACATGGGACAACAACTAGATGAAGCTGCTTGCAGAAAAGGGTAACGAACACCTAAAAGCCAGAGTCCAAGCAGATTCCAAGGAGAGGGCATGCACAGCCTGTTGGCACATGAGGCAGGAAGCAAAAAACAGACACCCACTTCCTTCTGGTGAATGCATTAGAGGTTTATTACAGAGTTTACAATCTGAATATTCTGGTAGTGGCTTAATAATAATAACCACCACCACCTTGACAATCAGCGCAAACAACTTCAACAAGGCAGCCGACGCCCTAGCAGCCAACGAAGACCCAGCACCCAGCGCCTCCACATTCTCCTCAAGCCAGTTCGAGCATTGCACGAACTGGCACTTACCCCACGGGGAGGGACATTGGAGCACGGACAAAACCAAAGTTGAAGCGACTAACACCCCTAAGTCCAGGTCCCTATAACCCAAGTGGGCAGCCTCGGGGCATCTGGGTGAGCAACAAACCTTGCCCTGCAGCAACCTATATCGAGTATGCAACGCTGAAGCCACCTGTACCCGAACATCAATATCAGAATACTGGGTAATCTGGAGTACGAGCAAGGAGCAAGACTCGCAAAACTCTGGATCAAAGGTGTCATTGATTCAACAGGCAGCATGACGGAGGTAAAAATGCTAAGTGCCACCCTGAGACAAGGGACAGAACAACAATCAAACTCGCACTCGGCGAGTTGGAACCCAAAGGACGCATCCATGGGTCCAAAGAACCCTGGTGGGGTTTTCCAGGGCCCTTAGGGTGACTGCTCAGGGAAGCCCAGGCAAGGTATTGCTAATCAGTTATGCCAAATTACCAAGAGAAATGCTAAAACCTGAACCCTGCGACGTGTACAAGCACGGAGGCCTAGCAGAGGACCACCAATATAACAAGGTGGATACACCAAGAAGGCAGACCCCCAACAGGCAAAACAAACAAAATTAAAACAAAACCCCACGAAAGCACCACGTCCCTAGGAGGAACAGAACCGGCCGCTGTGAATAATGGGAGACAAGCTGCACAATACTGTACCTTGTTCCTCTACCAGTAACAATACTGCTTCCTTCCCAAGGCCAAACAGTGGCAACAGGAACCCCAGCTGGCCCAAGGGCGGGCAATTACTGAGTAGCAAAAGACCCCCATGAAAGCAGTTCCCAAACACTCTGTGGACGATAACCCCAAGATGCAAGGGCAGTACTTACAGGGCGCTTAGGGAAGGTGGCCCTAAGGACATGCAGCCCCAGTACTGATGAATTACTCCTGGCCTGCACACCACACACCACAGAAATACAACACAAGGTACGGAACTGCAAAGAGTTAGAGGGCAGAGTCAACGACTGCCACAGTCCACAACAGCCGAGGGAACTGAAAACTGGAGCAGCCAGTGGGGGGACTGCGTGTACTAGCGGCGCAACAGCGTGAATGAGTTTGCTTGTTTGCCTGTTTTAGTTTGGGAGTTCTGCCTCCCTGATTGGTTTTAGGTAGCAATTTTTACCATGTTGGGATTGTTTTGTTATGCCTACCTTTCTGGGTGCCAAACCCCAGTCGATGGCAGATATGGAATGCTTCTAAACACATGGGGGTTTCCATAGGCTATTGCTCATCGTGCCTCTGAGGGGTCCAGGTTCTGGCTACCTTTCTTTCTGGTAGGAAAAAAACTCCATCGACTGATGCCACGGTCTAATACATACATATCAGCCCAGTAAGCTCCGGGAAAACGTAGGGGCTCCCCACAGATAGAACAAAAATACCGTCTCTGGAGGAGAGCATGAAGCTTCCCAGCCCAACAACCAGAGACAAGTGAAACCAAAAACAATGTCTTAGAGGAAGAATTATGGACAGAAGGGGACACTGGAAAACGAGAAAAGAAAGAAAATCAAGATCACAGTCCAGAGATCAAGCAGGCTCAGGTGGCACATGAGCAGGTCAGAGGTGAACCAAGGCACGAGGCAGCTTGCAAAACGGAGCCAAGGTAGTATGAATACTGAATGCAAGCTGCAGTAGCTCTGCCAGCACCACACAATATGAGGCAACAACATCTGGCATGAGATGATGATAAAAAGAAAGGAGAGCACCACATGCTCAGAAACCAAAGAAGAATGACGAAGGAAAAGGAAGTGGTTAAAGGAGCACTATGAAACCTCACACTATCACCGAGAAGAGGAACCCCCAGTGGGACACCATCAAAGAAGCCACCTGCTCGCCATAGAGATGGTAATAAAGACAAAAAATACCAGATGCAAAGAGCTAAGGAGAAGGTCGACCCAATGAAATACATCCGTGGCAACCTTCTTACAGGGGCAAAGCTGCGAAAAAACACCCAGCTTCAGACACTGAGCAAGCAGCACGTGAAATCAAGGATGAGCCGGCCACCAAGGAGTCAGAAGGATCATCCTTGCCAGGTAGGGCTCTAACCTGGCAAGGACCCAGAGCAACAGAATGACTGGGAAAAAGAGGTAAAGAAACTCCCATCACAACCAATCCAGCCAAAAGGCACCGATTCCGAGCCGATGCAAAGAGGTCCACATCGAGTGCCCGAACATCTTGCAAAGCCACAAGGTGGGGGAGTCATCGACAGACCACTCCATGGAAACAGAACGGAGCCGGGACAGTCAGGAAATTGGAACTGGGACAGAGAGCTACATAAAGCATCCAGCTCCAAAGAGACAGGGACCGAAGTGAGAACCCCAATGTGGAGACAGTAAACCATGGAAAAGTCCAAAAGGGGCTGGAACATGGAACCCGGAGGAATCCGAACCTTCTGCAGCACTTGACACATGGCTGCAAACTCCCTAAATGTACTGTGAGCACGCAAAAAAAACCAGCGTTGAATGTAATGAAACGCCATTTTCTGGGTGTGCCCCCGAGGCTTCCTGGATCTTATCGGGCTAATGTATGTTATGGTAGACAGGGACAGTAGCTATGGAGTTCAGACCTACCAGGGACTAGTGCCAGAACCTGGCCCCTTCAGAGAGGTTTCAGGGAGCAATGGCACTGGAAAACCCCTTTGTGGTTGGGGGTTTTCCTTATCTGCCATCGACCAGGGTTAGGCACCCAGAAAGGTAGGTGTAACAAAACAAACCCCACATGGTAAGAAACTACAACAAAAACCGAACAGAGAGGTAGAAAACTCCCTACAATCCCAAGGAAACAATCAAACAATCAATTTACTGCCGCACCGGTCTGCAGGCTGGCTAGACTTAATAACCCTGCGGACAACCTGGGAGACCTGAGCCCTGGAACAGGGAACGAGGGAAACTGGATCAACCCAAAGCGCATCCCCAGCCACCCCGGCTGAAGCGCACTGGTAACAGCGAAGTGCTGCAACAGGACACAACACATGATGCACCCCCGGCCAAACCAACCAACCAAGCATCAATGACCCACGGACCCCTCCGGAAAGCAGCCGTCTCGTTCTTCGCCAGAAAAGATGGAGAAGGCTGCAAAAGGAACAAACTTACCCCCAGGACCAAAAGAGCAGAAACCTCTGCGCCAGAGGAGAGCATGAAGCTCCCCTACCCGGCCCCCAGAGGCCAATGCCAACAAAAACAAAGCCTTGGAAAAACAATCCGGAACCAAAGGGGCCACCACAAACCGAGGAGAGGAAAGATAGGAGAGCACCCTGTCCAAGGACCAGGATGGCTCAGGAGGCGCATGAGGAGGCCGGAGGTGAAACATAGCACAGGAAAGCCTACAAAACGGGGTGGATGTGACGTCCACCCCGAAAGCTACCTTGAGCGGCTCTGCCAGCGTCACACAATATGAGGCGACAGTATTAGGCATCAAATGATGGTCCAGAAAAAGCCAAGGACAAAACAACCCGATCCGAAAGAAAAGACAATCTACGAAGAGCCAGAAAATGGCGAAAAGAACGCCAGGAAACTTCATACTGTTGCCGAGATGAAGCTCTCAGGTGGGACACCATCAACGAAGCCACCTGATCACCATAGAATTGGTGATACACCCGCGTCAAAAAGACCAGACGCGAAGAGCAGAGGAGAAGGTCGAACCAGCCCCGTACCAGATCAGACCGACCTGCTGAAAGAGGCGGAGCCGCGGGAAACGTCCCGGGTTCAGGCACCGAGCCAATAGCACCGGAAACCAAGGCTGGGTCGGCTACCAAGGGGCCACAAGGACAACTCTCCCTGGGAATGTCTCCAACCGAACTAGAACCCGAAGCAACAGCTGGACCGGGGGAAAGAGGTACAGGTAACCCCACCTCGACCAGTCCTGCCGAAAGGCATCCACCGCGAACGCCTCGCAGTCGGGGAAGGGCGTCACGTAGATTGGGAGATGCCAAGACCACGCCGATGCGAAGAGGTTCACATCTGGGAGACCGTACGTCTGGCAGATCCAACGAAACAAGTCGTCGTCGACCGTCCACACCGTGGACAGGAGATGGAAGTGAGACAGACCGTCCACCAGAACGTTGGATACTCCCCGGACATGAACCACACGGAGAGCCAAACCCCGAGAATCCAGCAGACAAACCACTCGAAGGGACCAACCCCAAAGAGCCAAGGACTGAAGAGAACCCCCGCGGTTCAGGCAATGAACCACTGGAGAACAGTCTGAATGGAGGTGAATGGTCGATTCCCGAGTGACCAGAACCCTACAAAGCGCGAATCAGACTGCCGCGAACTCCCAAACTGTGTTGTGAGCCCGATGGAAGGACGGATCCCACCGTCCCTGGCCTGCCTGGTGAGCACTGGTCACAAAGCCCCAGCCGAGAGACAATGCGTCCATGAACATATTGAGCGAGGGCTCAGGAAGGTGCCAAGGCACAGAACCCCGAAAACCCCGAAGAGGAAGCCGGTGACGCAGCAACTGACGCAAGGCCCCTGGAGGACGAACCCAATGATCGCGAGAGAGGCGGAAGGGACGTCCCCGAAGGAACCAAAACAGATGCCGAAGTCAAACCCGACCAGGCGGGTAGACTAGCACGGCGAAGTTCAGACACCCGCACAACCACTCGAGCAACTGCCGAGTGACCCGGGACCCCTCAGAAACAGCCGACAGCGGTCCCGCAGCCGCCGCAATGCCTCTGGAGGGAGAGACAAGCAAGCGGTCCGAGAATCCCAAACAAGACCCAGCCAGGTCTGAACCTGGGACGGAACCAGATGGGACTTCCTACAGTTCACCAGGAACCCGAACCTGGCGAGCTGGGAAAGAACCATATCCCTGGCGAGCAGACAAGCTGACTGACTAGGAGCCCACACCAGCCAGTCATCGAGGTAGGCCAAAACCCAAATCCCTGGAAGACGCAGACGGGTCACCACAACCCGGGTCAGACGCGTGAAAACTCGAGGTACCAGATTCAAGCCAAAAGGAAGGCATCGAAAACGGTAAGCGTGATGCCCCACCACGAAACCTAACCAGTCCCTGAACCCCAGATGAATAGGAACGTGCCAATAGGCGTCCTTGAGGTCCAGGGACAACCATCCAGGCACCCGGCTCCAACAGAAGCCGGACCTGAGACAGTAGTCATCCGAAAGGAGAGGGCAAGGAATCCAGGGGTTCAGACGGGACAAGTCCAGAATGAACCACAGATCCGCACAGACCCGTTTCGGCACTGGAAACAGACGGGAAACCCACCTGAGGGATGTAGGCGTTTCAACCACGCCCAAGCGCACCCACTCCAAGACGACTTGATGAAGTGCAGGAGAAGAAACCTGCCCTGTTAGCCCCGAACCCCCCAAAGGAGGACGAGTCGCCCAACGCCACCGCAAGCCAAATGACTTGACCAAAAAGGCCCACAAATCGTGGGATCAAGCGTGGGCAAACAGAGCAAGCCTCCCCACCATCGCCTTGTCACCGGGGCAAACCGTGAAAGGGCCGACGCCCCTTACGAGAACCCAAACGTCGAACAGGGCAATCACTGCGCCAACCAGACGACACTGGCCCCAAAGGGAACAATGGCTCAGAAACTGGCACCAATGGCCCACCTCGACCAGCAGAACCCAGAACCCTAGCACGACCCCTCCGAAACTGCTGAGAACGACCGCTTCGGAGAATTAACAAGTCCGCCATAGGACGACAACTAGACGAAGCCGCGTGCACAAACTGAGAGACCGCAGTCTCTGCAAACAGCAACGGACAAAACGGAGATGAAAACCTAAGAGCCAGGGCCCAAGCGGATTCCAAAGAGAGGGCGAGTACCGCCTGACGGCACGCGAGGCGAGAAGCAAAAAACAGAGACGCCGCTTCCTTCAGGATGGGTGCAAAGAGCTTCAACAGTGCAGCTGATGCTCTAGCTGCAGAAGTCAGCGCCCCAGACGAAGGCCCTTCACTCAATGCTCCTACATCTTCCTCAAGCCAAGTAGACGACAGCTCGAGAAGGGAAAAGAAACGCAAGACCGAAGCCAAATGCCCACGGGCGCGCGACTCCTCCGCAACCAACGAAGTCGAAAGCTGAGGAACCTGCACGTGAAGCTGGGAAAGGCCAACATCCCGAAAAAGCACGGGAGCGAACAAGCACGCATTAACCCTTACACTGCTCAGGGGTCCTGGGGACATTTACACCCCTGTGCGCAAGAAAAAAAAAATTCCAAATTTTTTTCGTCTTCTAAACATGTTAATTTGTGTCCCTGAGCACGGGAAAAATAGCAAAAAAATCGTAGGTCACATATTTTGGGCGCAATTGACCGAGGAAGTCTGGCAAAAAGTGGGCGTTGACAGAGCGGTCGCCAGGGCCAGTCAGCGTCACCCGCGCTGACAGATGGGAGTTGCCACAAAGATATTATTACCTAATTGTTTCAATGTCTCCGATTGATTTTTTCTTAGTTTTTTGCAGTAATATTATTCAATTGTGTGTATTGTAATATATTTATATAATAAAAGTGGTGAATAATCGCTATACTCAAACGTATGGTGTGCATATTAGTAATTCAATTATTATGTTCATAAAACAATAAACAAATAGTTTTGCTGCTATTACACTCTATACACAGGTTATATATAAGTATCTGCATATTTTGGTCACCATAACGAACCACTAAGTTGGTATTGAGAGTCGAAAAGCAACGAAGAGTTACCGCCACACACCAGCCAGCCACTCGCTGCCACTCCCTCAACACACGCACTAAACTTTCTCCCCCAACAATACCATTTGTGGTGTTATTACACTATATACAGACGTTATATATAAGTATGTATATATTTTGTTCACAACTGTACAGCTAAGCTGATATAGTTAGTTCAGGGACTAAGAGTCGTCGGTATACACAGCTGGCGGCTGGCGGCTCCCTCACTCATTCAAGGTCACACGCACTAAACTTTCTCCCCCAACAATACTGTTTTCAGTGTTATTACCCTATATACACATATTATATATAAATATCTACATGTTTTATGCACTGTAACTGTACACCTAAGCTTGTAGTGTGCCCAAAGAGCATAGTGGCCACCCTCTAAACAGCTAGACAAATAATGCAGACGACGTCACCTCCGTCACCCAAATGGCTCCTCCCAGCATAATCCTTTGCTGTTTTTACACTAATACACACATTATATATAAGTATCTACATTTGTGTTCACCATAGAGAACCACTGAGCTGGTATGGTGAATGTAAACAATAACAGGTGGCCACACAGTCAGTAAACGATGCTGTCTCCCTCAGTCTCTCAGCATCACTCCTCCTACAGCGCTAATTATTACAACAATCCTGCTATTATCACAACCCTGGTTATTTATATCACAGTCAGGGGTCATCTGTAATATTGTCATCACTAAATAATAACAGTTATATATTTATTTTGACATTTTTTGGCGATGCTGTGGTCACAAGCTGAACAGCAATGCTGATCGCTCATGCTGCGTGCGCCAGCCTTGGTTGCTCCAACAGTACTGTGCCTCTCACACCTGAGATTATTGCCCACGATTTTTTTTTTAATGGCATCTGTTGACAAGAGCCCTGAGGAAGCTAATGTGAACCCCGTGTAGCCGCGGGCCATTTGAATCGGGCCTGGCACCCTATGGCGTATATATATGCCATGCGCACCGTCGGACATGTTACTCAGGGCGTATATATACGCCATGCGCAGTTTAAGGGTTAAGGTGCTCAAACTCGCCCCAAGGTAAACTTGCATAAAAGTAGAAGATTCCTGCCAATCAAGCGTGCGGGTCCGACAGAACCCATGCCACGCCCCCAATGAAAAGAAAGGGCAGTCTGCCAGCCAGGAAGACTCCGAAACCTCCAAATGCACAAAAAAATGGGAAGAAGAACCGAACTCAAATGAGGACGGATCCATTGCAGAGGCATAACCTGGGTCTTGCAAGAGGTATGTAGCAAGAGCTTCCCGAGCCACCTTCGCGGAGATACGGAAAGTAGAAAATCTCTGGAAAGACGGATCCGAGGTACCCAAAGGCGCTCGGAACCGAACCCGGGGAGGAGCCGAACCCAAATCATACTCATACAGGGAAGAGGGTTAAAAAAATCCCTCCCCCTGCAACAATAAGCCCCACAAGGAAGGCAAAAGCACTCAAGCGGGGTCAAAGGGGGCCCAAGGCCCCCAGGTTGACTCCTCCCCAGCCCCAGGATCCCCCACGTCGGGACCCGGGGCAGAGCCGTCCTCCAAACCCTCTACCCCTGAAAAAAAGGCAGAATCCAAGGGGAAAGGCAGACAAGAAGGGGGTCTGCTGGTGGGACCCAGAAGCCTCGGCAGGAGGAACCGACTCAAATGCCTCCATCCCTGACCCAGATGGGGCAGCCCCCGAGGCAGCCCGAGTCTCATTACCAACTAAACCCTGTGCCAAGGCCGAAACCCTCAGACGTTTTGGAGCCGGATACAAGGGGGGAGGTGCAGGAAGAACCACAGGGGGAAGGACCAGGGGGTGCAGCAGGAGCCAAAGTGACTAACATCCCCAGGTCAGGGTCCCTAAAACCAAAATGGGGCAGCCTCGGGGCATCCGGGTGGGAAACCAACCTAGCGCGTTGCATTAACCTAAACCTAACATGCAACGCTGATGCTGCCTGTACCCTAACAGGAACATCCTCAGAGTAAAACTGGAGCACAAGCAGAGAACATGACTCGTAAGACTCCGGGTCAAAGGTGTCGTTGACCCAACAGGCAGCATGACGGAGGCAAAACAGGTGACTGTCACCCTGAGACAAGGGCACACTGCAACCTTCAAACCCGCACAAGGCAGGTTGGAACTCAGGAGACGCATCCATGGGTCCCCGAGCCCCGACAGGGGGTTTCCAGGGCCCGTAGGGTAACAACTACGGGAAGCCCGGGCAAGGTGTTGCTAACCGGTTAAGAAACCCAAACAAAACAAGGGGTAGATGATAATATTGAAAACCCCTGGGACGTGTTACCTGGTTGATACCTGGTTGATGTGGTTCTGGGAGTTCTTCTACTCCCCAAGCCCGGCCCGAGTCCAGGCTTGACTTGTGAGAGTTTGGTCCACCAGGCTGTTGCTTGGAGCGGCCCGCAGGCCCACATACCCACCACAGCCCGGTTGGTCCGGCACTCCTTGGAGGAATAAATCTAGTTTCCTCTTGAAGATATCCACGGTTGTTCCAGCAATATTTCTTATGCTTGCTGGGAGGACGTTGAACAACCGCGGACCTCTGATGTTTATACAGTGTTCTCTGATTGTGCCTATGGCACCTCTGCTCTTCACTGGTTCTATTCTGCATTTTCTTCCATATCGTTCACTCCAGTACGTCGTTATTTTACTGTGCAGATTTGGTACTTGGCCCTCCAGTATCTTATAAGTGTATATTATTTGATATCTCTCTCGTCTTCTTTCTAGTAAGTACATTTGGAGAGCTTTGAGACGATCCCAATAATTTAGGTGCTTTACCTCGTCTATGCGTGCCGTATACGTTCTCTGTATTCCCTCTATTTCAGCAATCTCTCCTGCTCTGAAGGGGAAGCGACTACTGAGCAGTACTCAAGACGGGACAACACAAGTGACTTGAAGAGTACAACCATTGTGATGGGATCCCTGTATTTGAAAGTTCTCGTAATCCATCCTATCATTTTTCTGGCTGTCGCAATATTTGCTTGGTTATGCTCCTTAAACGTTAGGTCGTCAGACATTATTATTCCCAAATCCTTTACATGCTGTTTTCCTACTATGGGTACATTTGATTGTGTTTTGTACTCTGTATTATGTTTAAGGTCCTCATTTTTACCGTACCTGAGTACCTGTGCCTGTGTACAGTACTCGTACCTGTGTACAAGCACGGGGGCCTAGCAGAGGGCCACCAAAACAATACCAGGGGAACTATAGACCCACAAGGCAGAACCTCCACCAGGCAAACAAAAAAGAAAAACCCCGCAAAAGTACACCGTCCCCAGAGGCAACAGGAACCGGTCGCCGCTTAGGTGGCAGGCCGCGCAACACCTTGATGCCCTAACCAGCACAATACCAGTCCCTACCCAAGGCCAAACAAGGGCCCCAAGCCCCAGCTGGCCCCAAGGGCGAGGCAAATGCCAAGCAGCAAGAACCCCTACGGGAGCGGTTCCCGAACACCCCAGGAAGATAACCCTGACACGCAGGGGCAGTACTCATAGGCGCCTAGAGAAGGAAGCCCCTAAGCGCATGCAGCCCCGGCACTGATGAAGTACTCCTGGCCACCACACACCACACAAAAACAGCAGAGAAGTGTGCCTCGTACGCCACACGAGGCAAACACCACCCAGGAATTTGAGGCCACAGAAGCGTCTATCCCAGTTGACACTAGCTTACGAACTGAAGACAGCCGGTGTGGTGAGGTCTGGGGACCCACCTCCCCCTGCTGGGGAGGGGAGGGCTGCGCAGACGACCGGCGCGCCAGTAAATTAATTGATTGATTGTTTCCTTGGGATTGTAGGAAGTTTCTACCTCTCTGTTTGGTTTTTGTTGTAGTTTCTTACCATGTGGGGTTTGTTTTGTTACGCCTACCTTTCTGGGTGCCTAACCCCGGTCGATGGCAGATAAGGAAAACCCCAACCATAATGGGGTTTTCCAGGACCATTGCTCCCTGAAACCTCTCTGAAGGGGCCAGGTTCTGGCGTTGGTCCCTGGTAGGTCTGAACTCCATAGCTAATGTCCCGGTCTAACATAACATACATTAGCCCAATAAGCTCCAGGGAGCCGTAGGGGTTCCCCACAGAAAGGAGGAGATCAATAACCTCCAGCCGGCTTGGTGAGTGCTGGTCACAAAGCCCCAATCCAGAGCCAAGGGGTTCATGAAGACATCAAGCGAGGGTGGAGGAAGGTGCCAGAGAACGAAAACCTCAAAAACAGAGGGGGGGCCAACGGGGGCAGGCAAGCTGTAGCCGCTGAAGAAGGAAACTGCTCCCCCACATCCTCAGGAAAGAGGTGAGAAGAAAAGGGAAAGGTGGACAAAAGAGCAAGTGCCCACTAAGAATCCAAAGAGTGGGCTAACACAGCCGGCCGACACACATGAGGCAGACCACGTTCTTACCCAAAGAACGTGGCCACCGCTTCCCAGAATGTGGGAGAGTACAGCTTTGGAAGCACAGCCAAAGCAGCAGCAATGGAGGCCAACACCCCTGCATGTGGCCTCCTCACCAAGCACTTCAACATCCTCAGAAAGCCAAACAGTGTGCAGCTCAAGAAAACCTAGGAAATGCAAGACAGAAACAAATGCAGACAGGCACGAAGGTCATCCACCACAAGCGACACCTACAACAAAGGAACTTGGGAATGGAGCTACACAAGACCCCACCCCAAGAAAGAGCCAGAGCAAAAAGGCAGACATTGAGGGGTGCAAAATAATGAGCCTCCAGTAACACCTACAACAAAGTCACCACCTCACACCACTCAAGACACAGGTATGTCAAAAACTGCACTAAGCAAGAATATGGGATTGTCTCCCAGCCAGAAAAACTTTGGAACCTCATAATGCATTCAATAATGAAATTAAGACCCAAACTCAAAGGATGATGTGTCCATCCATGAGGTGTGATCTAGGTCTCGCAGAAGGTATGTGAAAAGCACCTCCTAAGCTCCCATGGGGGGAAGGGGGAGGGGGGGGCAAGAAGAAGGAAACTTCCTGAATGATGATCCTGACAACTCAAAGGTACATGGTATTGAAATCTGGGGAAATTCACACCCAAAACAAACTCATACCTGGAGGGAGTATATGAAAATCCCCTCCCCGTGCAAAAGGAGACCCTTCTCGGAGGGAACCAGGAAATGTGTTGAGCTGAAAGGGACCCACAAGCCCACATCCAACTTCCCCCAAACCCCTAGCCAGAGGCCACAGTTGAGGGCCCCAGAGCAGACCCAGCATCCTTGCCCACCACCCAGGATAGAAAAGCAAAGTCCAAGGGAGAGGCTTCAAATGGAAGGGCTAGCTGAAAGGAAAACCCAGAAGCACTGGTGGGATCTGCCAGCTCAACTGCCTCTGCACCTGATTGAGAAGGGGCAACCCCAAAACCTGATGAAGCCACATCCTGAGCTAAATCCCACCCCAACCCTGAAACCCTCAGACGTTACTGGTACTGACGCATGGTAAATATGATCAGAGGAAGGGGGAAACCATGCCCAAAGGGGAAGGAAGAGGAGATGCGGACAAAGCTAAGGCAGAGCTCACCAACATCTAATCCAGGTCCCTGAGCACCAAACAGGGAAGCTCCAGCTAACCAGGCACCGAACCCAAACTGCCATAAACGGGGAAGCAAACTTGTAAAGTGGAAACTACCTGATATGCCCAAAGGCCGTGAGAAGGAAAGAACAGCCATGTCCTCCACATGGGAAAGACAAACCACATTTGACTTAGGGTCAAAGGTATCCCCCGACCCACCAGGCAGAACAGTGGAAGGAGGACAAGCGATCACCAACCTGCAGCATGAGCATCAAGCAACCCTCTAACCCACACGAAGTGAGAGCAGCTTTGGTGAGGAAACATCCATAGGACCATCGAACTCATTAGGGATTTCAAGGGCCTGCAGGGTAAACTAAGCAGGACACCCAGGCCCTGGGAATGCTACGCCGGACCTAAACGAAAGCAAACACAGCCTGGGTTACTCGGCTGTGAAGGCCGACCTCAGCATGCTGAGAAAAGCACAAGAACCATGAGTCCACCCTGCCAGCCAAAAGTAACACCTGACTCGAGTCAAGACAGTGAAACCAGAAGACCTGACTCACCCTGGGCATGGGCCATCACAAGCGAGGACCTATAAGAGAGCAACTCCTGAGCACTCCAGGGAAGAGAACTCTGGCAACACAAGGCCAGCACTAGGAATTACCCAGACGAAGGTAACACATGCAGCTCCAAGAACTCTCAAAGCTTGGCTCGCACTCCACTGCAGTGTACACTAAATGCCACCAAGAGCAATCACCATACCACTCAGCTGAACAGACAAGAATACTGGAGTCACCATAGGAGAGAGGCGACCCGGTATGCACTACATCAGTGATAGAACTGACAGCTCAGAACACACCTAAGGAATGCCTATTTTTTGGGTGTGTTTTGAGGCTTCAGTCTCTCTTGAATCCAGCAGTAGTTTGTTTTGACCACTGACTTTCTGGTTCCCTTCCCAGTGAGGTGGTGAAAAATGTGCCTCACAGAGGGGGGCCAGGTTCTGGCTCTGGTCCCCAGTAGAGCTTAGAACTCCACGGCTGATGCAGCCTAGTAGATTGAACTATCTCAGCGGATGGCATCGGAAAGCCACAAGGGGCTCCACCCATAGCAAACTGATGTAGTCAACCATGGGCGTGCTTAGCAAATAACATATGATACACAGAAATTTTTTAGTGCAGAGAAAATGATGAACTTTGCAGTAATGACACTAAAACTACAGCAGAAATAATGGACAGTGAAGATGACCTCAAATATGATTAGTGACAGACATTAACGAGTATTTTCAACATTTGTTATCATGAATGACAGTTTATTACAATAAGTGAACTCTTAGTATAGTTAAATTTTCATAATAAATATGATTTCCTTGAATTCAAATGAAGAAAAAAAAAAAAAAAAATATATATATATGGTAGCCCTTTATCTCAGAAATCACAAATTAAATCCAGATATTGGCAATTACAATTTGCTTTAAATTATAACCAAATATTATACTTTAGAGGAAATTTAAATTATAATTATACACTTTATTTTATAATTAAAATTTAAGTTATAAGTTTCTTGAAAATGAGCAATATTGCATTAAAATTATAAAAATAATCAAATACTGTATACTAAAATTTCAAGATTCATGGATGGGTACCGCCACCTTGATTATGTCATCATAGTTATATGTAACAGAATCTGGAATGTCACCACAAAAATGATTCATCTACACTTAGTTTATGACAGAATAAAACCATCCCCAATATTTCATTACAAATTCTGCCATAGAATTACACATGCTTCCCTACCAGGACCCCTAGCGTTGATGCGCCTCATCTGTGTGGAACTATCTCATCGTGAGTAACAGGAGGGACTCGCCGTTCAGCCCTCCACAAAACAAAATGTCAGCCACGTCCTAAGCCCAACACTGGAATCATTAGGACTAAAAACTGACACTAGCCAGAAATGGGACCTCACATGCACAAAAAGATCCCCCCCCCCCAGAAAACACACCACACAATCCCTGTATCATACAGCTGGGCAGGGAGGCTTGGGGGAGGGGGAAGGTTGAGCAAGGGAGGAGAGTGATGGAATGAAAGACATTCCCCCCCCCCCTCCCACAGACGAAGACCTCACCCCAAGACAGGAGCCTAATCATA
This sequence comes from Procambarus virginalis, assembly GCA_020271785.1. NCBI lineage: Eukaryota > Metazoa > Arthropoda > Malacostraca > Decapoda > Cambaridae > Procambarus > Procambarus virginalis. Next base: position 225,926 of record WNGS01164945.1, read on the forward strand.
ACGATGACGCTGCAATGACAAATGTCACAGGCTCAAGGGTGGCATGAATCTACACTCAACGGACAGCTAAGACACAGACAATATGAATGTCCTGCAGCACGAAACAAGACCAAAGCATTCGGCAGACTCAACCCATTCACAAGAGCAGCTTTGGAGGATTGGTCCATATCAGCCCACACTAGAGAAATCAAAGAACCCAAAGGCAAACACTAAGCAGGTATCTCAGGCACTGGATTTACTCGCTGAGAACACTTGCCTGTTATAGCCAAGGAACACGCTGCTGCTGCTGCAAAAGACGTAA
>WNGS01164946.1:0-15063 GCA_020271785.1 Procambarus virginalis
GCCATGTGTATGGCAGGTGTATGACCAGGGTCAGGTGTATGGCCAGGGCCAGGTGTATGGCCAGGGCCAGGTGTATGATCAGGGCCAGGTGTATGGCCAGATGCCAGGTGTATGGCCAGGGCCAGGTGTATGGTCAGGGCCAGGTGTATGGTCAGGGCCAGGTGTATGGCCAGGGCCAGGTGTATGGCCAGGGCCAGGTGTATGGACAGGGCCAGGTGTATGGCCAGGGCCAGGTGTATGGTCAGGGCCAGGTGTATGGTCAGGGCCAGGTGTATGGCCAGGGCCAGGTGTATGGTCAGGGCCAGGTGTATGGCCAGGGCAGGTGTATGGCCAGGGCCAGGTGTATGGACAGGGCCAGGTGTATGGCCAGGGCCAGGTGTATGGCCAGGGCCAGGTGTATGGACAGGGCCAGGGTATGGCCAGGGCCAGGTGTATGGCCAGGGCCAGGTGTATGTATTCTTGCCTTGTAGATTTATTGACGAGACAGCAAGGTGTATATCTGGCCAGCCGAGGTCCACCTACTCTGAGTCTGTGGTGAGAACTGAGGCTGCTGGGAGCATGGCTGGTGCTCCTCTGTCTGGCATCACGTCAGAGGCCTACTTGCCTGTGACGGGTTATGTCTCAACGGACATACAATTGAGTTAACACCGCTCGGATGCGCTACCAAGTCGACGTCCCTTGTCGACAAGCTCTGGCTAGCTATAAAGTTACAATGATACTGAAAAGGACCTCGGTGGCATTCAATAATGGTTTACGTGTGAAATTTGCATAATAAACATTGAAAGATGATCAGGTGTGCATAATACTAACACCTCGGCATATGCACCAAAAAAAAAATTGGACATAATAGGTGAAAATCATGGTTACAATGCTTTGATTAAACCAAAGTATTAAGAACATATGTATGTTACTTATCAGATATGAACAATACAACTCAAGGTATTGCCTAAACACAATTATTAACATGTGTAATGGCATGTGCTTGAAACAATACAAAATTAAATAATTATTACATTAATGGAACAAAGTTCTGACCTAACAACCACAAATGAATTTTATGATTAGATGATGTGAATTTTTTTTTCTGCTAATGTACAATATATTTACAAGACCAATGTACAGTATATTTAATGTGCAATATATTTACAAGCTATATACAAGACCTGGATCAAGAAGACTAACATCTGCGTGATAGCAGTCAGGATTCACTGGCCTCAATGTGGTTGCTAGAACATTAATGAACTCTTATGACAAGCACTGTAAAAAATACAAATGGCAGTAGACTTAACAATGGCATCTGATTTATAAACACAAATAAAATTGAGAAAAACATCATCATATTATATATATAATGGTAATAATAAGACACATGTGGTGGAAATACTGCAAATGAATTTTGCAAACCAAACAGAATAACTGCAGAGTGCACTCAATTATTAAGTCTGCTGATATCTACACCTAGCTCATCCAGAGCACTATACAACTCTGGCTCTGACTGATGGTCAGAACAGATGAAACTGCATGCGACAAACTATCATCTTGAGAGATAACCTCGTTAACATCTAGCCAATGGACATGTGGTGAGTGCACGGTTGAAACGAGAAGTCTCGATCTAAGATTATAGGTGCTAGTATGGGTTGCTGAACATCAAGTGGTCTGTCAACCACAGAAGGTGGTGTCCCAATAGGAGTATCTGTCTGGGTAAGTTCATTGTCATCTTCCTCATCAGTCTCGTCAACAGTCATTTTAGCTAACTTCATGTGGTCTAAATGTTCATTTATATACTCTCCTGTTAACAAGTTCTTAAGTCTGTACTTGTTACCTTTGATAAGCTCGGTTACCTTCTATGGACCAAAAATTGGACAGTTGTTCTCGTATTTCTTGAATACTAGTTGCACTTGTCTACGTTTCACTGAACAAAATCATCTAAGTTATATAAGGAAGTAGGAGGTACGTTAATCAATTCATTAGGGAGGATCTTATCTGTACCATAAAGAATAGCGTGAGGTGTGTCACCTGTAGAAACATTAATTGAAGAATTTATAGCACACTGAATTAAGGGTATAAAATCATCCCAATTGTTGCTATCAAAATTCAACGTGACTCTCAAGGCATCTAACACTTTCTGTTAGTACGCTCAGCTAATCCGTTGCTAGCTGGATGATAAGGCATGATACTACATTTTTAATGTTATATAAATCACACACGCTAGTTAAAATACTATTACTGAATTCTGGACCATTATCTGAAAGGCATTATCTTTAGGCATACTATATCTACAAATTATTGGTCATGGAATGCACTGGCTATAGTTTCTGCTGTTTTGTTCGGGATAGGAACTAGTTCGCAAAACCGTGAAAAATTATCAACCATTACAAGCAAATGTTTGTTCCCTTTCTCTGTTTCCACAAAATTTGTCAATAAATCCATCGATACTCGTTCCCAAGGAGCTTTAGTTGCTGGGTACACCTGAATTAGATTAGGTCCTGAAACATGTTCCTTGTGCTGTAAGCAAGTTAAACATCTGTCACTGGCATTCCGCGAGCGCTATGTCATGGGTTCGTATCCTGGCCGGGGAGGATTTACTGGGTGCAATTCCTTAACTGTAGCCTCTGTTTAACTCAACAGTAAAATGTATACTTGGATGAACAAACGATTCTTCGCGGCAGGGGATCGTATTTCAGGGACCTGCCCGAAACGCTATGCGTACTAGTGGCTGTACAAGAATGTAACAACTCTTGTATACATCTCAAAAAAAAACATAATGAGCAATCTCCTTAGCCATTTTTGGCCAAAAATACTTCAATCGACCTTGCTGGAGTGTACGATCCTTTCCTGGATGTGCACTAGCAGGAGCATCATGGATAATTTTTAACATTTGGTACCAAGACAGTTGGAACAACTAACTGACAACATTTCCTCAGGGCTGTCCCTAGCTTTACTACTCTACACAGTAAATTGTCTAACATCACTAATTCTTTCAATGGGTCTGGCGGTTTATGAATCGGGCGAGTGTCTTGCTTAGTCAAAAATTAATGACGGGTGCCCATATGGGGTCTTGTCTTTGTTCCGTCTCGACTACTGTAGCATCTAATGCTGGGTAATTTAACTGAATTGCAGCTACGTGTCGAGAAAATGCATCGGCTACAACATTTTGCTTTCCTGGAATATATCCAAATGTGGGGTTGAATTCTTGAATTGTGAGCAAATATCTAGCAAACTTTCCAACTGGATTCTTATTTTTGAACAATGAGTGCAGCACAGTGTCAGTAGCCGTGGAACCACTGACTTCAGAGATGGAAGCTGCCAGGCGAGCGAGACAACGAGAATCCGTTAGGGCGTCCCCTTCCAGAAAGTCCCGATACTCACTCTCCTTAACAACTGCACAACTACGATGCTTCAATCGAGTGCCTGTTTTCTCGGGTATGCTAACACGACAAGGATCTGACAAATCTACACTAGCAAGGCGGGTGTCAACAAAATTAACGTAGTCTGATTGGAGGTTGAACTCATGGCCCTGTCGATACATGCTACACAAGGGTATGACATGGTCTTTGATACTTATGTTCCAACGATGGGGAAACAATGCAATATTTTCATCAATCATGGTGTACAGACCTAAGAGAATGTCTCCAGGAAAATGAATAACATCAACAACTAAACATGTTATAGACAATGTGACATCATCTAACTTGAGTGGGAGGTCAATTTCACCCTGAACTTTTACTTTATTTCCTGAAACACCACTTAGGAAAGGTACCCTCTCCCCATCCGGCCCGTTGGCGTCGTGAGAGGGCTTAGTGGACGGCTGCCGGAGTGTGATGCTCCGTGGGGCAGTCCTCTGTCCTTTTCTGGCCTTGCACTCCTGCTGCTGTCTTCTCTAATTATGCCGGATCGCTTTTCCTTTTCCTTATGTTTCGTTTTTCACCCCCTCTTCTCCTATCTGCTTGTCGTTTCCTGCCGACCTTTGCTTGATTTGGATTCTTCCTTTGGACTTCTTCTATTTTGACGCCCGGGTGCTTGAGGAGGCATACTCTTGCACCCGTAGAACTGTAGTACCCAACATCTTGAGCGAGGGGAACCTTTTATTGTCAATCCCCCTTTCGTCACTGAACCCGATCTCGACGGACTGACGGTTCTTAAGGTGGCGTTTGTGGGCATATACTCGCGACGCACCCCTAGGGGGCCCCGGCATGATCGGTGATAGCTTCCTGTTGGGTGTCCTGCCTCTAATTGTGGCTCCATGGTGGGTATGGGGGCACATTCGTGAATGAATGTCTCTTTTTCGTCCCTATGGCATTGAATGTTTCTGTTGTACCCTCTCAGGCTCGTGGGGTGGGCGACCAAGCCCCCGAGTCGGCCTGTATTGGAAGACCAGGCTCTGTAGCCTCTGCTGCGTTGGGCCCCGACCTTGCTCCTCCTTTGGCCTCTCTGACTCCTCCCCTCGGCTCCCCTCCCTCCTCTGTGGTTGGGTCGAGCCCCAAGCCCCCAGTGGTGACTACCTCATCCCCTGGCGCGGCTCCATCTCTAGTTGTAACTACTGCACCTTTTAACCCCTCTCTCTCTGGGGGTTCTCACCGCCGTCCTCGTTCGATTCCTTCCAGTTCTGATACCTATCAAGCCTTGTTTGGTCCCGCTTCGTGGGCCAAATATTTTGATCTCCTCCCTCTTGATTCTGCGCCTCTTGATGATTTCTCCCTCCATCGACATCTCGTCGATTCCGTGGATGCCTCTGTTACTTTCAACCCCACTCGTCTCGGTACACGTGTGGTTGCTGCTCCTTCTCAGGATGCTGCTTCCCGCTTGGCTGCCTTATCCTGCCTTGGCGAGACCCCTGTTCGGGTCTCGAAGAACGCTCAGTTGAATGCCAGTGTTGGCACTATTCTGCTCCCGCCCCATGTTGCGACCGGTGTTCGGGATCTGCGAGACTGCCACGACGATATTCGATATATCCTTGCTGCCCAGGGCCATTCTGTTCTCCAAGTGGACACGTTTACTCGTCCCCCGCGTGGTAGTCGCCGTCAACCCTTCGGGTTGTGAAGATTACCTTTGATGGTAGGACCCTTCCGCCCTCCGTTATTCTTGCTGGTGCCAGGTGCTCTGTTCAGGAGTACATTCCTTCTCCTCGGCTCTGTAACAAGTGCTGGAGGTTTGGGCATGGTGCCCTCCGCTGCTCTGGGACTGTCTCTCTCTGTCCTTTGTGTGGTGGCGAAGGTCACTCTAAGTCAGAGTGCTCTTCTCCCCAGGCTCGTTGCCTCAACTGCGGTGAGGCCCATCCTACCTTCTCCCGTGCGTGTGTCCATTACAAGCTTGAGGCAGCTGTCCTCAGCTTGAAGCACCGGGAGCGCTTGTCTTTTCCTGAGGCGAGGCGTCAGGTTCGCCGGCTCCCGCCTTATGCTAATATCTCTTATGCTCGCGTGTTGCGCTCTTCTTCTCCTCGTCCTTCCCACCTCCTCAAACTCACAACCGTTTCCGGGCTTTGGACCCTGATACACCCACTGCCTCCTCCTCTGTTCCTTTGAGTTCTGTCCCGAAGGGTCCCCCTTCTGGTCCTCTGTCTGGAGTTCCCCTTCTTTCTACCCGGTCTGTTGTGTCTCCTGTGCCTTCTTCCTTGTCTCCTGATCCTCCTTCCCATCCTTCTCCTCCATCTCTTGACTCTCCCCACCGTCTGTTGGTGCAGGCGGATGTCCATCGCTCTCCTCACGGATATCATGTGTGCTCTCGTTCAGCTTCTCCTGTTGAGACACTGGAATCCGTTGCCCGGTACGTAGTTGCTGGGACACCGTCTCTTTAAGCCAGAAGCGTAAGCCTGGCTCCTCTCCTTCCTCCTCCCCGGCGGGTAAGAAGGCCTCCCTTTCTTCCTCGACCCTCCTGGTTGATACCTGGTTGATACCTGGTTGATGGGGTTCTGGAGTTCTTCTACTCCCCAAGCCCGGCCCGAGGCCAGGCTTGACTTGTGAGAGTTTGGTCCACTAGGCTGTTGCTTGGAGCGGCCCGCAGGCCCACATACCCACCACAGCCCGGCTGGTCCGGAACTCCTTGGAGGAATAAATCTAGTTTCCTCTTGAAGATGTCCACGGTTGTTCCGGCAATATTTCTTATGCTTGCTGGGAGGACGTTGAACAACCGCGGACCTCTGATGTTTATACAGTGTTCTCTGATTGTGCCTATGGCACCCTGCTCTTCACTGGTTCTATTCTGCATTTTCTTCCATATCGTTCACTCCAGTACGTTGTTATTTTACTGTGTAGATTTGGGACCTGGCCCTCCAGTATCTTCCAGGTGTATATTATTTGATATCTCTCTCGTCTTCTTTCTAGTGAGTACATTTGGAGAGCTTTGAGACGATCCCAATAATTTAGGTGCTTTATCGCGTCTATGCGTGCCGTATATGTTCTCTGTATTCCCTCTATTTCAGCAATCTCTCCTGCTCTGAAGGGGGAAGTGAGTACTGAACAGTACTCAAGACGGGACAGCACAAGTGACTTGAAGAGTACAAGCATTGTGATGGGATCCCTGGATTTGAAAGTTCTCGTAATCCATCCTATCATTTTTCTGGCTGTCGCAATATTTGCTTGGTTATGCTCCCTAAACGTTAGGTCGTCAGACATCATTATTCCCAAATCCTTTACATGTGTTTTCCTACTATGGGCACATTTGATTGTGTTTTGTACCCTGTATTATGTTTAAGGTCCTCATTTTTACCGTACCTGAGTACCTGGAATTTGTCACTGTTAAACATCATATTATTTTCTGATGCCCAGTCGAAAACTTTATTAATATCAGCTTGAAGTTTTTCAATGTCTTCAGCCGAGGTAATTTTCATACTGATTTTTGTGTCATCTGCAAAGGATGATACGAAGCTGTGACTTGTATTTTTGTCTATATCTGATATGAGAATAAGGAAAAGCAGCGGTGCAAGGACTGTACCCTGAGGTACAGAGCTTTTAACTGCACTTGGACTAGATTTTATATGGTTGACCGTTACTCGCTGAGTCCTGTTTGACAGAAAACTGAGTATCCAGCGTCCTACTTTACCGGTTATTCCCATTGACTTCATTTTGTGTGCTATCACGCCATGGTCACATTTATCGAATGCCTTTGCGAAGTCCGTGTATATCACATCAGCATTCTGTTTTTCTTCTAATGCCTCAGTGACTTTATCGTAGTGCTCAAGTAGCTGTGAGAGGCACGATCTTCCCGCTCGAAATCCATGTTGGCCTGGGTTGTGAAGGTCATTGGTCTCCATGAAATTGGTGACCTGACTCCTAATCACTCTCTCAAATACTTTTATTATGTGCGATGTTAGTGCAACTGGTCTATAATTCTTTGCCAATGCTTTGCTCCCTCCCTTGTGTAGAGGGGCTATGTCTGCTACTTTAAGTGCATCTGGTATCTCCCCCGTGTCCAAGCTCTTCCTCCACACTATACTGAGTGCCTGTGCTACCGGCACTTTGCATTTCTTTATAAATATTGAATTCCATGAGTCTGGACCTGGGCCGAGTGCATGGGCATGTTTTCAATTTCTCTTTCAAATTTAGTGCGCTCGTGTTGATATCAGTTATATTTACAGGGGTTTGGATATCCCGCATAAAGAAATTGTCTGGATCTTCTACTTTCATGTTGTTTATTGGAGTGCTAAACATGTCCTCATACTGCTTTTTTAGGATTTCACTAATTTCTTTGTCATCCTCCGTGTATGAACCTTCACTTGTACGAATAGGTCCAATACTGGCAGTAGTTTTTGCTTTTGATTTCGCATATGTGAAGAAGTATTTTGGATTTTTCTTTATTTCCTGAATTGCTTTCTGTTCTAACTGCCTTTCTTCAGTTTCATATGAGTGTTTCAATTTCCGCTCGATTTCTTCAATCTCCCTATTTAAATTATTCCTTCTTTGACGGGAAATTCGTGTCTGCATAAGCAGTTCCGTTATTTTTTTCCTGCGTTTATAGTGTCTTCTGCGTTCTCTTTCTACGTTGGATCTCTTTCTGGCTTTCCTCAAAGAACATGTTTCAGACAGACTTGATACGCTTCCGAAGTCAGTTTTTCTATTCCTTCTGTAGGACTTTTATTACTTAAAACAGTTTCCCATGGAATGTTTTTAAGTTCCCTGTTTATTATCTCCCAGTCTATCCTTTTATTATAAAATTGAATTTACTGAATAGCCCCTCTCGCTTTATCAACGTTTTAGGTCTATTCTGAGTATTGATGGTAGTTTGCACTTCAATGAGCTTGTGATCTGAATATGTGGTATCTGATATCGTAATGTCTCTGATAATGTCTTCATTGTTCGTAAAGACCAGATCTAGAATATTTTCATTTCTCGTTGGCTCCGATATCTGCTGAGTAAGTGAAATTTGTCACAGAATCTAAGTAGTTCTCTAATCTGTGGTTGGTTAGGTCCTGATAGATTCCCTGGTATAATATTATTGTTTGCTATTCTCCACCTGAGACTAGGCAAGTTGAAGTCACCTAAGAGATAATATCAGGTATTGGGTTCTCCAAATTATCAAGCTATTCTCTATTTTGTTTATCTGTTCTGTGAATTCCTCAGCCGTTGCATCTGGCGGTTTGTATATTAGAATAATCACTAAATTTATTTTCTCTATTTTTAATCCCAGTACCTCTATCACCTCATTTGTAACGTTTAGGAGCTCCGAGCACACAAGGTCTTCCCTAATATACAGACCCACTCCTCCATGTGTCCTAATTTTCCTATCACACCTGTATAGGTTATATCCTGGAATCCAGATCTCACTGTCCAAGAATTCCCCTGCATGGTTTCTGTGAAAGCTCCAATACTGCATTTGACTCCGTGAGGAGGCCATTATGACTGTACTTTATTGTTGGTTCTTGTTTTCAGTCCTTGTATGTTGGCAAAGATGAATGAGGTTACTCTATTAGTGATAGTTTGACTGGGNAGGGAGGGCTGATTTGGGGAGGGTATGACCTGTGAAGCAGGTGTGGGCTCGTTAGCATGGGGAGGGTTAGCACTGGGGTGTGCAGCTACGCTCAAATAGGACGAGGTGTGTCGTGGAGGTTGGCTCGCCCTGTGGGCTATTTGCTATCTTTTGTCATGTATCTGTCAATATACACCGTGGTGAATAGTTTTCGCTACATCCTGAGTAAGTGCTTGTGTTGCAATATGTAATCCACTGCCCTCTTCGTTAGTGAACTGTACCAGGACAGGTCGTTTCTTGTTACAGTTATAAGCCCCAATGCGCGACAGTGATTCCCACCTCATTCCCTGCTATCTCGGCTCTGATATCTCTCAAGATCCCTGTAACTCAAAATCTTCAATCTCCATCCTTTCCTGACTAGATGATGCCTTGGCTTCAAATAATTCATGGATTATGATTGACCTCCTCCTCAGTGAAGGGTCATGCTGGTCGCCCCCCCCTTGGCGACCCCCCCCACTCCCACACTCACTACTCCATCCCCCACCACCACTCCCCTCCCTGCCATGCTTCCATTATTCCTGCCAAATTCAGTTGTAAGCCTAGTTATTTCAGTTCCCATGCTACTCTGCTCTTCTTTGAATATATCCATAAACTCTCGTTTTTGTCTTTGAACCTCGTCCTGTATCTTATTAAAGATTTCACTTTTAATCCCTGGGTTAGATCATCTATCCAAACATCCCTCTTCTCTACAAATTCCCAATCTTCTCCACAAACCTATCCTCTTCTTCAATCATAATTCTGCTGGACCTAAACACCCTTCCTGGCCTAGTCATTGCTATAATCCAACCTTGCCCACAGGGGTTCCAATTACCTTACCGACCTTACCGAGAATAAACAGAGAATGACAAGGAGGTTTGTGAAGAACTCAACAAGAGATTCCAGGATTCAAAATAGAACAAGAAGAAGCCCCTGCACTAAATGAAGAGGCGCAAACCAAGCAACCTTGGAGGAATTTGAGCTCACCAGTGATGAGGTCAAAAGTAATCAATTGGAGCTGACAAAGGCTGTTGGGCCTGACACAGTCTCACCATGGATACTAAAGAAGGTGCAGAAGCACCTCTGCCACTCTCTATGAAGCAAGTGTGCCACTATGAAGCAAGTGTGCCACTCTCTATGATGTATAACAGGTCACTGGAAACAAGAGACCTACCGGAAAGCTGGAAGACGACTAATGTAGTCCCAATATACAAAAAAGGTGACAGGCATGAGTCACTGAAATATAGGCCAGTTTCCCTAACTTGTATGCCATGCAAGGTGATGGAAAAGATTGTGAGGAAAAAGCTCGTAGAGCATCTATAAGGAAATAGCTTTGTAACACACAACCAGCATGGGTTCAGAGACAGTAAATCCTGCCTCACAGGTTGAATAGAATTTTATGACCAAGTAACAAAAATTAGGCAACAAAGAGAAGGGTGAGCAGACTGCATTTTCTTGGACTGTCGGAAAGCCTTTGACACAGTACCTACTAAAACGCTGTTACAAAAGTTGGAGCAACAGACAAGAGTAAAAGGTAAGGTGCTACAGTGGATAAGGGAGTATCTAAGCAAGAGGAAACAACGAGTAACTGTGAGGGGGAGGGGTGACATCAGAGTGGCGAGATGTCACCAGCGGAGTCCCACAGGGCTCTGTGCTTGGACCCATCCTGTTTCTAATATATACAAACGATCTTCCAGAGGGTATAGACTTATTCCTCTCAATGTTTGCTGATGATGCAAAAATTATAAGAAGAAACAAGACAGATGAATATACACAAAGACTACAGGACGACTTGGACAAACTGGAGGAATGGTCTAGAAAATTGCTACTAAAGTTCAACTCAAGAAAGTGTAAAGTAATGAAATTAGGTGAAGGCAGCAGAAGGCTGAATATAAGGTATCATCTGGGAGATGAAATCAAGAGTCAAATAGAAAGATCTTGGGGTTGATATCACACCGAATCTATCCCCAGAAGCCCACATCAAAAGGATATCATCAGTGGTATATGCTAGATTGGCCAACATAAGAACTGCCTTTGGAAACTTGTGTAAGGAATCGTTCAGGATCTTGTATACCACTTATGTCAGACCAATCCTGAAATATGCAACTCCAGCCTGGAGTTCATACCTGATTAAACACAAGACAAAGTTAAAGATTCAGAAGTATGCCACTAGACTAGTCCCAGAACTGATTTTTTTTATTAATACATTAGGTACATCTGCATTAGTGCAGCTACCCTAGACTATATGAAGTGGAGTACAGTGTGTCAAAAAAGCTAACTAGGCGATGTTAAAAAATCCCCATCACACAGGATGGTTAGTCATACAGAGGCATGTGATAGGCAGTCTGCACTGGCAGACTCCAGATGCATTTTGAGGATATCATCAACACAAGACTGAATAAGGCAGCAGTGGTAATAAAAGTCCCCATCTCGCAGGATGGTTAGTCATACAGGGCCATATGTTTAGTAGCCGGCACTGGCAAATTTTGGGTACATTGTGAGGATATCTTCAAGAATACGAGAGTGAATAAAATAATTGCAAAGCTCCAGGTACCTCATGCCAACTGGTCCAACCGGGAGGTATGAGCTCCGAGGAAAGGCTACGGGAGCTAAACCTCACGTCCCAGGAAAACAGAAGAGAAAGGGGGAACCCGTAACTACCTACTAAATTCTCAGAGGAATTGGCAGGGAGGACAAAGATAAACTCTTTAGCACGGGTTGAACACGAACAAGGGGACAGTAGAAAGATTGTTTTCAGTGTCAGAGTAGTTAACAGATGGAATGCATGAGGCAGTGATGTGGTGAAGGCTGACTCCATACACAGTGGGGCAGGGTCCCAGAGGCCTGGTGGCTGAATGGACAGCGCTCGGTTTTCGTAATCCTATGGTTCGGGGGGAACGATCCCCGGCGATGGCAGAAACATTTGGTCAGTTTTTTCACCCTGATGCCTCTGTTCACCTAGCGGTAAATAGGTACCTGTGAATCAGACAGCTGCTACGGACTGCATCCAGGGTGTGTCTGTGCGTGGAAAAGAAATTGATTGATTGACAGATGAGAGGCGGGCCGAAAGAGCCGGAGCTCAACCCCCGCAAGAACAATTAGATGAATACAACTAGGTGAATACAGTTTCAAATGTAGATTAATAAAAGCCCAGTAGGCTCAAGACAATGTACACCAGTTGATTGGCAGATGAGAGGCGGGACCCAAGAGCCGAAGCCTAACTTACAAATTAGGCCGTACACAGTAGGAAAGACTCACACCGTACGCAACCATGTTTTTTTTTTAAAGCGGACCTTTTGAAAACGGTGTTAAGATTCATGGCCGCGCCGTCCTCGCAATAAATCCTTAGCGGTATCCAAAGGCTGATCAGTTTTCCTTGAGACAAGTGCGGGACCTCCGGCTGGCCGGCCATGTCACCTGTTCCCCGTCTCGGGCCGCCCTCGCTCCCACTCACTCAGCATAACAACCCGCTCGCCTTGTGTAGTCCATCTCTTGTCGCTTATTGGGATGTTGTAAATTTATTATTACTATTATTATTGAACGCATCTTGTCTTCCAGGTAGTATCTAGAAAGGCCGGGAGATGCGAGAGATTGGATTAATATGGTGGTGTGTTGGGAGTGAGAGACATTATGCTTGGTGAGTGGGGCCTGGAGCGTCGCAGGCCGCAGGTGCGTCCCAGACTCTATGGCGCCCCGACGTCCCCACCGTCACCACCTGTGTCCCGAAGCCACCCTGAGTTTACCAAACTTTGACTTGGGCTTCCAGTTTTGTAAACTAATTTATTCGTTTCAATTATATCATCTAAACTCTTTAAAAGTATATTATACAATTAATTATAAATTTTCGACGACCTGCTGCCCGCAGCGCAGAAATGTCACTCATAATACAACAGGTGGAAGGCTCCCAGCCAAGAACGAGGGGATCGGGACGAAGTGTCTTGTCAGCATAACCCCTTAAATGCAAACACGAAGGAACTCTCCTGATAAACACCTCTACGAGTCACTGTCATAAGGGCGACCACTTATCCCGAATCCAAGATATTATACGACTTTTATATCAATTCTTATCAAGTCCTCACGGAGCCTGTAGCTGAATATGTAACACAGTCAGTTGTTTACACGTGGTCGTTGGCGGGTTTGATGTTGGGCGCGGGGGCGGTAAGGGTGGTTTTGGCGCGCAGTGGGCGGAGGTTAGGGCGGTGTTGGGGTGAGCCACAGGTGGACGGAGCCTTACTGTGCTCCAGCACAAAAGGTAATCACATTGGTTCACAGTTTCACCCCGACGCACGTTTTCTCTATCTCTCTCACACACACGTGTGTCCTAAAGTTGTTATGATACATGTATTCATCAGTGGCCTGCCCAGCCTGCCTTCACAGCCCCCGGCCTGCCTTCACAGCGCCCCGCCTACCTTCACAGCGCTCGGCCTGCCTTCACATCGTCCAGCCTACCTTCACAGCGCCCGGCCTACCTTCACAGCGCCCAGCCTACCTTCACATCGCCCGGCCTGCCTTCACAACACCCGGCCTACCTTCACAGCGCTCGGCCTGCCTTCACATCGCCCAGCCTGCCTTCACATCGCCCAGCCTACCTTCACAGCGCCCGGCCTACCTTCACAGCGCCCGGCCTACCTTCACAGCGCCCGGCCTACCTTCACAGCGCCCGGCCTACCTTCACAGCGCCCGGCCTACCTTCACAGCGCCCGGCCTACCTTCACAGCGCCCGGCCTACCTTCACAGCGCCCGGCCTGCCTTCACAGCGCCCGGCCTGCCTTCACAGCGCCCGGCCTGCCTTCACAGCGCCCGGCCTGCCTTCACAGAGCCCGGCCTGCCTTCACAGCGCCCGGCCTGCCTTCACAGCGCCCGGCCTGCCTTCACAGCGCCCGGCCTGCCTTCACAGCGCCCGGCCTGCCTTCACAACACCCGGCCTGCCTTCACAGCGCCCAGCCTGCCTTCACAGCGCCCGGCTTGCCTTCACAGCGCCCGGCCTGCCTTCACAGCGCCCGGCCTGCCTTCACAGCGCCCGGCCTGCCTTCACAGAGCCCGGCCTGCCTTCACAGCGCCCGGCCTACCTTCACAGCGCCCGGCCTGCCTTCACAGCGCCCGGCCTGCCTTCACAGAGCCCGGCCTGCCTTCACAGCGCCCGGCCTGCCTTCACAGCGCCCGGCCTGCCTTCACAGCGCCCGGCCTGCCTTCACAGCGCCCGGCCTGCCTTCACAGCGCCCGGCCTGCCTTCACAGCGCCCGGCCTGCCTTCACAGCGCCCGGCCTGCCTTCACAGCGCCCGGCTTGCCTTCACAACACCCGGCCTACCTTCACAGCGTCCTATATATATATATATATATATATATATATATATATATATATATATATATATATATATATATATATATATATATATCCATAAAATATAAAATAATCCTCAATTATCTAGCTAATCACAGCAACTGTGTAATTTGAATCGATACAAATCTAACCAAAGTCTCAATCTAATTTGCACGATAAAAGGTCCAATATTTCACGTTAAAAAACATTTCGCTAAGACAGGTGTACGAAGGACATAAGGGACGCATGTTATTTACATACATATTGTGTAAATAAGTAGAGGCAACATTCCCACAGAGTGCATGAGCAGGGAGCACAGTCGGCCAAGGGAGTACAGGGTCATTGGTATGAGTTCCAGAGAGTGCAGTTGAGTGCGTCGGGAGAATACTTTAAGCGAGTCTCCCCTTACGCAAGAGGTCTCCACCATAATAACTGTACTGGTGGAAAATGGTCAGACTAGGTTACCAGTACGCTGCTGCCTCTGTATATATCTCTGCGTGCGGGTATAGTTGCGTGCGGGTATATCTGCGTGCGGGTATATCTGTGTGCAGGAATATCTGCGCGCGGGAATATCTGTGTTCAAGATTATCTGTGCTCAGGAATATATGTGTGTGCAGGAATATCTGCACACGGGTATATCTTCGTACAGGAATATCTGCGCGCGGGTATATCTTCGTGCTGGTATATCTGCGCGCGGGTTAGGATAATATCCATTATCTGACCAGTGATGACAGATATTCATTCCAAGAAGCAGCTCATGTCAGCGTTGACTGTGATTGTAGTTGATGCAGTGATGTTGGAGGGA